>CM069142.1:34170795-34498295 GCA_035221665.1 Okamejei kenojei
GGGGATAGGGGAGGATAGAGAATATGGTATAGGTGGGGATTTTTTGTTGTTGTGGAATTGGGATTAGGGGTATTTTGGATTGAGGGAGTGTTTAGGAAGGTTTAATGGGTATGGGATGATAGGAGGATGTATATGAGGAAGTAAGTAAGTAAGTAGGGAGGAAAATTTTTTGGGGGGATGTTTTTAAAATGTGGGTAGAATGTAAGATAATATGTAAATGAAGTGAATTAAGAGTGATGTAATGGCACAGAGTTTGTTTCGTTGTCCCTGTGACCGTGTGGGTTTTCTCCGTACGCTCTGGTTTCTCCCAAATTCCAAAGACGTACATGTTTGTAGGTGTAGTAGTCATTAGCTTAACTCATCTAATTATAACATAACCAGTTACCTTTACATTTTATACTGCCTAAATTATGCTGGTGTGATTTATACGTAGTGCGGATGCGTGTTTGCGGCTGGGATCCTCCGCAACCCCTAGTAAATAATTATCATTAGAATTGAAGACGCATGGGGGAAGGTCACCGCTTTCAACCATGCACAAATGTGACCACGAGTAAGATCAAAAGGTACTGATACAAGGAAGAAGTTTGAAATAATATCTTACTGTTTTTACTACTACAATTAAGAAACTATTAATAAGAGACTGCGTTTGGAAGATTTATCTTTGGACAAGCATTGAATGTCTCCGTGGAGAGCTCCTGAATCATTTTCATTATCTCCTTAACCCCTGTCTATCAATCAAGTGACTAAAGGAGGAATCTTGAAACGATATGAAAACAGTCGGTTTTATCAAAAGTAAGGCTTTAATTGGCTTTGGTAAAAATTGTAAATAGTTCCTAGTGTGAAAATAGTGCTAGTGAAGAGGGACCCCTGAGGTGGCGCGGGCTCAGGTGGCCTGTAGGCCTGTTTCCACACTGTATCTCTAACAATCCTAAACACAAAGTACTGAAGAATTCAACAGTCAGGCAGCTCTGTGTAGGGAATGGACAGGCGACCTTTTCAGATCAGACTCTTCTTCGGATCTTAGTCCTGGCGTTGTTTTTTAAACTCAATGCTCCATATCTGCAGTCCTCTCGTGTGTTATAATTTTGAAGCTCAGCTCATTAGGGGAATCATACATAGTTTTATAAATTCATATTTTTTAATCATATCCGAACATCCTCCAACAGAGACAAATCTAGTACGAGACTTTCATCACATACCTGAACATCACCTTGCCACCAAAACATATAAAGAATTGCAGAATATTTTCTCGCCCAACCTATTCAAAATTTGCCAATTGTTCCACCACCTATATATCCTGTACATAATGAATGCATTTGCAAAGTCTGGAAATGTTGTCCCATGTCATTCATGTATGTATGAGTAGACTCCGCCCTTTCTGCCATTAACAAAGCTTCATTCAAAATCTCTGTGTGAGTTTAATTTTATAATTTACTACCCAGTGTTCTAGAGATGCCCTATTTCCATCCATCGAAATTAAACCCCCACCCCCTCACCGCCCCTCACCTAATTCATCACATGCACTTTGTTCCCCCCACACTCCCTCGCCGCAACAATCATCAGTCCCTCCCCTATACCTCGTCCAGCTTCTCTTTCTCCCCCTCAACCCAACCAGTCAATCATTTTTTGAAGAAGGGTCCCGACCCGAAACGTCACCTATCCATGTTCTCCAGAGATAGCTTAGTGCTGACCCGCGAGTCAGGCAAAATTTTGGACGTAGGGTGGAAACCGGAGTTCAGAGCAAGTGTGATCATCATGGAGAACTGGCAAACTTCACACAGACAGTAAACACATAGAGGTCAGAATCTAACCCGGAGCTGAGATGTAAGAAGCTGCACACTCCAGCATTTGACTGTGCACTTAATACAGTGTGTTACTACAAAGGCATTGACTTACCTCCTATCGTAATGTCTCCATCACAAAATAACCATCCAAACAGTATCTGTGTCACCAAACTGAAAATCCTTGCAGCAGAGTCTACAACTGAGGTAATTGGCCTCAACAATGCTGGTAGAGCTGTTGCCTCGTAGGCACCAGAACCCGGGGTTTCCATCCCCTGTCTCGGTGCTGTCTGTGTGTGAGTTTGCAAACTTTCACGCTGTGACCACTGGCTATCCTCCTGGTGCTCCATTTTCCTCCACATCCAAGACGAGCGGTTATGTAATTGAAACAGCCTCTGTAATTCACACCCCTCTCCCCTTGTGTAGGAGAATGAGAAAATGGATAAACATAAACTAAGTGTAAAACAGGGTGACCGAGATGGTCGCGAAGACTCGTTTAGCCACTGGCCCTGTCTTCCATCTGAGCTATTGATTTATAATTTTGTTAATTATTTATATTAACGTAAGTACATAATAAAAGAAATACTTTGTCAATACATTCGTAATAATTAATATTAACAATTATCTGTATTTGTATTTCTATTGCGATTTGATTTATTTTAACAGACATCTTATCAGAATTTGAAAATTAAAGATAAAATAAAATATGATGTAGAAACTGAAGTAGCAAATAACAAAGTGCTAAAAGCATTGGGACCAGCATAAGGCAGATCACGGCCACGCTCCCTAACTCACGGTGCTGTCCATACAATTTGTATATTTTTCCCTGTGAGTGGCTGCTAGGTTTTTTCTCTGGTGGCTCTAGTTTCCTCCCACCCTCCAAAGAGTAGCAGTTTGTACATTAATTAGCTTATGTAAAATTGTAAAATTGTCCTAGTGCTAGGACAGGCGTTAGTGTACGGTTGATCGCTGCTTGCGCGACTGGGTGGACTGAAGGCCTGTTTCCACTGTCTGCCTGAGGACAATTGATGAAAATTGAAAGCAGCTTCTATAACAAGAGCTCCAAACTAAATCATTGCCAGTCTGAAGACGCTCGACCCTAAACATCACCTATTCCTTTTCCTCCAGAGATGCTTGTTTTACCTGCTGAGTACTGTAAGCATTTTGTGTCGTCTTCAGTGTAAACACAATCTGCCGTTCCTTCCTAACATCAAGAGTAAATACAATGCCGGCTTTTTTTTCTATGTAACAATATTGCATGATCAACAAGACAAACTTAGAATTAGTATCATCGCTCTTCCTTTACGAAAGGCCAATACACCTAATCAATAGTCAATGTACAGGTATAAATAACAACAGAATAAGATAGGTGTTGATTGCGCTTAGCATAAACGTTAAAGTGAGTTGCACTGAATGATGAATATGCAATATTGCACCAATAAAAATCAAATTCCTCCCTTATCCAGATCCAAATGTTGCATGAAGGTGGTGGGGTCCACGTGGATCCATCTTACTTTGTATGAACTTCTCCTGATTATCCCCCCCAAAACAATGATATACTGTAAGTGAATTTTTTATTACTATCTACTGCCTCTTATGAAATCAGGCAAATATTCATGCAAACAAAGGTAAGAAAGTATTTTTATCAGTATTTTGTGGGAACACGAATATCAGATTTTTAAGAAAATGGTGCTGTATTACTCAGATATTCAGGAAATGCCATAATACCATCAAAAAATATTTATTTAAGTGTGTGTGTAAACATTCAAGAATGCATGCGAGATTTTTCTGAATGATTGAGCAAATTTGCATGATCCATTAGATTTCAATGGGATATGCGATTTGGAGTCTGGTTGTGTCGGTTTCATCCTGTTTTTAACAAATGTTTACAGGAATATTTTTTGAAAGAAAGTCACGGTCAAAGGAAAGAGACCCTTTTTTAAAGTTTAATTTGGATTGTGAATGAAATATTACAGAGCCACTTCCAGCACAGAAAGTCACCTGTCTTAGGTGACCTCCCCCCCCCAAAAAAAAGACTTACCTGTCAATAACCTGCATAAACCCGAATAAAATATGGAATCAAGATCTTGGAAGATTACTGGACATGCTACAAACTAAATTGCAATCATGCCATTCCCGGCATTGGAACCGTCCTATTAAAGAAAAATAGGGTACTATTGTCAAGAGCAAGGGTTTGTTGACGCAAGTTATTAAATAAAAATAAGACAGAGAGTAGAAAGTGAAATTAACAGAGTTCATGAACCTCGGCAACTTTGCACAGACTCACTCTGCCCACCAGCATGAGTGGAAATGCCAATGTTGGAAGTGAAGCATTTTTGCCCCCTTCCATCCCACAATAGGGCATTGAAGAGACGTCCGGTATAGCAGGTAGACTGGTGTTCATCTGGTACCAAGCCTGCTGTGAAACCATTTTAGTTTATTTAGCTATCCAGCATGTCCCTATCAGCCCACCAAGTCTGTGCTGGCCAACGATCACCTGTTCACACGCAAATTCTATGTTATCCCACTCTCACATCCACGCCATAACACAACAGGTCAATTTACAGAGGCCAAATAAACTACAAAACCCGTGCGTCTTTTGATTGTGGTAGGATACCAGACATCCCGGAGGAAACCCACATGCACAGGAAATGAGCAAACCACCACACATCGGCAGCACCCGAGGTCAGGATGAATCCGTTCGCCTGGCGCTGTGAGCTTGATATTCCTTATATTTCCTTATGACTTAGACCGTGGTGTCATAATGACAGAAATGGGCCCTTCAACCCAACATCCCCATCTACACCAGCCCCAACCTGCATGCATTGACCCACTCACCCCTCTAAACCTTTCCTCACCATGAGCCTTTCCCCATATGCTTTCACAATGTTGGGATAAGAGAACGTGCAAAAACTCCCACATATTTGGGTTTCATCCTTGTTGTGTACTCCACCTCATTATAACCTCAGCAATACACACATACCATGAGCAAAGAAATGTAAACATTATTGCCCACTGTGCCTACAGAAGATAAACCTCATGGCGGATAGGAAATTTCTAAAACACACAATTAAATCCTGTCTCAGCAACGAACACTACGACCCTCCTCTTGCACTCAACGTGGACTTGTGTCTAGATAATAACATCACAAAGCAAAAGAGAGCAGAATGAGGCTTTCAACCCATGAGTATATCTCCATTCATCAATCTTTCCCCCTTAACCTCCATTCTCCCCATAATTTGACCAGCCCACTAATCAAGAGTCTGCCAATGTCCACTTTAAAATAACCCAATGTTCCTCCATAGCTGTCTGGCAATGGGAATACCACGATTCACCACCCACTGGCTATATAATTCCAGCATCTTTCCTAAAGGTATGTCCTTTCTATTCTGAGCTGTGCTCTCTGGTACTAACTCCCTACATCCTATCCACACCCACTCTAATCCGAGCCCTTGTCAAATAGTGTGTTTGCTCCTACATCTTTCTTTTTGACCGTAATTTTCTTTCACTGTCTTGGAATCGTTTTATATGTTTGGTGGTCCTCTCGTTTGCGCGGGTGTGCAATGCCTGCGCAGCAGTTTTTTAATTGTACCTGCCCCTCATTAAGGACTCGCAGTGGCGCAGATAGAGGTAAATTTCTGCTTTACAGCGCCAAGGCCAGTTTTGAATCTCACTGTGGGTTGTCTGTACAGATTTTGTACTCTCCCTGTACCTGCGTGGTTTTCTCCGGTGCTCCAGTTCCTCCTCCGCCTCCCACATTCCAAAGACGCGGGTTGCAGTTTTAATTGACCCACTGCAAAATTACCCTAGTGTGGGAAGGGACTGGAGAAAAGTGACAACATAGAATCAGGGGATCGCTGTCAACACGGACACGGTGGGACAAAGTCCTGTTCCACATTATATCATCCAAACTAAAACTACACTACTTGTGTAATAGGATAGATAAGTACTTGAACAAGAAGTACTGTTGTGTCATAAATATTCTTCACAGTTGGCACAACATTCACACATTTTACTGAATGCCCTGATGTTTTCTAGTGGTGTGAAATAGACCAGCACAGTAGTGTTGATTGTATGATCAAGTATGTATTTTTAATGTATTCTATTAGAAGCAAGACGTCTTGCTGGATTTTCTTCTGGGTTGCTCCAGTTTCCTCCCAAATTCCACAGACCATGTGGGTCTGTAGGTAATAGTACCCTCGAAATTGGTCCCGAGTGTGTGGCCTAAAGAGAGTGCACAGGTGATTCGCTTGGGCCAAGGACTCGGTTGCCGAAGGACCTGTTTCCACACTGAATCACTACAACTAAACTAAACGCAAAGCTTTTGTCCACCCGTGTGCTAATTGGAACCCTTGCTCACACTTATCACCCGCCACTTGTCCCCCCCCCACCTTCTCTTCGCAGCTTTGTCCCCGTTCCCCCCCCTCCGACCACAATCAGTCCAGTATAAAACAAAATCTGCAATCAAAGCCCGGGTTTGGCCACTATGACACGGACGTTGTTGCATTCCCTCCTCCTCATTTTCCAGTACAGGTTTTTGTCCCCAAATTTGCCCACATGTGCGCTGTTTTGCCAGAAATACTCGCCAGGAGGGGTGACCTTTCACCTCTCGTCTGATGAGTGCCTTCCATTTGGGAGCTGCAGCGACTACCCCGAAGGGAACAAAAGATGTTCACTCACTGCAACTGCTCCCCATACCTGTTCCTACTGTCATTTCCTCTCATTAGTAGATCGGGAAACAAAATCTTGACGATGGCCCTCACACAGATGATAGATGATCTCTGTGGACCCGTATCATTAATGTTCCAAAATACAACTAGCAAATAGCCTCTTGCACAAATATGTGGAATAACCGCTAATCACCGAGTTAAAATTAAAATTAACATATTTGTGTTTTAAACTTAAATTTAAAAGCCGATTGAATTTATGTGAAGCCTTAAAAAACATAGTAACATTTCCAAACATGTTTTGCAGCAGTTTTTGATCAAATAAAGCGCTAGAATTGCTGCCTCACAGCACCAGGGATACGGGTGCCTCCTACCACTGTGCGTCTGGTTGGAGTTTGCACGTTCTCCTGTGAACCCCGTGGATTCCACCGGGTTTGCTGCTTCCGTTTTTTAGTTATTATTGTGTGCCTATCGCAGTCATGGAAAAGACTATGCCATACAACCATAGTCGTCCACAGTGTAACAGATATAGGATAAGAGAGTTAACGTTTAGGCAATGTAAAGTCCTGACTAAAATGGTCCAAGGGTCCTCCATGAGTAATGTAGGTGAGGGCTGCTCTCCTGCAGGATATGATACGTTTCACAATGCCTGATAACGCATGGTTTTAGTAATTATCCTGTAAAATTGTCCATATCATTGGAGAGTGGATGAGAAAGTGCATAACATAGCACAGTGTGAACGGTTTGATCGATGCTGCTGGACTCAGTGGGTCAAGGGCCCTGTTCCAAGCTTGTATCTCTAAACTAAATTTAGCTAAATGTGTAAAACCGTACCACAACAAACCATTAAACCAGAGAGGACAACGATGCTGAGTAACTTACATTCACGCAGCACTCAGAAGAACAAGGAATAGTGATGAAAAGCTGAGAAACTTCAGAGGGTGAGCAGCCTCACTGAGATAAGGAAAATTGCCGACGTTTTGGGTTTCAGACCTAAAGAAGGGTCTCGACCCGAAACGTCACCCATTCTTCTCACCTAGATGCCAGCCTCACCCTCTGAGTTTCTCCACCCGCATTTTTGTGTCTACCTTTGATTTTTCCAGCATCTGCAGTTCTTTCTTAAAATGGATAGTGATGTGTCAGGTTGGATCTTTCTTTAGGCATAAAATCTAAACTCTGTCCTTCTGAATCTGCCTTTGAACGGGATGGGTAGATTAAATGATCTTATTTTGACACTCAAAATCTCAATCTGCTCCAATGCTAAAGGTGTTTATAATATCAAACTTGGAGCTAGTCCCTGGGTTTGCAGCTGAAGGATAAAGGCCGATCAGAATATGTGCCTGGGTTGTTGATGGAAGCAATTCACAGCATTACATTTTTAAGAGTATTTAAAAATTGTCATATGTACCGACATGGAACAATGAAATTATTACTTGTAGCGGCCTAACAAGCCTGTAAACATAATACTCGTAGATTAAATATGGTAACACAAAACCCAAAAATAACATCTGAATACTTGTTCAAAACAAAATCCCCCAAATTATTGGACAAATAAGGTCAGTCACCTTATGTATATCATAGTTGCTGAGGTTAGTGTTTTGTGCAGTGGTGTACAATAGCTTGAGATAGTCCAGATACGACCTTGGTAATGCCATCGAAAAGGCCAAAAGGACTTCTGCTCTCAAGCTGAGGATGAGGCAACTGTGGCGGGGCTTGAATGCCATCACAAGGCGAAATCAGGAGGCAAGCTCTCAAACTACATCTGAAGCATCCAGCATCACTCACCTGACGAGCTCGATGCATTCTACGCCACGGTTCGATAGGGAAGAGAACACTAGAATGTGCTTACCCGACCCCCATTCACCTGAGTTTGTTAAGTCACAGTCACAGAGGCCGACGTCAGAGAATCCTCTGGGGGAGTGAACCCTTGAAAAGCGCCTGGACCTGATGTTATATTATACCGGCGGCTTCGATTCTCAATAGAACCTGTGCAGACCTGCAAACACTTACGTCAGGCTGTTGTTTACAGACTACCAGCACCTCAGCGTTAATACCATCATCACCTTCCAATCTGGTTACAAAGCTCACGGAACTGGGCACTCCTGCACATCCCTCTGCAATTGAATATCCTTGACTTCCTCTATCCACAGACCACTTCATCCTCTATAACAATTAGTACGGGAAGCACCTCAAAGGCTGCGTGCTACAGCCCCTGCTGTACTCACTCTATACCCATGACTGGCGAGAGCCGGTCATAGTGCGAACTCCACATCAAGTTTGCCGACGACACCACTGTGGTTGACGAATCACAGATGGGACGAGTAAGAGTACAGAAGTGAGATTGACCGACTGACCAAATGGTGTCCCAGCACAAACAACCTGCTCTCAACATCAATAAGACAAAGGAACTGATTGTTGACTTTGGTAGGGGAAAAATGCAGGACCCCACAATCCTGTTCACATCAATGGGACGATGGTGGAGGGTCAATAACTTCAAATTCCTGGGCGTGCAATATAGCACTCCAAAGATCTTTCCTGGACCCAGCACACCCGATGCAATTATAAAGAAGGCACATCAGCGACTCTACTTCCTAGAAGATTCTTGGAGATCTGGCCATGTCGAAGAGGATTCTCCTATAACTTCTACAGGTGCACAGTAGAGAGCATTCTGACTGGTTTGCATCGTGGCCTGGTTCGGACAAATTGAACGGCCAGGAGCGAAAAGACTACAGAACGTTGTGATCACTGCCCAGTCCATCACCCGCTTTGACCTCCCTTCCATCAAAGGAATTCATCGTAGTCGCTGCTCAAAAAGGCAGCCAAAATCATCAGGGAACCACAACATCCTGGCCACACACTCATTTCACCATTGCCACCAGGAAGAAGGTACAGGAGCCTGAAAAACTGTAACGTCCAGGATTCAGGAAACAGCCTCTTCCCTACAGCCATCAGGCTATTAAACACAACAAGGAAGGGGCAACGAATAAGTGACAATTGATTCGACTAATAACACTTGGAGCCCCCCTCCTTGCATGATACCAACACAATTCTCTTCACCCAT
The DNA here is from genome assembly GCA_035221665.1 of Okamejei kenojei. Taxonomy (NCBI): domain Eukaryota; kingdom Metazoa; phylum Chordata; class Chondrichthyes; order Rajiformes; family Rajidae; genus Okamejei; species Okamejei kenojei. Next base: position 34,180,305 of record CM069142.1, read on the forward strand.
ATTTACATTCAAATGTTTTCTGCTTATCAAGGCAAATATGAATGTTACAGTGGCCTTGTAAATTATTTTAAGATGTCAGGTTCTTTGCGTCAAGGTCACAAGGCGTTTTTAGCGATTTCTATCACTTTGGATTGCTGAGTTCCCCACTTAACCCAACATTAAATTCCTCACTAACTTTTACGATTTTAAAAAATGTATGCTATGATTTTTAATCTGCCATAATAATTCAATAGCTTGGAAAAAAACAACATAAAATGTAACTCAGCAGGTCCAGCAACATCTGCTGGAGAATCACAGGTCGGTGAGTTTCCCGTCAGGACCCTCCTTCTGACTCCACAAAATGACATAAAGTGCTGGAGTAACTCAGCAGGTCGGGGGCACTTTTACAACCAAATATCACGTATCCATGTTCTCTAGAATGGCTGCCTGAACCCACTGAGTTACTCCAGCACTTTATTATCTTTCTTTTAAACCAGCAATCTGCAATTCCTTATGTGTAGAAATTCTGTAGCACGGAACTGCTTTGCAAAAAGATTTAGCACGACTGGTTCCTGAAGATCCATTCCCCTTTGTGATGTATTTTTTTATTGTGTGAATGTTCTCCCGGGTTATGCACAGTCTGCCCCCCCCCCCCCGTGCCTTGTAATCTAAGCACTTCCTAAATCGAATTATTGTCTCTTGAGAAACAGAGGACATAGTTTAAGGTGAAGGGGGAAAGATTTAGTAGCGGGAGAACCTGAGGGGAAACCTTTTTTACATAAAGGGTGGTGGGTGTATGGAGCGAGCTGGCAGAGGAAGGGTGATTAAGGCAGGTACCATAACAGCATTTATAGCAACTAAGCAATAGTACTATCACACAACGTTTAAGAAATCATTTGGCAGGTACATGGATAGGGTAGGTTTCAGAGGGATATGGGGCAAACGCCCCGGCAGGTTGGACTAGTGTGGAATGTGACATGTGGCCAGTGTGGGAAAGTTGGGCTGAAGGGCCCTTTTCCACGCTGCATGACTCTATGGCTTTGCTAGCATGACCTTTAAGTTGCTTTGAGTATGTTGGCCTTTGATTCCAGCTCACCCACTATCTAATAATCAAACTAGGAGGCCTGACTATCCAGGAAATACTTGAAGATTTGGCTCATAAACTCTCTGCTTTGTCTGGCTTTGAGCATAATGAGGAAGCTGAGAGCTTCATTGTGGTCTTGTTGAGGCCAAGTCACAGCTTGAAGTCATTCTGTTGATGCCTATTCAATGGAGGTCCGAGATAATGCAGCAAGACCTTTAGTCAATATGGGGCAGGGACATGTGTTGCTCTCAGCACCTGCCCTTTTTAAAAGGAAAGGAAAGAACATATTCCACTTACAGTAGTTTAGTTTCCAGTCAGCGGAAATATTAATACATGGTTACAATCGGGCAGTCCAGAGTGTACAGATACAGGATATGGTAATAACATTTAGCGCAAGATAAAGTCCAGTAAAATCTGATTAGAGATAGTTTTGAAGGTCTCCAACGAGGTAGATGGGAGGTCAGGACCGCATCTTTAGTTGGTGACAGGATGGTTCAGTTGCCTGATGTCAGCTGGGAAGTAACTATCCCCTGAATACTGGTGATGTGTGTTTCCAAACTTCTGTACATCCTGCCTGATTGACGGCTGTGGAGGCCAAGACATTTGGAAGGGTGTCAATGATTATGGGGGGAAAAGGGTGGGAAAAGGAGGTTGATAGGGGAAAATAAATCAGCCATGAGTGAATGGTGGAGTAGACTCAATGGGCCGAATGGCTTAACTCTGCTCAAATATCTTATGATCTTATGGTTATGGTATAAGTGTAGTGGGACCATATTGCAAACCAATTCTGCAAATTATCAGAAAACTGGGCTTGCTGTGATATGTTTAACCCATGTGCTGGGGAAGCAGGTTCATTAAAAAAAATGGCCAACTTTGAGAAGGTGACCCAAAGGTCATGATAAGGGAGGCAATAAATAAATTCAGTAAGTGTTTAGATTACCAAGGCAGTGATAGTCAGAGTTAAACTAAAAATAGGAGGTAGTAAACCAGGTTGAGGGCAATAAAATTGATCATGATCAAGAGACTTTATTGCAACCATTGTTCAGACAAATGGGAGAATGGTTTTCTAAGTAAAGGGCCTGTCCCACTTTCACGACCTAATTCACGACCTCTGCCGAGTTTGCCCTTGACTCATACTCGCAGCAATGGTCGTCACAAGGTCGTAGGAGGTCGTAGGTAGGTCGTAGGTAGGCCGTGATGCTAGTCGTAGGTACTTCGAGGCGTCAACTAGGTCGGGCGTTTTTTCTAGCATGATGAAAAATGACCACGAGTTAAAAAAGTTCGTGAATTAGGGCGTGAATAGTGGGACAGGCCCTTAACAGGGAACATAAAGGTTAAAGGTAACTCCAGCAGAGAAGAACAAGGCTGGAAGACTTTCGAATTTAGGGATACAGTGTGGAAATGGTGCTTTGGCACAGCACGTCCACGCCGGCCAATGATCACCCCCTTACACTAGTTCGATCCTGCACATTAAAGACAATTTACGGAAGCCACTTACCTACTAACTTGTACATCTATGGAGTGTGGGAGGAAACCAGAGCACCCGGAGAAAAACCTGAAGGGTCTCGACCGAAACGATTTGCCTATTTCCTTCGCTCCATAGATGCTGCCTCACCTGCTGCGTTTCTCCACATTTTTCACTACCTTCGATTTTCCAGCATCTGCAGTTCCTTCTTATTGATGTTTAAGATGCTGCCTGACTTGCTGAGTTACTCCAGCACTTTGTCTAAAGAAGGATCCCGACCCAAAACGTTACCTATCCCTGCTCTCCAGAGATGCTGCATGACCCCATTGAGTTACAACCTGCACTTTGTGTCTTTTATGATAAACCAGCACCTGCAGTTCCTTGTTTGTTCACCAACATGGACTGTTCTGTGACCGTGAAAGCCCAGATTCGAGGGCTGAAAGCATCTCAGTTGTCTTTTGAGTAGTTATAAATTTTGCAGCAGAAAACATGCTCGTATATTTGTGTTGAATTTTACATTTTAAAATAACCTGCGGCTTGTTTGTGCAAATGAAATGACCATCCAAACTTAATGTGCAAACGATAGTCAGATAGTGATTGATCTGTGCTTTTATTCCGGTTTAGGGCGAGGAGCATAGTTTGTGTGAGGAATGTTAAGCTGTGATATGTGGAGTCAGCAACACCAGTGCCTTGTACAGGTGTGGCCCAGGTTAAATGAAGGGCAGCACTCTCTCTGTCACTTAATAAATCTGGTTCGACCAGATGAGACCAAGCATAGACTCGGAGACCCTTTCCAATTCCACCGAAATGTTTGCGCCCCGGTACGCCAAGGCCAACCGATCTCCATCCATTTTAACTCATCTTCCCATTCCCTCTTCGGCCTTCCTGTTCTGGGCCTCCTCCATTGTCAGAGTTTGCACGTTCTCCCTGTGACCACAGTGGGTTTCCTCTGGCTTCCTCCTGCATCCCAACGACGTGCAGGTTTGTAGGTTAATTTGGCATCTGTAAATTGTCGCTAGTGTGTTGGATAGAACTAGTGTATGGGTGCAAGCCATGGCTGAAGGGCCTAGTCTATGCTGTATCACTAAACTTGGAAACTAGCCTGAAGTAAGGCCACACGCAAACTGGAGGAACGGCACTTCGTATTCCGCTAGGGTAGCTTACAATTTTTTAGGTAACCTCTCACACCCCCGTCCCCTATTTTCCCCACCCTCCTCCCTTTCTCTTCCACACCTTCTTCCTTTATTCCAACCCCTGTCCCCCTCATCTGTGTTTCCACCTGGACTCTCATCTATTTCTCCCTCCCCCTCCTCCAACGTTCCTTCCTCTAGGCTTCACAGCTTTTGCAACGCTTCAATACCTTTGTCCCACACCTATTTTAATCTCTGGCCTTTGTTTCCAGCTATCTGCGTATGAACCTCCCCCACCCCACACCTGTATCTACCAATAACCTGCCAGGTTCTTTGTCCTGCCTCTCTCTCTCTCTAAATCTCCTCTGCACTCTTTCCAGCTTGACAATATTCTTTCCTACAACATGGTGACCAAAAATTAAACCCTATATTCTAAATGTGGCTTCGCCAATGTTCTTGTCCTCAGACATGAGGATTTTCCAAATTCCATACCGTGCCACTCGGGCTAAAGCATAGGACAGCATGCAGAGTGATGTGTTCAGCATTAGGTCATTCTGTTATAGGAAAATGGAGTTAAGACTGGAAAGGGTTGCTGAGAACTATTTACAAGGATGTTGCCAGGACTCGAGGTGCTGAGATATAAGGTCTTACAGGTGGAGTAGTCTAGGACTTTATTCATAAGATCATGTGATGGGTGTAGGCTATTACGGCTCATCAGGTCGACTCTGCCATTCAATCATGGCTATCCTATCAAGAAGCTATCTATCTCTGTCTTAAATACAATATATCCACTGACTTTGGCCTCCACAGACTTCTGTGGCAAAGAATTCCCATAGATTCACCACACTCAGACTAAAGGAATTCCTCCTCATCTCCTTCCTAAAAGAACGCCCTTTAATTCTGAGGCTACTATCTCTAGTCCTAGACTCTCCCACTAGTGGAAACATCGCTCCACATTCACTATCCAAGCCTTCCACATATTCTGTAATGTTTTCACTGTTCTCCTTCATTCTTCTAAAGTCCAGCGAGTACAGGCCCAGTGCTGTTAAAACGCTCATCTATCTTAACCTACTAATTCCTGGGATAATTCTTGTAAACCTCCTCTGGACCCTCTCCAGAGCCAGACATCCTTCCTCAGATATGGTGCCCAAAATTGCTCACAATATTCCAAATGCGGCCTTACCTGCACCCTATAGAGCCTCAACCATTACATCCTGTTTTTTGTACACAAGCACTTGGAGCACAGGAGGCTATGGAATAATCTTGAGCGGTGTGAAAGGAATGGGAGAAGAGATCATGAGGGAAAGAGATAAGGTAAATGCACATTTTAACCCAGAGAAGGGGCATCGTGATCCAGAGAGCATAGGTTTAAGGTGGAGGGGGGATAGAATTAATAGGTACATGAGGGGCATCATTTTTTTTTTCCACAAAGTGTGGGGTATATGGAATGGGCTGCCAGAGGAGGTAGCTAAGGCAGGTACTATCACAATGTTTAAAAATAAAACGTATGGGCAAATATCTGGATAGGATCAAATATCTGGATAGGATCAGTTTAGGGGATATAAGTCAAACACAAGCATGGGCTAGGACAGACGGTTGGTTGGCAATGGAAAGTTGGGCCAAGAAGGGCCTGTTTCCACACTGTATGACTCTGACTCAATGCCAATATCAATTTGTTTCTACACAAGGTTCCAGCATCTGCAGTTCCTCGTGTTGATGGAAACCATGATATTTTCTGTTGGTGTTCAGAGCCCAGTGAGTTGTGTGCTTAAAGTTGGGTGATTCTGAAACTTTCAGAATCAAAAGGAAGAAATGGGGATGGGGGGGGGGGGGGGGGGAATGACTTGTTTTGTGCCTTACTTGGTAAAGAAAGCTTCTTGTACTGATTCTGGTAAAGTGAGCAGATTGGACAAGCTAAATTGTGCGTTTTATGATCGGCCCCTGTATCACATTTGGAGTTTCAAAATCACGATCCTCCTTCTGATGTAAGTGTCTCATCCAAACGTTGTGGTTGACTGACTGAGCCAACAAGCCCAGCAAACAGCAACCGAGAATGAATCCAGAAAGGAATGGATTATTTTAACATTTTATTAACAGGGGTACAAGATCTTGAAGGGCATCAATAAAGTGAACACTCCAATCTTTTCTCAGAGGTAGAGGATTCTAAAAATAGAGGGCATAGGCTTAAGGTGAGAAGGGAGAGAATTAAGAGGGACCCCAAGCAACTTTTTCCGTTCGGGGGTAGTGCTTGAATGAACTGCCAGAGGAAGCTGTAGAGCAGATATAAGGGAAAAAACCTCCAAGTGCTGGAGGAACTCAACGGATTAGGTAATATCTGTGGAGGGAATGGATAGACAAGGCTTCAGGTCTGGACCATTCTTCAGGCTGATCGTGGGGTGGGGTGGGGGAAGAAAGCTGGAAAACAAAAAGAGGTGGGGGCAGAAAGCTGCGTGGCGAGTGATGGGTGGATGTAGTTGAGAGGTGCGGACAAAGGCCGGGTTTGTCTGCTTGGTCGTGATGTTCACTATTCGCCAGTCCTTACCTAAAATTGGAGAACTCAATGTTCATACGGAAGAGAGACACAAAGTGCTAGGGTAAACTCGACGGGTCAGGCAGCATCTCTGGAGAAAAAGGATGGTGACGTTTCGGGTCGGACTTCATACAATTGTGACTTTGAAAGGACATTTCGACAGATATACGGATATGAAGGGTTTACTGGATATGGGGCCAAATGCAGGTGAATAGGACCAGCCCAATTTGCCAACTTGGTCAGCATGGACAAAGTGGGCCGAAGGGCCTGTTTCCGTGCCGTAACAGCTCTACCACTCTAAAACTTGCACCTTCCATCAGTCATAGGCCCTCCAATACTGCCTGTATCCTAGCCTGCTCCCATCCTGTTTGTTCATGAACGCCTGTACTTGCTGATTTACGATGGTGTCTGGTCTGACCGGTTCACGTGAACGCTTCACCAGAGTTTCCAAATCTCTTTGCACGGTCTTGCCACTCCCTGTTCCTAACCTCTGCAGCCCTGCAACACTGAGGTACGAGGTCATTGCCAAACTGTTTGTCAGCTTGGCCGTGATGTTCACCATTCGCCAGTCTTTACTTTATTTTACACATCAGAGATACAGTGCAGAAACAGGCCATTCGGACCCCACTGGGTCCATACTGACCAGCGATCCTGTACACAAGCACTATCCTACGCACTAGAGGGCAATTTTACATTTTACAGAATCCAGTTAACCTACAAACCTGTATGATTCTGAAGTATGGAGGAAACAGGAGCACCCGGACAGGATGTACGGACAGCACCCAGTACAGGAGCACCCGGACAGGATGTACGGACAGCACCCAGGTTCCTGGCGCTAAAAGGCAACAGCTCTACCACTGCATCACTTGGGGCAATTTTACAGAGACCCAATTAACCTACAACCTGCATGTCTTTGGGATGTTTTGCATGCTGTATCTCTAAAGTCTAGTGGATGAGAGTGGGAAAACAGAGAACTGGTGTGAACGTAGTTGATGGTCTGCATGGACTCAGTAGGCCGAAGGGCCATGTTCTGCGCTGTATCTCTAAGCTAAACCAGGGTGATCAGAGTGTGTGACAGGGTAGTTGTTCTCACAGGGCAGCAGCTTGAAGCAATCTCGCACAACTCCCAGAATGGTCAGCCTGCCTTGTAGCAGTTATCCTCACTGAAGCGCCCAGACGTGAAAATAATTTAAAAGAAAATTGCCAATTACTGTGCTCTGGACAAAGGTCTGTGGCTGCCACCCAGGTAATTACTTCTCTCTTTCATCAATTTGTTTTTTCCTCCTTCATATTTTTTTTAATCATCCCAAGCCCGACTCTCAGCTGTAATTTCCCTCCACACTAATCCTAAATGTCCACGATGCTTTTAATTTCAAAAATAACCTTATTCATTGTAAACATATTTCCTGACAAAGACTGCACAAAAACTCTTCAGACATTCTCTATACATTCATTTAGTGTTGTACCTATCTTTGAACAAACACAAAAACACCTTTGCCACCCATGTGGCCTCCTGGGGTGATATCCCTTCCCTTATTTGAAGGGGTGTCTCCACCAGATTCAACCCTTCAGTGTCCAGCAGCTGAAGGACCCTAACTCTGTAGTCCTCCCCAACGGAACCTTGCGTTGGCTGCACCGAGCTTCAGTGACTCCCATATCCGTCTAACTATCCTATCCATGTACCTGTCCTCAACTGTTTCTTAATCATTGTGATAGTACCTGCCTTAGCTACCTCCTCTGCCACTCATTCCATATACCCACCATCCTCTGAGTGAAGACGTTACCCCTTGGGTTGCTATTAAAATATTTCTCCTCACTCCTTAAACCTATGTCCTCTGGCTCTTGATTCTCTACTCAAGGTGGGGGGAGACTCCCTTTCTCTGGGCAAGAGACTGTGCGTTTACTTGATCTATCTCCCTCATGATTTTGTACACAACTATAAGATCACCCTCAGCCTCTGCGCGCCAAGGAGTAAAGTCCTAACACTTGCCCAACCTCTCCTTGTAAGCTCAGGCCCCTCGAGTCCTGGCAACATCCTCTCTGCACCCTTTCCAGCTTGACAACATTTTTTCTATAACGGCGACATTGGGATTACTAGTTTGTGGAACCTCTCTTTCTTTATGCTCAACTAACGTCAACAATTCACAGTGCTGGCTTAACAAGAGGAAAAGGACCAAAAAGGAAAGGGCCACAAGCCTTTATTTTGGAGAGTTTAGTTGAGAGATACAGCGTGTGGAACAGCGCGGAACTGACCCTTCGGCCCACCAAGGATGCGCCGACCAGCGATCCCCGCACAATTAACACTATCCTGCAACATGCTACGGACAACTTACATTTACACCGACTATACAAACCCAAGCCAGTTAGCCATAAACTTATACGTCTTTGGAGTGCGGGAGGAAACCGAAGATCTCGAGAAAACCCACGCGGTCATGGGGGGAATGTAACAAACTCCATACAGACAGCACCGTAGTCCGGATCAAACCCATCTCTGGCACTGCAAGCACTGCCAAGGCAGCAAATCAACCACTGCGTTACCATTGCCGCCCTTAAAGGTACATGGATAGTGAAAGGTTGGAGAGCATAGAGAACAGTACAGGACGGCCCTTTGGCACCACATGTCCGTGCCTAACACAATGCCAAGATAAAACAAATCTCCTCTGCTACACATGATCCATATTCCTTTATTCCCCGCGTATCCGTCTGTCTGTCTAAAATACTCTAAAATGCCACTAGCGCTGTTTTTCCCCGATGAACGATGTAATACTCTATGTTGCAGAGATGAGCTACGAGGAATTCAATGACCCTTTTTATTTGTGCTGATTGATTAAACAAATTACACATGGAAATAGGCCCTTCGGCTCACTGACCATTGATAACTCATTCACACCAGTTGTATGTTATCCCACTTTCTCATCCATTCTGTAACTGAGCCATTCTATCAACAATGGAGAGTGAACCCTGAGCTACTAACTTCAATAGAGACCATCAGACAATCTTTTATTGGACTTTACTGGACTTTAGCTTGCACTGTACGTTTTTCCTTTATTGTGTATATGTACATGTACTGTGAATGGCATGATTGTAGTCATGTATTGTCTTTCCGCTGACTGGTTAGCACGCAACAAAAGCTTTTCACTGCACCTCAGTGGCAAATAAACTAAATGACACAATAGGGTGCAATTTTACAGAGAGCCGATTAACTTCAACCCTGCACATCTTTGGGATGAGGGGAGGAAAACGGAGCACCGGGGGAAATCCATGTGGTCAACGCACACACATGCACGCACACACATTGCGTACACACACACACACACACAACACACACACACACACAACACACACACACCACACACACACACACACACCATCACACACATCAAACTGGGTCTCTGGCGCTGTCACCACACTTCTTCTGCATCAATACAAGGAAACATTCAGATAGCTATGGCAGATACAAAGCCCTGGGCTATGGATTTCTTCCATTCTGTATTGTAGGTAATGTATATTAACACTGAGCAATGTTCATCAGAGACTTTGCAGCAGAATGCATCTGTAAAATATTAAATCAGGAGCTGAGACAACTGATCTAATGTGATTAAATAATGCCCCACAAATGTCTCACAGCACAGCTGTCAGTGGTTCACTCTTTGATCCAACAAACTAATCATTTTTATTTTACACCTTTGATAAACTCTGAGACTCTTCGACAGCAGAGGTTTGGATTTAGACAGACTGATGTGAAATTAAACATTTTTAACTTGCATATCAGACCTGTCAAAATGATTTTGTTTGGATTCGGTGTTGAAGGTTTGCCAGCTGATTCTGAGATTGGCAGCTAGTCTGTTGAAAAGGTGCAAGAATCATGTCCAATCTTTGCCAACAGTGTATGTGGTTTATTCACCTTTGCAGGTGCGTGGAGTTATAAAACCATGAGGGAGAAGACCTTGCTCCCTGGAGGGCAGGAGGCTGAGGGGTGATGTGATGTAGGTGTCTTTCCTCTCTATCAGATCCCCCAATGTTTAAAACAAAACGGTTGTTTTTGCAATACATTTTTAAAAGATTCTTCTGAAAAACAGAAGGTGCTGGGGAAACTCAGCGGGACAGGCAGCATCTCAGGAAAATGTAAGATAGGTGACGTTTCTGGTCGGGACCCTTCTTCAGACTGATTGGATTTGGGAGAGAAAGCTAGAAGAGAGGTTGGAGCAGGACAAAGCCTGGCAAGTGATTAGGGAGACCCATTCAGTGGGCCAGGCAGCATCGAGTCACAAACCCTTCCTCACACTAAAGGAAGAGCCTGTTATGTACTGAAGTTTTAAAGAAGGGTCCTGACCTGAAAGATCATCTATTCATGTTCTCCAGAGGTGCTGCCTGACTGCTGAGTTACCCCAGCACTTTGTGTCTTTTGTAAACCAGCTTCTGCAGTTCTTTGTCTCTGGTCTTTTTCTTCTCCTGAATCTTGACATTTTTAGTTTCGACATACAGCGTGGAAACAGCCATTCGGCCCACTGAGTCCATGCCGACCATCGTCACCCGTTCACACTAGTTCTATGTTATCCCACTTTCTCATCCCTACATACTAGGGGGCAATTTAAAGAGGGCTAATTAACTTACAAAATCCGAACGCCTTTGAGATGTGGGAGGAAACCGGATCACCCAGAGGAAACCCATGTGGTCACAGAGTGAAAATGCAAACTTCCCATACACACATACAGCACCCAAGGTCAGGATCGAACCCGGGTCTCTGGTGCATTGAGGCAGCGCTCTACAGGCTCCATCACTGCGCCGCCCTTGAGTCTGAAAACAGGTCTCAACATAAAATGTCACCTATTGTAATCTTTTTATATATACATTGAAAGAACTTTTTTATTTCCTATTTAAACAGTTTTTTAACTAGGAAATAGAAAAAGCTTTCAACTTATTTATTTTTTATTTTTGTGAGGTTGCAGCTACCCTAAACAAATATTTATGTATTTTTTAAAGTTGAAAGAACACGACATGATATATAAAGGAACTACTAATTTTGGGAATTTTGAGGAAATACCAAGTACGGGAGAAATTGAGTGGGTCAGGCAGCATCCGTTGGAGAGGGTGGACAGGCGACATTTTGGTTCTGGACGTTTCTTCAGATTGGATGATGCAGTTGGTTATTCAGGACAAACATTTGAAGAGGGAAACATAACCCGATCTAGAGAGGTTGTTATACATCCACATTAAGGATTGCTGGATGGATCGCAGTGACTGGGGGGGGTTCAGAAGTAGTTGCTTCTAATCTAACGTCCCGGATGGGACTACCACACTATGGTCCTGAGGCCCATAACAACAGACCATCCCAATAGAAAGTTCAATGCTGGCCTCTGTGGACGAGCAGCAAGAATAAGCCTGAAGCTAGTTTTGAAAAACAAGTGAGTGGCGCAGTGGTAGAGTTGTTGTTTTACAGTGCCAGAGACCCGGGTTCGAACCTGACCTCGGGTGCTGTCTGCGCAGAGTTTGTATGTTCTCCCTATGACTGTGTGGGTTTTCTCCTGTCTCCTCCCACACCCCAAAGACGTGCAGGTTTGTAGGTTAATTGGCTTCCCTTTAATTGTCCCTAGTGTGTAATTAATGCTTAGTGTACGGGGTGATCGCTGGTCCGGCACAGACTCTGTGGGGGGAAGGGCCTGTTTCCGTGCTGTATCGCTGTTGTAAAGTCTAAAGTGTCTCTAAATTCTCCTTTTACAGAACTAAAAATAATTGCCGCAGGTAGTCTGTGTGTGAGAAGAACTGGTTATTGTTTCATGTGTGGGCTCCTGGCCAGAAGCAATTTCACATTTTAAAAAAACAGCTCATCTTTTCCATGGCTTCAATATTCCTGCCCTTTCCAGCTTTCCAGGATTATGCTCTTTTTGTAAACTTAGTTCAGTGGTGTAATGCTGCCATCTATTGATGATGACTAGTCTAGCTACTAAAAATAAAACTAAAAGGAAAAAAGACATAAAATGCTGGAGTAAACACTGGTCAGGCAACAATAAGAGCAGAATTAGACCATTTGCCCCATTGAGTCGCTCAGACATTCGATCACAGTGATCTTTATCGCCCTCTCAACCCCATTCTCCTGCCTTCTCCCCATAACCCCTGACACCCTTACTAAACAAGAACCTGTCAATCTATAGTACCATATCTATATCCTTAAAATCCAGGGCCGGCCTTTAGGAGGTGCGGGGCCAATTGGGAACAAATTCATAGAAATATAAATATATAATTATAAATGAGTCATATTCAGGCACGTGTCGTGAGAATATGACAGTCACTCGCTTTTAAAAAATCTTAAACCGTGCATGCGCAGATTGTTTTCTCTCCATAAAAATAAAAATAAAAATAAATAAAGTAACAATTCAATTTGCCAAGCTTCCAAATCTCCTTCTTTCTGAATTACTGAATGGGTGGGGGTGGAGGGTGTCGGCAGGTGGAAAGATGGTGGGAAAAACGGGAGCACACCGGGACAAGGTTGAATCAGTTGTCATCTTATTGAATGACAATACTAGTTCAAGGGACCAATTGACCTGGAGGAGAATTCCTTTCACAGCATGTGGAGAGTCTAGCCAGGGGTTAAAGTTGCGGGGAGGGCAGGAGCATTTAAAGGAGGGGGTCAGGGTTCATGCCAGTAACCCACTCACTCACCGCTGCCGGGGCACTCCGGGGCGTGGAGCCACCGCATTGTGGCCGGGGAGGGAAGCAGCTCGGGGTGGCTGCGAGCTGCTGCCGGACCTCAGCACCTTCTGCGGCCCGCTCTCCGTCTGAAACAGTGAGGGGACCAGCTCAAGAGCAAAGATCATAGAGCGGAGTGGGTCAGCGGGTGATGGATAACAGGACAGCGGTCGGTGGAGCTTACTCCTGTGTCAGCGCGAACAAGGGATCAATTGAGGTTACTCGCACTGACATATGGAGTCAGCTCCACCGCCCGCTGTCCTGTTATCCATCGCCCGCTGACCCGCTCTTGAGCTGGATGCTGGCATGATCCCCGGCCCCCTCCTTCTCAACGCTCCTGCCCTCCCCGCAACTTTGCCCCTGGCCAGACTCCCCACACGCTGTGAAAGGAACTCTCCCCCCCCCCCCCACCTGTCCTTTTACTTTACAACTCCTTCCCATCAGCTGCCAACAATGAGGGATAGACTTGGCTATCCCCTAGTGCAGCAACGGGATGCAAGCAGAAGCCTCCACGTGGCGCATCCCGGGCAATGCTGACGACGGGAACTGTACCACAGTGACTGACTGAAGTAGCCAATTCTGCAACCACTGACCATCAGCCGTCACTGACCGACCGGGAAGACATGATATAGAAGATGGCCGGACACGAGGAAAATGAAGTACAGCAACATCGTTCTTGACGTAGCTGTACTGAGGGATAACAAAGACTATCTTTCTTGGCTAACAACCTAACCTTCAGCCTCCAAGATGCAGGTACATTTTCTAGCAATGTTACAAAATTTTGAGATTTAAAAAATCAAGTCTGCAATTTATCCCATCAGATAAAGCATAAAAAGAAGTTTAATTAGACACCTAATTCACTTTCATATCTTCAGCATTAAAAACGATATGGCCATTTTCATACTCGGAAATTAGCATGTTGTTCCCTATTGCTTTTCCATTGACTTAACACAAAAGCTGTGATTGAGGACAGTCAAAAGCCCATAACTTTCTTAAAAATTAAGAGAACTGAATGAAATTTTCAGTTATTATAGATTCCGAAGCATTCGGAAACCAATATAAAACATCTTACTTGGATGACCTGAAATTAAAGCATATAATTAGATAATTACCTAATTGTAGCTAATTACAAAATTGACCGTTGTGACGGAAATAGTAATAAACACCCAGACTGCCTTGAAAATTAAAAAATGTGATATTCTCAAGATCAGAACTTTAATATTATTGTATTATATGCTGTAAGTCCATAACAGATAGGTAAATAAATTACAATTTCTAGCAATATACCGTCTTTATGGAGAAGATCAGTTGCTAGCTGGTACATTTGATAAGGCTGAATTATGTTAAATATATAAGAAAAGCTTATATTTAGTCTCAAATCAGGCTATTCTCCAGTAGATTCATATAGAAAGGCAAGTCTAGGCTTGCCTCAGGTTGCTGTGTATTGAGATAATGAATGACTAACATTTGTCTACCATATGACGAGAGAGGAAGTTAGATTAGGCAGAGAAGGGAAGCACTCAGACCCAACATGTAGGGGGGAAAGAAGAAAAAAATAATAAACAGAGAATAAGAGGTGGTGGGTTTCCAGGGCAAAAATCAAAAGGGACCACTTGTCAACATAATTGTATAAGGAGTAATAGTGTTATAAAAACAAGCCTGAAGGCTTTGTGTCTCTATGCAAGGAGCATTCGTAATAAGGTGAATGTGCAGATAGCTATTAATGACTATGCTATAGTTGGGATCACAGAGACATGGCTCCAGGGGGACCAAGGCTGGGAGCTGACCATCCAGGATATTCAATATTCAGGAGGGGATAGACAGAAAGGAAAGGGAGGTGGGGTAGCGTTGCTGGTGAGAGAGGAGATTAATGCAATAGAAAGGAAGGACATTAGCTTGGAGGATGCGGAATCGATATGGGTAGAGCTGCGAAACTCTAAGGGGCAGAAAACACTAGTGGGAGTTGTGTACAGGCCACCTAACAGTAATAGTGGAGTTGGGGGATGGCAATCAAACAAAAATTAGAAATGCGTGCAACAAGGGTTAAAACAGTTATAATGGGGTGACTTCAATCTACATATAGATTGGGTGAATCAAATGGGCAGGGGTGCTGAGGAAGAGGATTTCTTGGAATGTATGCGGGATAGTTTTCTAAACCAACATGTAGAGGAACCAACGAGAGAGCAGGCTATTCTAGACTGGGTATTGAGTAATGAGGAAGGGTTAGTTAACAGTCTTGTTGTGCGGGGCCCCTTGGGCAAGAGTGACCATAATATGGTTGAGTTCTTCATTAGGATGGAGAGTGACATAATTAAGTCAGAAACAAGGGTTCTGAACTTAAACAAAGGTAACTTTGAAGGTATGAGAATTGAATTGGCCAAGATAGACTGGCAAGTGATTCTTAAAGGGTTGACAGTGCATGTGCAATGGAAGGTATTTAAAGACTGCATGGATGAACTACAACAATTGTTCATCCCAATTTGGCAAAATAATAAATCGGGGCAGGTACTGCATCCATGGATAACAAGGGAAATCAGGGATAGTATAAAAACAAAACATGAAGCATACAAATTAGCCAGAAAAAGCAGCCTACCAGAGGACTGGGAGAAATTCAGAGTTCAGCAGAGGAGGACAAAGGGCTTAATTAGGAAAAGGAAAATAGGTTATGAAAGAAAACTGGCAGGGAACATAAAAACTGACTGCAAAAAGTTTTATAGATATGAGAAGAGAAAGAGATTAGTTAAAACAAATGTAGGTCCCTTGCAGTCAGAAACAGGTGAATTGATCATGGGGAACAAGGACATGGCAGACCAATTGAATAACTACTTTGGTTCTGTCTTCACTAAGGAAGACATAAATAATCTGCCAGAAATAGCAGGGGACCGGGGGTCAAATGAGGTGGAGGAAATGAGTGAAATCCAGATTAGCCGAGAAGTGGTGTTGGGTAAATTGAATGGATTAAAGGTCGATAAATCCCCAGGGCCAGATAGTCTGCATCCCAGAGTACTCAAGGAAGTAGCCACAGAAATAGTGGATGAATTAGTGATAATTTTTCAAAGCTCCTTAGATTCTGGAGTAGTTCCTGAGGATTGGAGGGTAGCTAATGTAACCCCACTTTTAAAAAAAGGAGGGAGAGAGAAAACGGGGAATTACAGACCAGTTAGTCTAACATCGGTAGTGGGGAAACTGCTAGAGTCAGTTATTAAAGATGGGATAGCAGTACATTTGGAAAGTGGTGAAATCATTAGACAAAGTCAGCATGGATTTACGAAAGGTAAATCATGTCTGACGAATCTTATAGAATTTTGTCGAGGATGTAACTAGCAGAGTGGATAAGGGAAAACCAGTGGATGTGTTATATCTAGACTTTCAGAAGGCTTTCGACAAGATCCCACATAAGAGATTAGTATACAAACTTAAAGCACATGGTATTGGGGGTTCAGTATTGATGTGGATAGAGAACTGGCTGGCAGACAGGAAGCAAAGGGTAGGAGTAAACGGGTCCTTTTCAGAATGGCAGGCAGTGACTAGTGGGGTACCGCAAGGCTCAGTGCTGGGACCCCAGCTATTTACAATATATATTAATGATTTGGACGAGGGTATCGAATGCAACATCTCCAAGTTTGCGGATGACACCAAGCTGGGGGGTAGTGTTAGGTGTGAGGAGGATGCTAGGAGGCTGCAAGATGACTTGGATAGGCTGGGTGAGTGGGCAAATGCTTGGCAGATGAAGTATAATGTGGATAAATGTGAGCTTATCCACTTTGGTGGCAAAAACAGGAGAGTAGACTATTATCTTAATGGTGGCAAATTAGGAAAAGGGGAGATGCAACGAGACCTGGGTGTCATGGTACACCAATTATTGAAAGTAGGCATGCAGGTGCAGCAGGCAGTGAAGAAAGCAAATGGTATGTTAGCATTCATAGTGAAAGGATTTGAGTATAGGAGCAGGGAGGTTCTACTGCAGTTGTACAGGCTCTTGGTGAGACCACACCTGGAGTATTGCGTACAGTTTTGGTCTCCAAATCTGAGAAAATACATTCTTGCCATAGAGGGGATACAGAGAAGGTTCACCAGACTGATTCCTGGGATGTCGGGACTTTCATATGAGGAAAGACTGGATAGACTTGGCTTGTACTCGCTAGAATTTAGAAGACTGAGGGGGGATCTTATAGAAACTTACAAAATTCTTAAGGGGTTGGATAGGCTAGATGCCAGGAAGATTGTTCCCGGTGTTGGGGAGGTCCAGAACAAGGGGTCACAGTCTAAGGATAAGGGGGAATTCCTTTAGGACCGAGATGAGGAAAATATTTTTCACACAGAGAGTGGTGAGTCTCTGGAATTATCTGCCACAGAAGGTAGTTGAGGCCAGTTCATTGGCTATATTTAAGAGGGAGTTAGGTGTGGCCCTTGTGGCTAAAGGGATCTGGGGGTATGGAGAGAAGGCAGGTACAGGATACTGAGTTGGATGATCAGCCATGATCGTATTTAATGGCGGTGCAGGCTCGAAGGGCCGAATGGCCTACTCCTGCACCTATTTTCTATGTTTCTATGTTTCTAGATTGATCCCAGTAAGGGGCAATAACAAATGGCTGATGTCTTTGATATGTAAAATGCCTTGCACCAAATGTCCAATGTCTGTGAGGGGGGAAGTGACGAGAGAGGAAACTAGATTGATCTAAGGGGTATTAACAAATGGCCAATGTCTTTAATATGTGAGATATCTTGTACCATATGACAAAATGCCTTTGATGTGATGCATTCTGTATAAACCTTTATTTCCTGTACCTCTGACCATGACTAATGTTTGTGGAATGTGCTAAGGTGACAAAAAAACACTATATAATACCATGTAATTCTGTTGTTCGAAGAAGTGGATGAGGACAGTGAAGTGTCTGTATTTCTCACTTGACTAGAGTTCTCCCTCGCTTCCATCGGCCGATAATAAGTAAAGTTTTGAACTGGTCTTCCAAACGTTTGTGAGTTGTCTTGTGAGAAGCGAACCTGTTTAGTTGTTATAATAAGTAACTTTTTCACATTGGCATACCATAATCAGTAACATCATCATACTCCTCAGATTGTAACCAATAAACAACTCTGTACACCTTGTTTTTCCTCAACTTTTCAATTTTGGCATTGTAAACTACAAGTTTTTGCTCTTCAAACCACGGATGACATGCCTTTCTGGCCACTACTTTCCCATTAAGACTGTCCTGTAGATTCCATTTCTTAAGAAAAGGATAATTTAAAAAAATAGCCTAAGTATCCAAATAACAAACTGATCCCATTCACACAAGAATTCACAATATGACATGATTTTTAAATCTCACTGTCATGAATTTATATGCCAGACAGATGGATTAATTCCCATAAATTAATCTAGAAACATCCAGTCTGTGGAATTCTCTGCCTCAGAAGGTGGTGGAGGCAGGTTCTCTGGATGCTTTCAAGACAGAGCTAGATAGGGCTCTTAAAAATAGCGGAGTCAGGGGATATGGGGAGAAGGCAGGAACGGGGTATTAATTGGGAATAATCAGCCATGATCACATTGAATGGAGGTGCTGGCTCGTAGGGCCAAATGGCCTACTCCTGCACCTATTGTCTATTGTCTATTGTCACTCAATATAATCAAAATTATTATTTTTTGCACAATACATGTGGCTAAAACTGTTGTGTATATTTAGTATAAAAATATTGACTATGGATATACAATAACACAAAATATAGACGATTTAGATGCTCATAACATGATTGTCCAAAAAAAAGAGCATTTAAATCATCTTGCGAGTGGGTGTTTCTGGAACGCGATCGATTGGAACGTTGCCGCTGCAGTGAGTTTTAACCCCATATCAGCAGAAAAGACACTGTCAGTTCGTATGGGGCCAAAATAACATTTTCGCAATGTAAAATTTGATTAAAGCCATCCCAAGAAGCAAGATTATATGTAAAATAGACGACTTACCCTTTGTTTTGTCCTGTTATTATGATCCGTCACGTTGTAGGCGTTGAGGGAGTTCGAAGACGCTTTTTATTTTAATCCAATTGTTAAATTGGCTAGCGATTTAAAAAAAACAGGAACGGAAGTTCGATCGATTTTTCTTCATCAGCTAGCAACCCGAGGTAAACCCTCTCCGACAAGCGACACAAACCTGCATTTTAATCCGCCCCCTCCCCTCAAAGGCGCCAAAGTCGCGCACACGGCCAGTGGCAGAACTGCAGCGCCGCTGAAGGTAGGTTTTGTAACATCGCTACATTTTCGTGTCTTATTTTTGGGTAAAGAATAGCTGGGAAATATGGTATTTTAAAAACATTTAGGCAAAGAAATCTACTTACCACATTATTTGTACACAAACTCCATTCTTCCCTCTTTGTTTCCTAAGATACTCATAAGATAATGACAATCCATGTTTGAAAAACCCGCCAAGAAACGGTCCACGCTAGAGAATCATTAAATGCTGAAATTTCAGTAAAAGAAATCCAAGAATTTATCAGATCATTAAAAAATGGTAAAACACCGGGACCAGATGGTATTGGTTCTTAATTTTATTAAACATTTTATGATCTGATTGCACCACGCTTGAAGACACTATATGAATATATTTATACACAGCAGAAACTACCAGAAACGTTAAATGAATCTATTATAACACTTATACCTAAAATAGACAAAGATCTGGATGACCCAGGATCATTTAGAGCTATAGCTCTTTTAAATACTGATCAAAAGATATTAACTAAAATATTAGCACAAAGGCTAAGTACAGTTATTAATGAATTAATTCATCCCGATCAAACAGGATTTATACCAAAACGATATTCCTCATATAACCTGAGATGTTTATTCAATATTATATACTCGAAAAGAGGTATTAATAAAGATCTAGTAGTTATTTCGTTAGATGCGGAGAAAGCCTTCGACCAGGTGGAATGGTCTTACTTGTTTTCGGTTATGGAAACTTTTAAATTGGGAGAGAAGTTTATTACTTGTGTCAAATTATTATACACTAACCCAACATCCAGAATAATAACAAATCAAACGCTATCAACTAAATTCAGTCTATCTCGAGGCTGTAGACAAGGTTGCCCTTTATCCCCACTACTATTTGCACTTGCAATAGAACCATTAGCTCAACGTGTGAGATCACATCCTGAAATATATGGGTATGATACCAGAGATACTGAAAATAAAATCTCCTTATATGCGGATGATGTATTACTTTATATTACAAAACCGGAAATTAGTATCCAAAATTTATTAAAATTAATAACTGAATTTGGATCTTTTTCAGGATATAGTATTAATTGGAATAAAAGTGAACTCATGCCAATAATGGTAAATAACTTACATATATCACAACAATTTCCTTTGAAGATAACAAACGAAAAAATCAAATATCTTGGAATTTATGTAACAAAAATTTGATTCTTTATTTAAATCCAACTTCACACTTATTGAATAAATTAAATAAGAACATTTTATATTGGAAAACTCTACCCATCTCAATGCTAGGCAAAATTAATGTAATAAAAATGATTTTTCTTCCGCAGTTACTATACCTTTTCCAATTAATTCCGATATATCTTCCTAAACATTTCTTTTTGAAGGTGGACTCTTTAGTTACCAACTTTATCTGGGATTATAAGAGCCATAGAATAAATAAAAAAAACATTTATGTAAATCAAAAATAAATGGAGGTCTAGCACTACCAAACTTTATGTTTTATTACTGGGCAGTTAATATTAAAAATATGAATTTTTTGGTTAGTAGAGACAGATAAACAACCAATTTGGTTAAAAAATGGAAAAAAGAAGATTGTTCGCCTTTTGAAATTAGTTCCATAATATTTGCCAATATTACTTTAGGAAAGAAAACCTATAGCAAAAACCCTATAATAGAAAATATAAATGGAATACGTATCTGGAAACAAATAAAGAAAACATTAAAATTGGAATGTATACCACTAGCCCTTACCATTGTAAATAATGTTACATTTAAACCTTCAATGATGGATAAAGGCTTTTTTACAATGGAAAAATAAGGGAATTAATAAGACGAGAGATCTCTACAGGGAAAATTATTTCCTTTCATTTCAAGAATCACAACAAATTTATGGATTACATTCAAAAGATTATTTTAGATACTTACAAATTAGAGACTATGTAAAAGCAAACACACAGGAAATTAGAAATAGAAAGACAGAAATTTTAGATGAATGTCTAAATAAACATCCAAACACAGAAAAATTGATATCATACATTTATAATATCCTATTGGAAAATGATGTCCCATTAACAGAAATATATAGACAATCATGGGAAAACGAATTAGGTCAAATTATTAGACCAGAAGTATGGGATGAAAGTTTACAACACATACACCACTGTTCGTTAAATGCTAGACACTCTCTTATACAATTTAAAATATTATATAGACTACATTACTCAAAATCCAAACTACATAACATTTTTTCAAATGTATCTGCCATATGTGATAAATGTCAGCACTTAGAAGCTAACTTGACACACTCATTTACAAATTGTGTAAAAATCACAAAATTTTGGATAGAAATATTTAGGATAATTTCAAATGTTGTTAATATGAATGACTCCTGACTCAAAGTTAATAATACTGGGAATACTGGAAACAGATCAATTAATAACAACGAATCACAGAATTTTTATTGATTATAGTTTAATAATTGGGAAAAAATTAATATTAAAATTCTGGAAAGGTCCTACATCCCCCACAATCAAAATGTGGATTACAGGAATGTCGGAGACACTCCATCTGGAAAGATTGAGGCTCGTCCTAATGGACAGGTTGGATCTTTTCAGAGGAATATGGTCTCCATACATTGAATATCTAAAGGGTCAAAATGGCTCGGTGCGAGAGCCTGACTGAAACCTGAATAATGGAATAGATGAAGAAATACGTATAACAAATCATGGATATATCTCCAACGATGGATAACTTTTTAATATTCACTTCCTTATTTTCGATTTTTTATCTCTATATTATTTTTCTCTATTTTTTCTTACTTATTAAAAAAAATGTATAGAAATATAAATGTCTTAAATGTTAATATTAATAATATTACGAATGTATGTAAGAAGTATTTTCTATTTAATATGTATTTACAACTAATAAAAAATATTCATCAAAAAAAGAAACGGTCCACGCTGCAAAGGCAGAATTTCAGCTGCCGTCAGCTCCCCTGTCATTGACGGCGTGAAGCAGCGCCGACAGCACATCAGCTGCACACACTTTCCCGTATTACATGTACTACGCATGAAAGGCACGGAGAATTATGCCTACCTAAGAAATCGATCTCTTAGGTAGGCATAATTCTCCCGTGCCTTTACTATTTATATTTAATAATTATCAGTTTATAATTTTAGTCAGGGTAGGCAGTGCCTTCCTTGCCTACCTTGACGGCACGAGACGGGTCATTATTATTGCCTTTTATGAGAAAGTTATCTTTCTTGCTTTTTTCTCTGCAAAGTCTTTTTGAATTTTGTCAAAGTTTAAACTCCTGCTAATTTCAGATTCAATGGACGTAATTGCCAAACTGTTCAAACGTTCTTACTGAATTGATGATCTCAAGTTTTGATCAGTTTCAGCTTGGAAAAACTCCTTTCTCCAGATGCCAGTCACTGGGATTATCAAGAAAATCTGAAGAGCATAAATTTGGAAATATAGTAGACCTGTTGTTGCAAGCATTTTCATGGGGTTTTGAATCTCTGGTGGCAGAATTGGCTTTAGTGCCTCCATTTCCTCACAAAGCATGTATTCATCTATATCAGCCGGTATTGTGGTTTTAACTTCCTGTCCTAGCTTGACCTCTGTCAATGCCATTTCCAAATCTGCTGCACATTTTCTTATGGTGTCCTTGGACAGGTCGTGAAAATTGCACAAGAATCCAAATAAATGTTGATACTTTTTAAGTTGTTCAAGCCGTGGCTCAGGTGTTTGCAGTGCTGTATCTACCACTTGATTAAAACATTGCACTCTGAAGGCTGTGTTTGGTTCTGGCATAGGTTCATCTGCAGATTCATAATCAGATAATTTTATTTTTTTGCGTAAGCGCTTATTCCGAGTCTAGAATGCAGGCTCAGCATCTAGGTCTTTGGCAAGTTCACTAGTGTCAATCAAGGCTTCATCAGAACCTTTTTCCCTGTATGTCTTTAACCAGTTACAAAGCTTTTGAAATGAAGAAAGCCCTGCAACAACATCCATGGTATCACTCTGAATTTCCTTACACAAAATTTACTTGAAAGAGTAAGGAGTGCCAGAAAACTAGTGAGACCAGAAACTTGTAATCTCTCATTTGACTGACTAACGATTCAGCATCGCTTTTTGCCTGAGCATCATCAGTGTTTTCTGCTAACTCTTCCAGTGCATTACAAACTTCAGCAGCTTGGTACCGTACAGCTTTGACACTTTCCATTCTACATTCCCATCGTGTTTCAGGGCGAGGTTTTGTAGACAGACCTGTCACATGTTTTCTAAAAACAGTCCATCTTTTAGTAGATGACGCAAAAACGCTGCAGAGTTCCAAAGAAAGTCATTGCATCTGGACATGTCTCCCAAAACTAGGTTGTAGTTGTGACATGCGCATGGTGTAAAGGAAGCTCTTGAATTCTTCTGTAGAAGTGGTGCCTGCACACCTGAGGTGTGTCCCTTCATATTGGCACCATTATCATACCCTTATGGAGGGATATTTTCAACATCCAGCCCTAATGTTTCAAGTTCATGTAGGAGGGTGTTGTACAAATTTTCACCTGTGCTACTTTCCACCACTAAAAACTTGATGAAATGTTCATATACTCCTGCTGGAGCATTTGATTGTACACCATCAGCTGCATATCTAATTACCATCGACATTTGCTCCTGATGACTGATGTCAGGAGTACAGTCGAGAATTATTGCAAAATACTTAGCAGCCTTGATTCGCAAAATGATTTCCTGTAGAACAGCGTGACCCATTATATTAATAAGCTCATTCCGGATTATTTTTCCTAAATAATGATCATGTATTTGCTTATTCTGGATTTTTCGCAGATTGTCTTGGATTACTGGATCAAATCTTCCTAGCAAGTCAATAACACCAAGGACATTTCCATTAAGTGGTGTTCCTATGTGTTCCTCAGACCCCCGGAATGGCAAGTTTCTTTCTGCCAGGAACTGCACAGTGGCTACCAGTCGCTCAAAAACTTGATGCCAGCGTTTTGCTTCTTGTCTGATTCGTTTTTCTATCACTTCATCAATAGTTTTCTCAGCAGATAATCTCTGCTGTAGTTCACAGCAACTGAACATAGCTTCAAAGTCAGAAGTCAAAAGAGTCAAAAGAGTTTATTGTCATGTGTCCCTGACAGGACAATGAAATTCTTTCTTTGCATAGCACAGCAGAACATAGTAGGCATTGACTTCAATTATATACTTAAATACACACATTAATTAATAAATTAATAAAGTGCAAATAACATGGAGGGGTATTAATGTTCAGGGTTTTGTCCGAGCCAGGTTTAATAGCCTGATGCCTGTGGGGAAGTAGCTATTCCTGAACCGGGTCGTTGCAGTTCTCAGGCTCCTGTACCTTCTACTCGAAGGTAGCAGGGAGATGAGTGTGTGGCCTGGGTGGTGTGGGTCCTTGATGATGCTGCCATCTTTTTGAGGCAGCGACTGTGGTAGATCCCCTCGATGGAAGGAAGGTCAGAGCCGATGATGGACTGGGCAGTGTTTACTACTTTTTGTAGTATTTTCCTTTCCAGGGCACTCAAGTTGCCGAACCAAGCCACCAAACCAAGCAACCGGTCACCAAGCTCTCTACTGTGCACCTGTAGAAGTTAGTTGACAGACCGACTTTCCGTAATCTTCTCAGGAAGTAGAGGCGCTGATGAGCTTTCTTAATAATTGCATCTGTGTTCTCGGACCAGGAAAGATCTTCACAGATGTGCACGCCCAGGAATTTGCAGCTCTTGACCCTTTCAACCATCGACCCGTTGATATAAACAGGACTGTGGGTCCCCATCCTACTCCTTCCAAAGTCCACAATCAGTTCCTTGGTTTTGCTGGTGTTGAGGGCCAGGTTATTGTGCTGGCACCATATGGACAGTTGCTCGATCTCTCTTCTGTACTCTGACTCATCCCCATCAGTGATACGTCCCACAACAGTGGCGTCGTCCGCGAACTTGATGATGGAGTTCACACTTTGACCGGCTACGCAGTCATGAGTGTAGAGTGAGTACAGCAGGGGGCTGAGCACGCAGCCTTGAGGTGCTCCCGTGCTGATTGTTATCTTTTGTTATCTTGCAAATGCTTTTTGGAGTTCTCATGCTCAGCTAGTCTTATATGAATGTTCAGCCAGTTATTAAAACCACAACTTGCAAGTGCACTTGCTGTGTTATTATCAAAAAGCTTGTAGTAGTAACAGAAGATTTTATCACTTGATACAGAGTATATTAGCCATGGATGATCTACAATTTCACCATTTGGCAGTTTTCTTTTGCAGTGAAATTTTGAAAAACGTGATCCACTCTCATTCTTGGGGAAACATTCTACTATAATTGTAGGTGGTCCTTTTTTCACTAAATAGTCCCTGACACTCTGATTCATCATATCTGGCCATGTTGCAGGATCATCTGTTAATTCTACAAAAAAACTAGAAGATTTTGAATTCTCCCTTGCCTCGGAGGCACCAGCAGTCATGTCAACAGGCGAGCTTCCTTGTTTGTCAAATTCAACACTTTAGAAATGGCCGATCTCACAGTCAATAAATTCCCACTTTGATCGTCTTGCATAACTTCTTCAGACTGGCTTCCTTCAGTATCATCATCTTCACTGTGTTGTGGTTCCACTTGCTCTTCTGCATTTTCTGAGATAGTTTTGCTGAAATACTTATCTAATGCACCTTTCTCCGTTTCTGCTTCGGCCTTCTTTGCCTTGGCTACACCCCTCTTCTTATGCCACTCAAACATGTTCTGCCGATGTCCCTTAGTCTTTTACTCATATTTACAGAAACAACAGAAATCTCTGTAGAACCTGCAATATGGTGTTACATATATATTGCAATCAGTGATGGAAATGGGTTTTATGAACTAGGGGTACGCTAAGGTCCGTGAGGCTGAGGTTGGGAAGGAAGGGGGGGGGGGGGGGTTGACGCTATAAGCCCCTCATGAGAAATGTTATCTAACTCTGGAATTGAAGATCTGGAGTAGTTCAGCAGGCAGGCAGCGCAGCGACTCTGGAGAGAAGACCCTTCTTCAGACTGAACAAAACTCTCGTCGGTGAGAGTACTTGTGATTGTCTGAAGAAGGGTCTCGACCAGAAACGCAACCCTATCCCCAGAGCCCCTGCCCGTACACCTTCAAAGCCAAACAAAAACAGTTCTGGAGGAACTCAGCGGGCAAGGCAGCACCAGCAGAGGGAACATATCACTTATCAGGAGCCGCCACGGGCCAGGACTCTTTCCCCCCGACCCCCCCCCCCCCCCCCAACAGAAAGGAACCGCAGATACAGCTATCACCACAAAATGTCTAAGAAGGAACTGCAGATGCTGGAAAATCGAAGGTAGACAAAAATGCTGGAGAAACTCAGCGGGTGAGGCAGCATCTATGGAGCGAAGGAAATAGCCAACGTTTCGGGCCAGGTCAGAAGAAGGGTTTCGACCTGAAACGTTGCCTATTTCCTTTGCTCCATAGATGCTGCCTCACCCGCTGAGTTTCTCCAGCATTTTTGTCTACCGCAAAACGGCAATGATTCCGGGAATGCCAGGCGACAGGGTGAGAGAGAGGGAGTGAGGGAGCTAGAGAGAGACGAGATGGGGAGGGGGAGAGAGAGAGAGCGCGAGAGAGAAAGAGGGAGGGAGAGAGCGAAAGACAGAGAGACACAACGTGGGTCTGTAGGTAAATTGAATGACTAACCTGCTCACCAAGAAGAAGCCCTCAATCATGATGGTGAGTTTTACGAAATTCTCAATGTGTCATCAATGCATCGATCTACATTCCTCAGTAAATGTAATTGTGTTTTGATCAAGTATTAATGATGCCGCGTGAATTGTATTACATATTCTGGTAGAGATTTTTCCCCTGGATTCCGAAATCGCCTAATCTGAAAATTTCATGCTTCTCGAGTTATTAATGAAAATGTTAAAATATCTGACAAAACTTTGAAATAAAAACGCCTGTCTTTCGCTGATGACATCACAATGGGTCTGCGCCGTCATGCTCATGTTGCGAGTGACGTCAACCCCCCCCCTTGGTTGCCGCCCACTCCTCGCTTCTCCCCGGCTGCCCGCCCTGCTCCCCTCCTCCTCTCCCCTCTCCCGAGCCCCTCATTTCCCCCCATCTACCCCCTCCTCTCCCAACCACTCCTCTCCACCCCTCTTCTCTCACCTCCCCCTCCTCTCCCCTCCCACGGCCTCTCTCCCCACCTCCTCTCCCCTCTCTCTCTCCACCCTTCTCTCTCTCTCTCACCCTTCTCTGTTTCCTTCTCTCACTCCCCCCCCGCTCTCCCCCCTCCCCCCCCCCCCCTTCCCACCCTCTCTCCCCCCCCTCCCCACCCTCTCTATCCCCCCTCTCTCACCCCCAGATCAGGCAGCATCTCCGGTGACATGGAATAGGTAACGTTTCAGGTTGAGACCCTGCTTCTGAAGAAGGGCCTCGACCTGAAATGTCACCTATTTCTTTTCTCCAGAGATGCTGCCTGACCTTGTGAGATACTGTAGCATGTTGTGTCTATCTAAAAAGAACACTAACTAGCATCTGCATCTCCTTCCTATACAACTGAACTATGATCTATGTTCCCGCATGCTGCTCCCTCACCAGCAGAGGGTGCAGATGTACAACTGCCCTGGTCACATACACTAAGCCACGCTTAGTCTGAAGGAGGGTCCCAACCTGAAGCGGCGCCTGTCCATTCCCTCTGAAGGGCCTGTTCCTATGTTGTATTTTTTGAATACTATGTTCTAATTTGAATTTATACTTTCTAGTTCTTAGTTTATTTAACTGGAATTTGATTAGTCACAAAATCAAAATTGGGCGTGGATATGTGTGTGTGTGTGTGTGTGTGTGTGTGTGTGTATATATTTACACACACACACACACACCCACGCCCAATTTTGATTTTGGGCGTGGGTATGCCCAAGAATATTGTTGATAAACATAGTTTAATATTTAATTGATATGCGTACCTACAACTTTTTGTCTAACAAAACAGCGCTGAATAATCACATACTCTGAATTGATTTGAGCACCTTCAGTTTTTAGTACCCCCAAAAAAATTACAAGAAGTTGTATTTAGAAATAATTGTTAACGTGACAATAAATTTCAAGGCAGTTCACAGGAGAACAAAAAAAATCACAGAAGTTAGGCTGAAGAGAGAGATTTGAGGGAGTATTTTAAAAGAGGCAAGGATTCAAGTTTAGGATTATTATCGTCACGTGTACCGAGATGCAGTGAAAAACTATTAGCAATAAACTAGGTGGATACAAAAGTACACTGGAAGTGCAGGAGATACTTGGCCCTGGAGGAGCTGAGTGCAGAGAACCTGATGGGATACCACTTGAGATGAAGAGGAGGAAGCAAAATGAACTGGACGGCACAATGGCGCAGCGGTAGAGTTGCTGCTTTGCAGCTCCACAGACCGGGTTCGAACCTGACTATGGGTCCTGTCCGTATGGGGTTTGGACATTCTACCTGTGACTGCGTGGGTTTTCTCCGGGTGCTCCGGTTTCCTCCCACATGCCGAAGACCTACAGGTTTGTAGGTCAATTGGCTTCTCTAAATTGTAAATTGTCACAAGAGTGTGTAGGATGCTGCTAGTGTTCAGTTATAACCATATAACCATATAACAATTACAGCACGGAAACAGGCCCTCTCGGCCCTTCCAGTCCGTGCCGACCATTTGTTTTCCCCTAGTCCCATCTACCTGCACTCAGACCATACCCCTCCATTCCCTTCACGTCCATATACCTATCCACTTTACTCTTAAATGTTAAAATCGATCCTGCCTCCACCACTTCTGCTGGAAGCTGATTCCACACAGCCACCACCCTCTGAGTAAAGAAGTTCCCCCTCACGTTACCCCGAAACCTCTGTCCCTTAATTCTCATAGTGTACGGGGATCGCTGTTCTGCACGCTCTCAGTGGGCCATAGGGGCTTTTTTCACGCTGTATCTCTAAAGTATAAGGTAAACATAAAATGGGGAAATATCCATTGCCATTGTTTATGCTTTTTAGATTCCCGGTTTCTGAACCTGGTCTGTTTGCATTAGCCAACACAGTGCTACTAACTCTGAAATTTCTGCCTTGTGCCACCTCCAAGATCACAGTAATGTTCCCAGCTCCTGAATCCAAGGAGCCTTCCTCCCACAATATACAGGTGTACTATTTTCTCTGAGACTGGTCTGTTTCATTGCTTAATTCAGTGCAATAAACTAGTTGCTTAATTCAACGGAAATGATTGCAATTCCTTGTTGGCAAACAACAAACGGAAGTGTGCAGTTTATCACGATTCCAGAATTACACAAACTTCCTCAGTTGTTAATCTACTCGAGTATCAGTTCATCTGTGGACCAAAGCTATTTGTCTTTTTCAAGGCTTGTGTTCCCCTGAGTATGGAAGATTAAAGGAAGTTTGTTTGTTTTTTAATGATCAAAGGAGTAGATGGGAAACAAGCTATTTCTTCTGGACAGGACATGGAGCCAAGTGTAACTTTAAATTTGAGGGCACCTATTAGGTGTCAATACCAGAACATGCTATGAACAAGGATGGTAGAAATCTGGAAATCTCTTCATGCACAGAACATAGAACAGTATAGCACATGAACAGGCCATTTGGCTCACAACTTGTGCGCCAAACATGATGCCAAATCAAATGAGTCTTTTCTGCCTGCATGCTGGATGTGGCTATCTAAAAAATCCTCTTAGATGCCACTATTGCATCTGCCTCCACCACCACCCTCGGCAGCTTGTTCCAGGCACACATCTCTCTATTACTAAAAAAAATAAAGAAACAAAATAAATTGCCCCTTCTCACCTTTAAGCTATGCCATGCAGTCTTTGACATTTCCACCCACTAGTAGAAAGATTATGACTCTACCCTATCTACGCATCTCACAACTTTACACTTCTTTCAGGTCTCCCCTCAAACTCTGGCGCTCCAGAGAAAACAATCAGAGTTCTCTTTGCAGCTAATATCCTCTAATCCAGGCAGCATTCTGGTAAACCACCTGCACCCTCTCCAAAGCCTCCACGTCCTTCCTGCAAAGTGGTGACCAAAACAGCACGCAATACTCCAAATGTGGTCGAGCCAAAGTCCTATAAAGTCCTGCATCATGACTTGCTGACTCTTGTACTCAATGCCCCGACTGGGAAAGGCAATGCCTTATTTACACTGTAAATGGATCGATTGCAATCATGTATTGTCTTTCTGCTGACTGGTTAGCACGCAACAAAAGCTTTCCTCTGTACCTTGGTTGTCACTTTCACAGAGTTATGGACTTGGACCCCAAGATCCCTCTGGACATCAATGCTGTTAAGGGTCATGACATTAACTATACTGATCTGTCTACTCTAGAATGACAGTGAGGTTTGAGCAAAAGAGCATTAAAGAAGGAAATGGGCGTCACGGTGGCGCGGCAGTGGAGTTGCTGCCTTACAGCTCCAGAGACCCGGGTTCGATCCTGACTACGGGTGCTGTCTGTACGGAGCTTGTATGTTTTTCCTGTTGTGGGTTTTCCCCGGGTGCTCCGGTTTCCTCGCACACTCCAAAGATGTACAGGTTTGCTGGTTAATTGAATTAAAGGGCCCGTTTCCTCACTGTATCTCTAAACTAAACTGTACTTAGATTTTCACCAAGCAAGGACGTGGCATAGTACAGAATCTGCATGATTGGTTGTTGTTTAAACCGATAAAGTATGATCCAAATCAAGTGTCCAAACATTTTCTTAAGGAAATACATATTATACGTGATAGATTTGTATATAATAAATAAAGTTGCATATCTTCAGAATGTCATATTGCATATATTACAAAGCATAAACACCTCTTAGTCTGCCCTTTGTCATTAACCAAAGTCCCCCTCGTTGTTTTAAAGCTTGTGTGTCATCGAGTCATACAGCAGGGGAATAGGACTTTCGAACCAACTCAGGGTAAATGAACAGTCTTTTACCCAATCCATTCCTCTCATGATCTTGCACACTTTATCTGTTCCTCTCATGATCTTGCTCTGTGCACTGACTTTGTGTGCCTGTGTCTTGCCCCTGCCCTTCCTAACCACATTTTCTATAGGGCCTTCGTCTTTTAGTGTGACTTTGGTCAGCATCATCTCCACCCGCAGATCTGTGCATCTGGTCGCTCTCCTCTCCTCCTCTGGCACGTCCCCTCCTCAATCGGGTGAATGCACAGAGACTTTTACCTAGGGTAGGGGAATCAAGAACCAGAGAACAGTCTTAAGGTGAGGGAGGAAAGATAAGGATAAGATAAGGAACCTGAAGGTGTCACTTTTTTTCCCCCTCACATAAAGGGTGGTGGGTGTATGGAACAAGCTGCTGGAGGAGGTAATTGAGGCAGGTACTGTCACAAGAGTACCGAAATGTTGCTGGGTGAAAGGGGGGGGGGGGGGGGGGAGAGTGAGTGGGTGGCAGGAGGGTGGGAGTGGGGGGGGGGGAGGGGGAGAAGAGAAGGCGGGAGGGAGTGGGAGAGTGTATGGGTAAGGATGATGAATGTGTGGGGGACAGAGAGAGAGTGAGTGTGGGAGGGAGGGAGAGAGAGAGAGTGAGAGTGGGGGAGTGAGCTTTGGATACCTTCAGCCCAACTTGAAATTGAACATAAATTCCCGGAGTTGCTGCCAACACTGGTTTTCCTCTGGGACCTGTCTCTGGTTTTCTTACACGAACTCTAAAGTATTTTTGTTACTCCTTTTAATGAACAGGGGTCTGTTTACAATCTGTGCTTGTGTTTTGATCCCCTGGGCTTTGAGTCAGAATTCGTGCAAGGGGAGATTTTCATCTGATCAGCTTAGGCTAAAGATGTAGCCTTTTCCAGGAAGTAGAATATTATTCAATTTGCAGTCCCACCCATCCCTCGACACTGTTATTCCCAACGTAACTGAATGTAATTTGTTATAATGATGTCCACATCAAAGGTTTAGACTGGGAGATAACAGGATAGTGCCCCCATTAACTCAATCACATAAACTAAATAACAAGCTTCAACATCAGTAGGAAGGTAACAAATGCTTAGAATAGATGACGTATTTGAAAAAGCTTAGAACTAGGGCTGAAACAATGATTCAATGATACTTTATCGTCACATGTGTGCGGGTACAGTGAAATGCTTTGTATCATCACGTGGCAGACCTCGCCTAGGCAGTACGCGAGTGTTGCCGCATTTTGGGGTCGTCGAAATTAAAATAGTCTTTATACATTACAGTTCTATCCTTTGCTTTGAGGGCTTAAGCTGTAACTTATTCAAATAACCAAATAATGAAATTGGGCGGCACAGCAATACTTGGTGTAGAGAGCACCAGAGACCTGGGTTCCATCCCGACTACGGGTACTGTCTGTACAGAGTTTGTAAGTATTCCTCGTGACCGCGTGGACATTTCCCTTGGTTTTCTCCGAGGTATTCGGCCTTCTCCAATGCTCCAAAGACGTACAGGTTTGTAGGTCAATTGGCTTGGGTTTGTATACTTGGTATAAGTGCAAATTGTTCCCAGTATGTGTAGGCTTGTGTTAACATATGGAGATCGCTGGTTGGCGCGGACTCGGTGGACCGTAGGGCCTGGTTCCATGCTGTATCTCTAAACTAAAAAACAAAGCTAACCATTAATAATAAAGGTTAAATAAAGTAGAGCTAATAGGACTTGATGTTTCAATCCCTGTAATAAGTCGGCACTCTTGCTATTTGCAGTGGGATTGGAGTGGTGAAAGGTAGGGTGGGTAAGTCATCGGGGTCATCAGGTGGGCACCCTCCTTCTTTGACGTTTCATTGATAAGCCCACAACATCTCCAGAGGGCTCAACGGTGATACCTGGCGTCCCAGTTACACCCCCCTCAATTCCATACCCTCCTGTATTCATCTTGCAGCCCAATTGTTGTCTCTCCTTTTGATCCAGATCCAATTGCTGCTTTTCTCCGCAGAATTTGATAATGATTTGATTGCTTGTTGGAGGGAGCGACCCCTCACCCCCATTTTCTTTAATAGCCTGGTCATAGATGTAGCAACAAATCCCCTGCATCCCACTTCGACAGGGAAAATCTTGGTCTTCCAGCCATTCTGGGAAGCTTCAGTTGCCAGTTCAGAGTACTTGGTTTTTTTCCTCTCATAAGCTTCTTCAACACCATCTTCCCATGGAACTGTCAATTCCACAACATATGCCAACTTGGCTGTTGTGGACCACAAGACCATGTCTGGCCGGAGTGTTGCAGCCACAATGTCTGGGGGAAACACAAGCCTTTTTTCCCCCAAGTCCACTTCCATTTTCCAATTGCGAGCAGGCTGCAGAATGCTTGCATCCATTGATGTTATCTGGTGCTCTGGAGGTTGGCCTGCTGGTACAAATGTTGTGCAGTGGACATTTCCTGCCGATGTTGGTGGGGAAGCATTTGTGATCGTTCGCCTCTGTTCAAGGATTGATGACAGCTGTCTGAGAACTTGGTTATGCCGCCAAGTGTAACGCCCTTGGCCGAGGCTCGTAGTGCATCCTGTTAAAATGTGCCTTAGTGATCCAGGTGCTTGGCAAAGGGAGCAAGTGGGGTCTTCTCCGAACCACTGCTTCAGGTTCTGCGGTGATGGTAGAACATCATAAGTGGCTCTGATGACAAAACTTAGTCGAGATCCTTCCATTTGCCAGATTTCACGCCAGCTGAGTTTCCTCTTTTCCAGGCTCTCCCAGTTAGTCCATTGGCCTTGCTTGGCCATTGAGACGGCCTTGGCGTGTCGCTCTGCCTCCTCCCGTCTTCTCACCTCCTCCACCACGAGCCGTCTTTTCTGCACTGATGTTGCCTTGTGCCATTGAGGAGCTTTTGGGACGAGCCCGAGCCCGGCTCTCCCGTGTTGCACTTGGCCAACCATATCCCGGAAATGAAGAGCAGACTTAACACTGGACGGCTTCAGATGGGGTCCACTTCCTCCCCGTTGCCACTCGGGGGGCCGCTGTTCGAATAACAGTATCTTCAGATTCAGTGAGGGTCACCTTGCTTTAGTGCATTTGAACTCTTCCACGAGTCCTGTAATGGGTAATTCCAATTTGCCACTCCCATACAGATAAATACATATATAAATGGATAAATAGATAAATGGATAAATAAAGTTAACTATATAAACTCTAGTGCCAGTGACCCAATTTCGACCCTGACTATGGTTGCTGTCTGTGTGTGGAGTTTTTTTATGTGCTCCCGTTTACGAGTGATCCCGGGGATGTGGGTTAACATATGATGAGCATTTGACAGCACTGGGCCTGTACTCACTGGAGTTTAGAAGCTTGCGAGAGGACCTAATTGAAACTTCCCGAACAGTGAAAGGCCTGGATAGAGTGGAGGTGGAGAGAATGTTTCCACTAGTGGGAGAGTCTAGGACCAGAGGGCACAATCTTAGAAAGGAGACGAGGAGGAATTTGTTTTAGCCAGACGGTTGTGAATCTGTGGAATTCATTGCCAGTCAGCTGTGGAGGCCAAGTCAATGGGTATTTTTAAAGTGGAGATTGATAGATTCTTGATTAGCAAGGGTGTCAAGGGTTACAGGGAGAAGGCAGGAAAATGGAGTTGAGAGAGAAAGAAGGATCAACCATGATCGAATGGTTCAGGTTTGGTTTAGTTCAGTTTAGTTTATGGTCACGTGTACAGTGCACCGAGGTACAGTGAAAACATTTTGTTGCCTCCTAAAGGCCTGTCCCACGTACGTGTCCTTGGCACACAAATTACGCGACCTCGTATAAATACTATGGGAAACATTTAAAGTATTTACTCGTGGAGCCATGATGTCCTCCCAAGCATTTCATAATAAAGAGAATCGGATGATACAATAGCCCTCCTTTTCTGTTCTACTTGAATCCAAGCAACTGTGAGGTGCCGCACACTGGGAGGTCAAATGCAGGAGGAAAATATACAATTAATGGCAAGACCTTTAACAGCAACAGCAACAGTACAGAGAGATATTGGGGTCTAAGTCCATAACTCCCTGGAAGTGTCAACTCCAAGAAATCGAGTGGTAAAAGCAACATATGCTAGTCTTGCCTTAGTTGGGCGGGGAATTGAGTGTAAGAGTCAAGGGCCTGTCCCACTAATTTATGAGTTCAGAAGAGTTTGCGCTCGCCACAAACACGCAGCATGGTCGACACGTGGTCCTAGGAGGTCACTGTAACTCTCCCTCATGCTCGAGAGAAGTTCCCACATACTCGCGGCCTCAGTTTGGTCGAGGAAAATTTTTCAATATGCTGAAAAATTTTCCGCAAGTAAAAATTGGTCGGCATGGTTCTTTTGAACTCGTAGTGCAGTAGAGTGGGGTCGCCATGTAGTTATAGGCAGTCAAGGTAGCCGCAGGCAATCACCTTTGCTGACCATTGGCTCATTGGGGGGAAAAGGTAAGCACGTGTTTTCAGAACCAAGGAAAACCGACCGGTAACATTAAATGCCTGCTAAACTTTATTAAAATTTGTCTGGCTTCTTAAAAGTGTCTCTACTCCTTCTCCCCCCTCTTTTAAAGGGCTTACCGTACACGGTGCCAGCCGTCTTTTACCTTTCTGTTCATCGTGGGTATCACCTTGGCTTCGCACTGTGTGAATTTCAGACAGCGCTCCCCCGCTTTTCCTGGCCCCTTTTCCTCTTTGCGATGTCTTTGTGTGTGAGCGTGTGTGTGTGTGTGTGTGTGTGTGTGTGTGTGTGTGTGCTGACAGTCGATCCTGCTCGTGGTTTCATCGCTGGCGGTCGATCCAGCTCGCGGTTTTTCAGGCGAGTGCCCCCGAGCTTAAAGGTCGAAGACAAGTTGCTGAAAAGTCACGTAAGTGGGACAGACCCCTCAGTAAGTCACAATGCAGCTTTATCCAACTTTGGTTTGGCTGGGCTTGGAGTATTATGTACAGTTCTGGTCATCCCCATGACAGGAAGGATGTGAAGACTTTGGAGAGGGTGCAGAGGAGGCTTATCAGAATGATGTCCGGATTACGGGGTATTAGCTACAGGGAGAGGTTGGACAGACTTGGATTGCTTTCTCTGCAAGGCCAGAGGTTGTGGGGAGACCTGATTAGAAGTATATAAAATGATGAAAAGCATAGATAGGCTAGGCAGCCAGAACCCGACTCCCCAGGGTGGAAATATCAAAGACTAGAGGGCACAGCTTTAAGGTGCGAAGAGGAAGTTTTAAGGGAGGTGTGCGGGGCTGTTTTTTTAGACATATGTTGGTGTCTGGAACGTATTACCAACAGTGGTGGTGGAGGCAGATTCTTTTGGTATCTTAACATTTATTTTACCATGCAGCATTAGGATTTTCAATAAGATAATTCCTCATTCTTCTAAACTCCTAAGATCAGGGATATAACTTTTTTCAGGACAAACCTCTTACTCCAGGAATTAGCCAAGTGAATCTCTTTTGGCCTGCCTACAATATTGTTATATTCTTACTTAAACAATGGGGTTAAAACTGGGCAGAGTGTTCCATCTGCAACCTCGCCAACATTCTGTACAATTCTGGGAATGCAGAGTTGTATTGTGAAAAGCTGCCGCTTATTCACTGTCTTTGGGGGAAATTAGCTCATTTTCCATTACCACACAACCGTCAACATTGAGCCCACACCCTAAATCTCAAATCTACTGATAATGTCTAATACTTTAAGTGTTCTGCATAAACAACATTTAGACTCTTGAAGAGTCTTGGATTGTCTCAACCTTCTTGAGAATTGTTTCCATTGTCTTCACCCATCATGTACCTGAATGGTAGAGTCAGGTATGGCATGAAAACAGGCCCTTCGACTTGCTTAAACTGACCAACAACCATCCCATCTGCCTATCCATGCCCCAAGGTCATTTCCCTTACCCGAGAGGCTTCTTGCATTGAAATAAGTGCAGTTTGGTGTCAGACTTAACTCTTCCCTTGCCTGGCCTGTTTATTTGACTTGCTTGCTTTAACCCATTTATGTGGTACCATTTTCACACAGAAACAGTCACACAGCATGGAAACAGGCCCATCGTCCTAACATTGCCTACACTGACCAACGTGTCCAATCTTTACGAGACCCACCTGCCCATTTGGCCCATATCTCTCAAAACCTTTCCTATCCATGTACCTGTCCGAAGAAGGGTCTCGACCCGAAACGTCGCCTATCTCCTTCGCTCCTTAGATGCTGCTGCACCCGCTGAGTTTCTCCAGCCTTTTGTGTACCCTCGATTCTCCAGCATCTGCAGTTCCTTCTTTAATATCTGTCTAAATGTTTTTTTTATATAAATGGTGTTATAGTCCCTGCCTCAACAACCTCCTTGGGCAGCTCTTTCTATATACCCATCACTGAGTGGAAAAAGTTGTCCCTCGGGTTCCTATTAAGTCTTTCCCCTCTCACCTTAAAGCTACTTCCTCTGGTTCTTGCTTCCCCTACCCTGGGTAAAGGACTCTGTGCATCCACCATCTCTCTTCCCCTCGTGATTTTATACTTGACCATCATCGAAAACACACAAAATCTTCATACACTGTTACATTGTTTATTAGATAATTTTCTGTACAAAACACTGAGGCAGTTTTTAAACAAATTACATTAGGAACAATATGGTAGAGGAGAAATCAGTGACCTGTCCACAGTGACCATAGATAGAATGGCAATCTTTTCTAAGCTACCAAATTATACAAATTGAAGGGAGCCCTACAACGCTATTTAAAAATAAGTAAATTAAACGCTGTGAATTTATAAATAAAATAAAACCTTATAATTTGGCACATTTTAAGATTTTGTCAGTGCAGATATTTAGTTATTTACAAATGACTTTGGCCTGTGTGTATTGAGTCTGTTTCTTCAAAGTATCCGAGAACCTCATATTACACTTTAAGACTCCAAGTCAAAATTGGGTACAAAGGATGGCCTTTTTATTTAAGAGGAGGTGCATGTAAACCTCTGTCTCACCTGAAAGGCCCGCTGGAATCTCTAGATGGTCGAGGGAGGAGGTATAAGGATGGGTGTTATATCTCCTGCGGTTTGGTGGTTTGGGTGGTTTGGGATGAGTTAACCAGGGAGTTGTAGATGGAGTTTCTCTGCAGAAGGCAGAAAGGGGTGGAGATGGGAAGATGTGTCTGGTGGTGAGAGATCATGTTGGAAGTGGCGGAAATGTTGGTGAAAGATGTGTTGGATGCGGAGGCTGTGGTGGGAGATTGTAACCCTCACGTGGTCCGCCCGGTTTCGGCGATTGCAATCAACCTGGCGTGCACAATCAAATAAGATCAAATAGAACAAGTTGTCCTACAACTATAGGCTGTGCCCGCCATTCGCAAGAAGAAGATGCGGAGGCTGGTGTGGTGAAAGTTCTTGGCGAACTCTATCCTCGAGTTAATTGTGCAGGAGTTGCTTCCAATGCTTTGTGCTTAGTTGGCTATCCTAGCAATTGGTGGGGGGGGGGGGGGGGGGGGGGGGGGGGGGCTGGATTATGTGCAGGCAGATAAGAGCTGGTCTTGGGTTAATGTTTGGCACTGATCTTGTGGGCCGAAGGGATTGTTCTCATGAATTTCTCCAGTATTTCACTTTGTTACACCAATGTCTTATTATTTACCCACTCACCATCATTCCCTGAAGTCTAAATATTGAATTCAACACCATTTTTGGCATTAAATTGTGAGATAGGAATATGGGCGAATGTGCATTAAATTGCACAATTAGGCTTGGCATTTTTCAACAATTACTTGATTTGTTTTCCCCCCCAATTGTCTGCACAAAAAATTCAAAGTTGTACATTAGTGTTTGAGCTTCAAGTCCTTCCAAAGTGTGCAAAATGGTAACAAAGCTGGCACAAAAATATTTTAAACAATTACTGCAAAGTGCCCATCTACATTTCCCATTAAAATAAGTTGATGCAAAGCACTAATCTCCCTTTATATTGCTTTACATGTTCAGCCATTAGAATCTGTTAGTTCAGTGCAATCTTATTTCCTCAGTCATAGAGTGATACAGTGTGAAAACTGGCCCTTCGACTCAACTTCCCCAACAATGTCCCAGCTACACCAGTCCCACTTGCCTGCACTTGGTCCATATCCCTCCAAACCTGTCCTATCCATGTACCCGTCTAACTGTTACTTAAACGATGGGATAGTCCCAGCCTCAACCACCTCCTCTGGCAGCTTGTTACATACACCCACCACCCTTTGTGTGAAAAAGTCCTCTGGTCCTCGATTCCCCTACTCTGGCCAAAAGGCTCTGTGCATCTACCAGATCTATTCCTCTCATGATTTTGTATACCTCTATAAGATCTTCCCTCATCCTCCTGCGCTCCACAGAATAGAGACCCAGCCAACTCAATCTCACACTCTCTATTCCTGGCAAAGTCCTCGTAAATCTTTTCTGAATCCTTTGAAGCTTGACAATATCTTTCCTATAACATGGTGCCCAGAACTGAACACAATATTATAAATGCGGTCTCCACAACGTCTTATACAAGTGCAACATGACCTCTCAACTCCTATGCTCAATACTCTGACTGACGAAGGCCAAAGTGCCAAAAGCCTTTTTGACCACTTTATCTACCTGCGACTTGACCTTCAAGGAACCATGCACCTGTACTCCTAGATCCCTCTGCTCTACAGCACTACCCAGAGGCTTACCATTTACTGTGTAGGTCCTGCCCGTGTTCGACGACCTAAAATGCAACACCTCACACTTCTCTGTATTAAATTCCATCAACCATTCCTCCACCCACCTGACCAATCAATCCAGATCCTGCTGCAATTGTTCACAACCATCTTCACTATATGCAAAACCACTAACTTTTGTATCATTAGCAATCTTGCCCTGTATGTTCTCATCCAAATCATTGATGTAGATGACAAACAGTAACGGGCCCAGCACCAAACCCTGAGGCACACCACTAGTCACAGGCCTCCAGTCTGAGAAGCAACCTTCCACCATCACCCTCTGCTTCCTTCCATGAAACCAATTTGCTATCCATTCAGCTATCTCTCCTTGGATCCCATGCGATCTAACCTTCCAGAGCAGCCTACCATGCAGAACCTTGTCGAATGCTTTACTGAAGTCCATGTACACAACATCTACAGCTCTGCCCTCATCAACCTTTTTGGTCATGTCTTCATTAAAAAAAATCAATCTGATTGGTGAGACATGACCTCCCACGTACAAAACCACGCTGACTATCCCTAATCAGCCCTTGCCCATCCAAATGCCTGTATAACCTATCCCTCAGAATATTCTCCAGTAACTTACCAACAACAGATGTTAAGCTCACTGGCCTATAGTTCCCAGTATTTTCCCTGCAGCCCTTCTT
This sequence comes from Okamejei kenojei, assembly GCA_035221665.1. Classification (NCBI taxonomy): domain Eukaryota; kingdom Metazoa; phylum Chordata; class Chondrichthyes; order Rajiformes; family Rajidae; genus Okamejei; species Okamejei kenojei. The sequence continues at coordinate 34,220,650 of CM069142.1, forward strand.
GAAAAGAGGCACATTTGCCACCCTCCAGTCTTCCGGCACCTCTCCTGTATTTAAGGATGACTCGTAAATGTCAACCAGGGCTCCCACAATTTCCTCTCTAGGTTCCCACAATGTCCTCGGATATATCTGATCAGGCCCTAGAGATTTGTCTACCTTCAAACACGACAGTACCTTCAGTACTTCCTCGACGGTAACACTGACTGCTCTCAAGACACTTCCAGTGACTGCTCCAATTTCCTCCGTCCTACTGTCTTTCTCCTCGGTAAATACAGAGGAGAAATACTCATTTAGTACCTTGCCCATCTCCTGTGGCTCCACACAGAGGTGACCGCTTTGATTCCTGAGAGGTCCCTCTCTCTCTAGTTATCCTTTTCCCCCTTATGTATTTGTAAAATCTTTTGGGATTGTCCTTAATGCTACCCGCCAGAGCTATCTCCTGGCCCATTTGTGAACTTCTGATTTCCTTTTTTAGTTTACTCCTTAGTTCCCAAAACTCCTCCAGGGATGCACTTGATCCCAGCTGCCTATACCTGTCCCATGCATCCTTCTTGTTTTTGACTAATGTCTCAATTTCCCTCGTCAGCCAAGCTTCCTTATGTTTGCCTGCTTTGCCCTTCACTCTAACGGGGACGTACGCATCCTGAGCTTTCTTTAGTACACTTTTAAAAACATCCCACTTGATCGATTTACTTCTCACCTTCCCTTTAGATTCTGCCCACATCCCCAGACACAAGGGGCTTTTTAATTTAGATACTGCAAGGAAACGGGCCCACTTGGCCCACCGAATCCGTGCCGACCCATTCGCACTGGTTGTATCATCCCACTTTCTCATTCACTCCCTACACACTAGGGGCAATTTTACAGAGGGACAATTAACCTACACCGCCCACATATCTTTGGGTGGTGGGAGGAAACCGGAACACCTGGAGGAAGCCCACGTGATCACAGACAGTAGCTGAGGTCAGGATCAAACCCTGGTCTCTGGTGCTGTGAGGCAGCAGTTCTACAACTGTGCCACTGTGGCAAATGACAATGTTCAAACGTGCTTACTTTTGAGGTGGTGGAATTATCGTGTAGTCACAGAAAACGTACAACTCCACATGGATAGATAGCATTGGAGGTCCGGGGAGGCTGGAGCGGTGAGGCAGCAGCTTTACGAGCTGCATCCTGTGCTGCTAGTTCCACTTCTGTCATCAATCTCAATTCTTTTTTTGTCTCAGCTTTTCTTTTTAATATAAAAGATCTACGCAGCTAAGACAAATAGAGTAGCTCAATTGACAAATCAATGTTGGGAATAACTTAAAATGAATGCATTTTAAAGATTGAAATGTTAAAAATGCTTATTTAATATACAAAATCTTGAATCTGTGCAGTGAGGAGCTGAAATAAGGTAACTTGGCACAGATAAGCATTTAAAACCAGGACAAATGTGCCTATACAGTTGAATGTTACACAGATAAATATCTAAAGCTGGGACCAGCATGTCTGTACAGTGAGTGTTAACACAGGAGAAAAACTCAGCAGGGCAATGAGTGTCTTTGGTAATCAAAAGGTACAAAAGGCTAATGTCTCAAGTTATAGGATCAGAATTAGGCCATTTGGCCCATCAAATCTACTCCTTCATTCAACCGGCTGATCTATCTTTCCCTCTCAACCCCATTCTCCTGTCTTCGCCCCATAACCCCTGACATCATTACTAATCAAGAATATGTCCCTCACCGCCTCCAAATTATCCATTGAAGGCATCCACAGCCGCCCATGGCAATGAATTCCACAGATTCTCCACCCTCTGGCTAAAATTCCTCCTATCTTCTTTCAAAAGGTAGACCAAAGGTCTCAGACTAGCCTTTGTGATTGAGAACAAAGCAGGATGTCTAATAGTGCTAGCCCCATTTCCCATTGTTTGACCCACATCCCTCTAAACCTTTCCTATCCACGTAGCCGTTCAAATGTACTTTAAACATTGTAATTGTACTTGCTCCTGCAGTTTCCTCTGGTAATTTTGTTCCATTTATATAAGCTTTTCTTTCACTAAATTGCACATAAACAAAAGCATTTTACTATACTTTGGTACACTTTACAATAATAAATTAAACCAATCCCCAACTTTATGTGGAAAAAGTTGCCCTTCTGGTCCCTTTTTAAATCTTTTCCCTCTCACCATAAACCTGTACCCTCCAGTTTCAGATTTCCATACACTGGGAGAAAGTGACCTCCCATTTATCCAGCCCCCTCAATTTTATATACTTCTCAGATCAGAAAAAGTGTATCTCCAAGGCCTTTACGTTAGCATGCAAATTCAGCCCTGGTTTCAGCTTAGCAACACCTCACACTTATCCGTGATGAATTCCATCTGCCATTTACTTGACCAAATTCACCACCTGTTACAATCTTCAATAAACACCTTCACTGTCCATGACACCACCAATTGTGCTGTCATCTGCAAACTTTACTTTGTCAGTTAATCTAGATCTTTGATGTCCTTCCACACCAATGAGTCACCTGCAAACTTATTAAGGTCACAAAGTGCTGGAGTAACCCAGCAGGTCAGGTAGCATCACTGGAGAATGTGCATAGTTGACGTTTTGGGTCAGGACGCTTGAAGGGTCTTTGTGTCCGTTTGTGTAAGCAGGCATCTGCAGCTGCTTGTCTCCATGACCTCCTACTCGTGTTGAGAATACAGTCGTCCAAATTGTTAATATAGACCACAAACAAGAGTGGACTGAGCACCAGTCCCTGCGGCAAACCACTGCTTACAGGCCTCCAATCTGCAAAACCATGCTCCACTCCCACCACTGCTTGCTTCCACTAAGCCAATATTGCATGCAGTTAACCAGCTTACCCGGGATCCCGCTTGATACAAAGTTCCTAAGCAGCCTAGCATACGGGACCTTGTCACAGGCCGTGATAAAGTCCACACTGTTTATTCACTGACAAATTGAATCCTGGTGGGGTGGGTGGCGAGTGGGGAGAATCCAATTCATTTGTTTCATTGACGCTTCACTGATGTTTATGGTTAGCACAAGTTTTGCCCTTTTCATGGTGGCGTGGAATGTAATTTACTGGAGTATCGCTGGTGGTTGTTCTAGGTACCAATGCTGGTGGAATAAAAACAGAAAATTGCAGAAACACTTGGGTCAAGCAGCTTCGGTGGAAGGTGAAATTGGTTCACATTTCAGTTCCAGGGTCCTTCATCAGAGCTGTTGATGACATTCTTTTCTTAGTTCCATTCACAGAGACGGCTTCTTTCCCCACCAGATATTCTTTGTTTTATTCAAGATTGTGCAATGCAAGATCTCCCTCTGCATCTTTGCAACTCTGATCTAGGTCACCTGTAGATAAATAAACAATAATATCTGTACACTGTGGGCAGCTTGACTGTAATCATGTAGTCTTTCCGCTGACTGGATAGCACGCAATGAAAAGCTTTTCACCGCACCTCGGTACACATAATAAACTAAACTATCTGTGTGGAGTTTGCATGTTCTCCCTGTGGGTTTCCACCCATGTCCCAAAAATGCGTGGGTTTGAAGGTGAATTGGCCCTAGTGCACAGGGAATGGATGAGAAATTGGGAAAACATAGAATTGGGGTGAAGGTGATTGATGGTCGGCACTGGGTGTAGCGCCTGTTTCTACGCCGCGTCTCTAAACTCAGAGTACTTTAAACTTAAATGACGGCAAGAAGGTAGATCTAGCTGAAGTGAATTTGCAATTTAGGCATAACAAACTCAATTGTTTGATAATGGCTTACATTATCCATAAGATCCATAATAGATTACTGTGCGCAACAAAAAATATTAAAGATGGTACTAAACTTTAAAATAGATAGTTGTATAAAGGTGGATGAGCGGTCAGAAATGGAGATAGAATACAAAATAGATAACTAATTTAGTTTAGATATACAGCATGGAAACAGGCCTATTGGCACACCAGGTCCATGCCGACCATTGATCACCCGTTCACACGAGTTCTAAATTATCTCAGTTTTGCATCCTGCCAAGTTTTGTCAGGGCATTTCAGTATTCTAGTACCTGAAAATCAGTATTTTGCTGAGGAAATCAGTATTTTTACACGATGCCGAAAAAAATGTTTTTTATGTGTGGTCATACCCATGGAAGAGTATAAGAATGCATAACTTTGCTACCAATTGACACGTCTTCTACGCGTGCCTTCTAAGCACCTTATTTGACAGTGTATTCATTGCCATCTCTTTGTATACTTCTGATTGAATGGCTGCTTCCTGTTTTTAGCACCTGATGATGATGTAGAAGCCATTTTGGAAGCCTCCCTCTCCTTCCCTCCCTCACTCTCTCCCTCTCTTCCTTATTCCCTCCCTCCCTCCCCGAACATTCTGTAACCCATAGCGCTATGTGTAAAGGCAATAGGGCTATAATTAGAACCCATAGCGCTGTTCCCACACGCCAAACTGACAGCGCTGTTTAAACCTTTAGCGGGACAGGCAGATCAAAGCTTACAAAAATAATCATCCAGATCTTGAAATTTAAAATACTAATAGATTTAATCTGCTATAATTTTTAGAGTTAGAGTATGACTTTTCATATCTTTGCATTTTATAAGCAGCAAGATGAAACGGAGTCGGGCCGATTTAAAAAAAATCTATTTTACAAAGCAAATACGTATTCTTACCGCATTTCTGTACAAAATACGGATAATACATACTTCTTGGCAGCTCTGCTGCACACGGCGGGCAATTTACAGAAGCTAATTAGCCCACAGACCCTTGAGCAATTAAGCCACTAATTGGTAGTCTTGCACTTACAATAATTAGGCAAAGGAGGATTATCTTACCCAAAACACCTATCTTACCCAAAAAGGATTGGTATGGTCTAGCATTGCCAAGTCCAGTAGAATAACATTGCACAGGGACTTTTAGAAGGGAAATGTACATACATTCAAGGAGGACAAACTTGCAGTACATCAGTGAAACAATGGCATCAATGAAGAAAATTGGAGCTCATCAGCGCAGAATATCAGGCTCTGTTCCCATGTTGTGTTAAGATTCCACCATGTTATAGGAAAGATGTTGTTAAGCTGGAAAGGGCGCAGAGAAGATTTACGAGGATGTTGCCTGGCCTCTATATCAATGATTTGGATGAGAACGTACAAGGCAAGATTAGCAAGTTCGCAGATGACCCTAAAGTGGGTGGTATTGCAGATAGTGAAGATGGTCGTCAAAAATTTCAGCAGGATCTTGATCTGTTGGTCAGATGGGCTGAGGAATGGTTGATGTAATTTAAGAGAGCAATGCGAGGTGTTGTATTTTGCAAAGTCCAACATGGAAAGTAGCAGAACCTACAGAGTGAATGGTAGGGCTCTGGGGAGCATTGCAGAGCAGAGGAATCTAGGATGCAGGTACATAGTTCCTTGACGGTGGCATCACGGGTAGATGGTGTGGTCAAAAAGACCTTTGGCACATTGGCCTTCATCAGTCAAGGTACTGAGTAGAAGTTGGGAGGTCATGCTAAAATTATAAGACGTTGGCAAGGCTGCATTTAGAGTATTGTGTTCACTTCTGATCACCATATTATAAGATATTAAGTTGGCACGGGTGCCGAAATAATTTACAAGGATGTGCCAGGCTTTGAGGGCCTGAGATATAGGGAGAGTTTGAGCAGGCTAGGACTCTATTCCTTGGAGCGCGGGAGTTTATATTATAGAGGTGCACAAAATCACGAGAGCAATAGATTGGGCAAAAGAATCAAAAGCATTTACCCAGAGTTGGAGAATCGAGGAGCAGAGGACATGGGTTTAAGGTGGTGGGGGGGGGGTGGGGGGGGGGGGGGGAAGGAGAAAGATTTAATAAGAAGCTGAGGGGTAACTTTCTTTACACAAAGGTATATGGAACGAGCTGCCGGTGGAGGTTTGGACAGGTACATGGCTAGGACTGGATATCTGCCAAACGCAGGTAGGTAGGACTAGTGTAGATGGGGCATGTTGATCGGTGTGGGCAAGTTGGACAGAGTGGCCTGTTTCTACGCTGTATGACTCAAGATGATTTGGTGAATATTGAACTGGATATCAGTTGAGATCCAGACCATCAGTTCCTTCAAAAAATGTATCTACAATAATTCCTATATCTTCGGTCTTTGTACACCTAACGCAAGATGATCAAACTGATATTCTGAGCCCGCAGTTACATTCATACCCACCTGATGTGGCTTTGTTTCTTCTCCGTTTTCTACATGAAGGAAATTATTTTTTATAATGTTGAAAAAAATTAGGAAGTCAGTTACTTACCTAGTATTAATTTACGTTAGTACTGTTACTAATTTATCGTACTACTCATTATCATATTTATTATCTGTGTGTCACCGCGTTAATGGAAGTGTGAAAAAGGATCTTGACCCGAAACATCACCCATCCTTTTTCTCCAGAGATGCTGCATGATCCACTAAGTTACTGCAGCACTTTGTTTCTATCTTTGGGATAACCCAGCACCTGCAGTTCTTTGTTTTCATTGTTTTGTGGCCGTACATATGACAATCAAACACTTCACTTTAGACTTTAGAGGTACAGTGTGGAAACAGGCCCTTCGCCCCACCCATTTTGTGCCGTACACTAGCACTATCCTCTTAAAAAAAACATTAACCTACAAACCTGTATGTCCTTGGAGTGTGGGAGGAAACCAGAGCACCCAGAGCCGGAGGAAACCCACACAGTCACGGGGAGAACGTACAAATTCTGTACAGACAGCACTCCTAGTCAGGATCGAACCCGGGTCTCTGGTGCTGTGAGGCAGCAATTCTACTGCTGCGCAACTGTATTGCCTTTTCTAAAACACAAATTCCAACTTTTTTTGTAATATAGATTTCTTGACGATAATATTTGTTACTGGCACGCTGGCCTTCATCAGTCAGGGAACAGAGCATAGACGTTTGGGCATTGATGCAGTTGTACAAGATGTTAGTGAGGTTCCATTTGGATTATTGTGTTTAATTTTGGAAAGATGCCACTGAGCTGGAGAGTATGGAGAAGAATTACGAAAATGTTGTTGGGACTCGAGGGCCGGAGCTACTGGAAGAGGTTGGGTATGCGAGGACTATATTCCTTGCTGTGCAGGAGGTTGAGGGAAGATATTATAGAGATTTATACAATTGTGAGGGGAATAGACAGGGTGAATGCACAGTATCTTTCCCCGGGGTAAAGGAATCAAGAACCAGAGGACTTAAGGTTAAGGTGAGAATGGAAGGATTGAATTGGGCTCCGAGTTGTGGGGATATGGAATGAGCTGCCGGAGGACACAACATGCTGGGGTAACTCAGAGGGACAGCCAGCACTCTGCAGAACTTGGTAGGTGACATTTATGGTCACAACCCGAAACGCCACCTACCCATGTTCTTCAAAGATGCTGCCTGACCCTCTGAGCTACCCGAGCACTTTGTGTCCTTTTGTGTAAACCAGTATCTGCAGACCCTTGATTCTATGAACTGCCGGAAGGGGTAATTGTTTCGGGTACAAATAACAGCATTGAAAAGACATGCCTCGGTCGGCATGGACGAGTTGGGCTGAAAGGCCTGTTTCCATGCTGTAGGACTATTACAACTGCAGGTACTAAGGCCTACATAATCTCCCGGTTGCCAAACATTTTAACTCCCCTTCCCATTCTCGTACTGACCTTTCTGTTCTGGGCCTCCATTGTCAGTGAGACAACGTACAATTTGGAGGAACAGCACATCTTATTTCGCTTGGGCAGCTTACAAACCACATTACAACATTGATATCTGTAATTTCAAGTAACTCTAGCATTCTTCGCCCCCATCCCCCACCCTAGTCGTCCTACTTGTTCCTGTTCACATCCTTGTATCCCTGTCATTAGCACATCTTCCCCAGCCAACAATAGGCCATTATGGACTCAACCCTTCCTCAGGTCATCTGTTGCCAGCCGGCTTGCCCTGTTTTGTTTTGGCCTTCTCTATCTTCAAGTCTGAGGAAGGGTTCCGAACCGAAAAGTCACCTATTCTTTGCCTGACCCGCTGAGTTACTCCAGCAATTTGTGTCTACCTTCAGGTATAAGGATTGTGACATACACACCTGCTAATACAGGCTCTCTCTCTTCTCCGTCTTCTGCATGAAAAAAAAAGATAAAAAAACCCAAATCATGAAAAGGAAAAAGTCAGCAAGTAGAATATTCATGATTATAACATTTACTAAGGATTGTAACTGCTGCTCACCTGCTGATTCGGGTTTGGCTGCTCCATCTCCTACAGGAATAAAAGTGCAAAAATTAATGTCACAAATGGAAGAATTGGAAAGAATATTTATGATTACAACCATAAAAGCCATTAGGTACAGTATTGCATCCAATAAGAATTACAAAGTTGTCAGAAAAATACCAAGTGTAAGAGCTAAGAGCAGTTTAGAATTTGGTTCCAAACAAAAAGTGATTGAGGTGTTTTGGTGGATTATTTATTTCCCTCCATTGATGCTGATCAACCTGCTGTGTTCTTCCAATAGATTCATGGTTAGACACAAGGAACTGCAGATGCTGGATCTTGGATCTAAAGATGAAATGCTGGAGGAGCTCAGCAGGTTAGGTAGCATCTGCAGAGGGAATGGTCCATACATGAAGCCAATTGAGAGTAAGCAGTTACCGTGACAAATTAGTTAAAACAGGTCCCTTTGCAGTCAGAAACGGGTGAGTTGATCATGGGGAACAAGGATATGGCGGACCAATTGAATAACTACTTTGGTTCCGTCTTCACTAAGGAAGACATAAATAATCTGCAGAAATAGCAGAGTCTAAGAGCATCCCGATAATCTTTCCAAATTTAGAGTCTGGAGTAGTCCTGAGAGGGTAGCAAATGTAACCCCTCTTTTTAAGAAGGAGGGAGAGAGAAAAATTACAGACCAGTTAGTCTAACATCGGTAGTGGGAAAAGAGTCAGTTATTAAAGATGGGATAGCACACATTTGGAAAGTGGTGAAATCATTTGGTTTGGGTGGTATATCTGGACTTCCAGAAGGCTTTCGACAAGGTAAGAGATTAGTATACAAACTTAAAGCATACGGTATTAGGTAGGGGTTCAGTATTGATGTGGGAGAATGGCAAACAGGAAGCAAAGAGTTAAATTTCACAATGCAGTAACTAGTGGGGTTCAGTTGCTATTTACAATTAATGATCTGGATGAGGGAATTGAGGCAATATCTCCAAGTTTGCACACTAAGTGGGGGGCAGTGTTCGCTGTGAGGAGGATGCTAGGAGACTGCAAGGCGACATGGATAGGCTGGGTGAGTGGGCAAATGTTTGGCAGATGCAGCAGATTATTATTTAAATGGTGGCGATTAGACCTGGGTGTCAGGTCATGAAAGTGGCAGGTGCAGCAGGCAGTGAAAAAAGCGAATGGTGTAATGTTAGCTTTCATAGCAAAAGGAGAGTGAGGTTCTACTTCAGTTGTACATCACCTGGGTATTGCGTACAGTCTCCAAATCTGAGGAAGGACTTTATTGCATAGAGGGAGTGGTTCACCAGACTGAGGTCAGGACTGTCTTATGAAGAAAGACTGGATAGACGGTTTATACTCTCTGGAATTTAGGAGATTTAGAGATCTTATAGAAGGGGTTGGACAGGCTAGATGCAGAAGATTGTTCCCGGTTGGGGAAAGTCAAGGGTAAGCTTAAGGATAAGGGGGTAAGACCGAGATGAGAAAGACTTTTTTCACACAGAGAGTGGTGAGTCTCTGGAACTCTCTGCCACAGAGGGTAGTTGAGGCCAGTTCATTGGCTATATTTAAGAGTGAGTTGGATGTGGCCCTTGTGGCTAAGGGGATCAGAGGGTATGGAGAGAAGGCAGGTACGGGATACTGAGTGGATGATCAGCCATGATCATATTGAATGGCGGTGCAGGCTCGAAGGGCTGAATGGCCTACTCCTGCACCTAATTTCTATGTTTCTATGTAAGCTGGCCTTCATTACAAGAGGTCAACACAGTGGCGCAGTGGTAAAGTTGCTGTCTCACGACGCCACAGAACCCGGTTCCATTCTGATTATGGGTGCTGTCTGCACAGAGATTATACGTTGTCACTGTGATCGTGTGGGTTTTCACCAGGTGCTCCAGTTTTCTCCCACACCAAAGACGTGTGGATTTGTAGGTTAATTGGTTTTGGTAAAATTGTCTCTAGAGTTTAGATAGTGCTAGTGTACGGGGATGATTGCTTGTCGGTACGGACTCGCTAGGGTGAAGGGCCTGTGTCCGAGCGATATCTTTAAAGTGTAAAGTAAAGTCTAAAGGTCCAACATGGAACAATACAGGAACAGGCCTCTCAGCCGACATTGCCAGTGCCAGTGCCAGTGCCAAACATGATGCCAGGTGAAACTAATCTCCTCTTCCTGCACATGATCAATAACTCTCCATTCCCAACATATCCACGTGCCAGTCTAAAAGCCTCTTAAACGCAACTACCGTATTTGCCTCCACCACCAACACTGGCAGTGCGTTCCAGGTACCCACCACTTTGTAAAATAAAAGCCTATTCCTATGATGTACTGTTCTATGTTCTATGGCAAACTAGTAGATGAGAAAGACTTCCAGATTCGCAAGCCTTTGATGTATAGGGAGAGGGCAGGAATATGACATTGACAGAGAGCATTATTCACGATCATTATTAGACAGTGCAGGCTTGAATGGCCAAATGTTTTATACCTTCGGTATAGAAGCTTGAAAACATGCACTGCCACACTCAGGAACAGCTTCTTCCCCTCCGTTATCAGGCTTCTGAAGCGCCCTTACACAAGCTGGGGTGTTGTCTGATTCACCTCTGCCTCATTGTGGACATTGGACTTTGTCTGTGGAACTGGTGAGCGACAATGCTGAAAACTACACTCTGCACTATCTTCCCCTTCGCTCTCAAGCTTGAGCTGATTGTATCTTTGTTTGGTTAGCATGCAAAACAACGTTTTTCACTGTACCACGGTATACATGACAATAACAGTTCATGAGTTATAGGAGCAGAATTAGGCTATTCGGTCCATCAAGTTCACTCCGCCATGGCTGATCTATCTTTCCCTCTCAAACTCATTCTCCTGCGTTCTCCCAATAACCCCCGGCATCCGTATTAATCAAGAACTATCTATTTTTGCCTTAAAAACTTCCATCAACTGTCTCCACAGCCTTCTGTGGCAATGAATTCCACAGATTCACCACCCTCTGACTAAAGAAATTCCTTCTCATCACCTTTCTAAAGATTCATCATTTTTCCTAGGGCTATGGCCTCCGGTCCTAGACTGCCACAGTAATAAATCTAAACCGAAGATAGACACAAAAAGCTGGAGTAACTCAGCAAGACAGACAGCATCTCGGGAGAGAAGGAAGGGTGACGTTTCAGTTCGAGACCCTTCTTCAGATTTCTAAACCTCCCAATCTTCCAAGTTTCTACTAGGATTTGCTGGGTTACCTTGTGAAGATTCATGCTTTGGACGTTTTCCGCAAGGTTGTTTGCATCCATTCTTAGCACAGCCTTTAAAAAAAAAAGGAAACAAATCAAAAAACGAGAGCAATTTCTGGCGGACAAATTCTGTATGAAGCTTGTTCATCATCCTGGCTACTGTAAAGAGCCACAGGCACACTGATCCTGTATTTCAGCAATTCAATGCAATAAATGCAAAGGCTTTATACAGTACGGGTCAGAACACATTTGGCATATTGTGATGATAGATACAAAACGCTGGTCAGGCACCTTCTCTGGAGAAAAGGAATAGGTGATGTTTGAAACCTTTCTTCAGAATTGGAGGTGAGAAAAGGCAAGAATAAATCAGGTCCTGCAAGGGCCCAAAGCAGCTTCTGCTCTCTATCTGGTCTAAAGCTATCGGTATTTCCAAGGACACCATGGATTTTATTTTTTTAGCTCCTACCTATGTAAATAGGGGAAGCAGATGAGGATGGAATGAGATTTGATTGAGAAGCAATGGACAAATTGGTGGGGTGGCGCAGCTGGTAGAACTGCCGTCTCAGCTCCAGCGACTCGGGTTCGATCCCGAACATGGCTGCTGTCTGTGTGGAATTCGCACATTCTCCCTGTGTGCGTGTGGGTTTCTTCCCACATCCTAAAGACTTGCGAGTTGGAAGGTTAATCGGCCTCTGTAAATTGCCCCTAGTGTGAGACTCTGGGGAGAATAAAGGGGGATGAGTCGAGAATGGGTGGTTGGTGGATATCAGGGACCCAATGGGCCTGCTCCTTGCTGTATCTCATATCTATCTAAAGTAGAATGAGGCGTTTCTGATTGTTTCAACTGACCATAGTTGTTATATTGGAGGAGCTAAGGTGCTTTCACTGGTACAGTCTCAAAAATTAGTCCGTATCACATTCAACATTCTTTTATTAAGAAAGTAGAGAAGGTGAATACTTACGTTTAAATTTATACCAACATAAAACGGCAACAATCACGATTATGATCAGAATTATTGCTATAGCCAGCAGGATATGATTTCGTCCCTCTTCTAAGGAAAGATTAAAAAAAGGAAATAAAAAATTTCAACAGAAGATATAGACACAAAATGCTGGAGTAACTCAGCAGGTTGGGCAGCATCTCGGGAGAATAAGAATAGGACACGTTTCGGGACCGAATGCTTCTTCAGACTTTTACATTTGGATGAACAGATTGATTACTTTATTATCTGTACTTTTATTTGCTAAATTGTCGTGTTGCCTCAAACTACACAGCTCAGAAATGTGGACACAAGAAACTGCGGATGCTGAAGCCTTGAATAAAACGGAAAAGTGCTGGGGAACTCAGCAAGTCAGGCAGCATCTGCGGAGGGAATGGACCAGCAAAGTTTAGGGTCAGATCCCCTCTTCAGTCTGCCCATTCCCTCCACAGATGCTGCGTGACCCACAAGAGTTACTCCAGCACTATTTGCTCAGTTCAGGAAATGTACTGGATTCAATACATCACATGTTAAATGAGCTCAACCAATGGGATCAATTACTGAATGATCCTACTGCAACATGTATACCCGGGATACACATATTGGAACTAATCAGGTATTAGACTTGAATATGGGCCAAACGTGGGCAGGTGGGACTAATGTAGATGGGGCATCTTTCGTCAGCGTGGGCAAGTTGGACCTCAGGGCCTGTTTCTGTGCTGTGATTGAAATGCATCCATGAACAGATCTTGATTAAAATAATCTACTCCTACCTCCTTGCCTGTAGTTAGACAAAACTGGTGCCCTCCTCCTCTCCCCATGACTCTGAGGAAGGCAGTTTCATGGTGATTGCTTACTGGAATCATGAGTCACACTCACAGCTGCAAAGCTGGGAGCCCTAAACCGCTGGCTGCTGCATCCTGTCTACTCCATAGACGGCAAGAAATTGCAGAGAATTGTGAACGCAGGCCAGACCATCACACAAACCAACTTCCCTTCCATTGACCAGTTATACCTTGCGCGGCTTTGGCAAGGACACCTGCATAATCAAGGATAGGTCGCACCCCGGCTACTCCCTCTTGTGCTCTCTGGCAAGAGGTACAGAAGTGGGAAAACACCCATTGGATTCAGGGACAGTTTTTTCCCAGCTGTTATTAGGCAGCTGAACCATCCTACCCTTGGCAGACCTTTTCACCAAATGCGTGAACAGAATCTCCATCTCCCTTTTCTGTGCCCCCCCCCCCACAGTTCTCCACTATCCCACCCCTCCTGCTTCTTCCACCCCTACATCTATTCCTCTGGCTTTACATTTCACTCTTCTCACACCCTTTTCACCTCCAGCCTGTCTCTTACTGCACCCATCTACCAATCAGCCCCTCCTTACCTGTATCCAAATCACTCCCCAGGTTTTGACCTGCCCCCCCCCCCCCTTTTCCAGCTTTCTACTACAATCTGAAGACGGGTCCCGATCTGAAATGTTCTGTCCATTCCCTCCACAGATACTGCCTGACCCACTGAGGCCCTGCAGCAGCCTGGGGCTTGCATGGATTGGGCGGTGCTCCAGAAGACCTAATGTGCAGACTGGACTTTGAAAATGGCACCAAAACCTGCCGCACACTGCATGCGGTCTCTGTGGATTATTTCGATGCTCTTTGTACTAATCGAGGAGTGAGCTTAGGTATGGCAATACTTTACTGAACTGTATGCAATAAAGAATTTAACTGTATGTCTGTACATGTGGCAATAAAGAATCATTGAATTAAGTTACTCCAGCACTTTGCGTTTTGCTCAGTAGGCTTAAGCTCCTTCTACTCGAGTATGTTACCCGATCCACTTTAACTTTAAATTCAATTTTCCAGCTGAGGCAGAAACAGGACAGCACAAGGGTTCAGGGCAGCACAGCGGTAGAGTTGCTGCCTTACAGCGCCAGAGACGTGGGTTTGATCCTGACAACGGATCCTGGCGCTGTCTGCACGGAGTTCGTACGTTCCCCATGACCTGCGTTGGTTTTCTCTGGGTGCTCAGGTTTCCTTCTACTCCTCAAATATGTACTTGTTTGTAGGTAACTGGCTACAGTAAAATAGAGTGAGTGAATGAGTGAGTGTGAGAGAGAGTGTGTGTGTTTGTAGGATAGTGTTAGTGTGAGGGGTTCGCTGGTCAGTGTGGACTCGGTGGGCCGAAGCGCATGTTTCCAAGCTGTTTCTCTAAACTAAACTAAACCCGAGATCGACACAAAGTGCTGGAGTAACGCAGCGGGTCAGGCAGCGTCTCTGGAGAAAAAGGATGGGTGATGTTTCGGGTCGGGACCCTTCTGGAAATCATCATCAAACCAAATCAATCATCAGAACAAAACATTTAAGAAGGAACTGCAAATGCTGGAAAATCAAAGGTAGACAAAAGTGCTGGAGAAACTCAGCAGGTGAGGAGCATCTATGGAGCGAAGGAAATAGGTAACATTTCGGGTCGAGACCCTTATTCAGACTGCTGCCACTGCAACATAGCTGCAACTGAAGATAGGTCTCAACCCGAAACATTGCCTATTTCCTTCGCTCCATAGGTGCTGTCTCACCAGCTGAGTTTCTCCAGCATTTTTGTCTACATCAGAACAAAACAAGCATCCACCGTTCCTTTCTGCACATTCAGTAATACCTGGACTCCCTGGTTTAACATTATATTTGAACCATACTTAAATAAGTTCACCAGCCACAGCATAGTTTGTACAAAATGAAACTAATATACATGTTGGTCACCAACGTAACCATGTAGCAATAAGTTTGTGAATGCCACACCGATTCTATATTAAGATAAGGTGCACATTGTAAAAAAAATGATCTCATGGTTTTTATGCTCTAAAAACAAATGTTTTCTTATAATAGACTTACCATTTTTAAAGCATTCTTTTATGTTAAAAGGGTCGCTCTGAACCAGCTCTCCTGGTTGCTTTACGATGCAGGTATATTCACCAGAAAATTCTTTCGGATTCAATATTGCCAGGCTGGTTCCGTTAGGAGCTAAATCAAAATGTTCACCTTGCTGCACTGTACTGTTTTCATGCTTCCATTCCCTTTTAACAGGAAGTGTTACAAAGCAGTTCAGGTGAATAATGGAGTCATTTGTGGCACAGCTAATTATTGGCTTCGAAAGTGGTACTACAATTGAAAGAAAGGTTTTAATTAGGCAAACACGGTAAACTGTTGGTAAATTTAACGCTCTCATTTCACTCATCCCATCAGTGAAAAGCTTTGATCTGCTTGCTAACCAGACAGATCACGGGTGGCATGGTGACAGAGTTGCTGCCCTATAGCTCCAGAGACCCTGGTTCGATCCTGACTAAGGTTGGCTATCTGCACGGAGTTTGCATTTTCTCCCTGTGACTGCGGGGGTTTCCTCCGGGTGCTCCCACATCCCAAAGAAATGCGGGTTTGTCAGTTAAAGTACCCTTGTAGAAACAAGGAATCGCAGATGTTGGTTTACACAAAAGGACACAAAGTGGTGGAGTAACTCAGCGCGTCAGGCAGCATCTCTGAAGAACATGGATAGGTGACATTTCGGTTTGGGATCCTTCTTGAGACTGATGAGTAAAATTGCCCCTGGTGTGTAGTGGATGAGAATACGAGAACAGAACCAGTGTGAACGGGTGATTGACGGTCGGCAAGGACTCGGTCGGCCAAAGGGCCCGTTTCCATGGTGTTATCACTAAACTAAAAAAAAAACGTGCAGATTTGTAGTCTAATTGGCTTCTGTAAAATTGCCCCGAGTATGTAGGGAGTGGATGAAGAGTGGGATAACATAGAACTCGTGAGAACGGGTGATTGGTATGGACTCGTTGGGTTGTTTCTATGTTGTATCTCTAAAATTCAAACTAATGTCATGGAAGTCCACACTTGACAACACTGCAAGGTTAAATTCATCATAAATACTCACAAAAGGCAAAGACCTCATACACATCAATAACACGTTTGTGAGAACGTCTAATACCAAAACATTTTAATTCAGTTTTCAATAAGACACAGATGATACTCACCATTCACCAATAGCTGGTAAATCTCTTCATTAACTTTACCTACTGTAGATGTGAAATAAAGCGTATATATCCCGGAATCACTCAGTAGCAAATTCTTTATCATTATAGTATTTTCTATTAAGTTAGTTCTTTCAGAGAATTTTCCAAAATAGGAAACATTTCTGTCGACTTCCCACTCAAGTACTTTGTTGCCGTCAAGCGTCAATAAAATTTCGTCTGTCGCTGGAGGTCTCGTGAAAAGAAACGTTACATTAGAACCCTCCAGCCCGTGTACTAATCGAATGTTTGAAGACTCGCACATTGAAACTGAGAAAGAGAAAAAAAAAGTTAGTTAGACAGATAAATCTGACAAGCACTAAAACAACTCCATGAAAACTAAAGGAATATTTTACACTAGGACTGCACCTTAGCCTGGATTACGAGGTAACTAACCAACAGCGCTCCCCTTTTCTTGTCTCGAAACATCACCCATTGCTTCTCTCCAGACATGCTGCCGGTCCCGCTGGGTTACCTCTGCATTTTGTGTCCATCTTCAAATGACGTCACGCTCTAGACGGCTGTCGAATGAAGTTGCGCGCGACTTTCGCGGCTCAAAGCGACCACGAGGTCGCGTAATTTGCGTGCCAGGGACACGCAAGTGGGACAGGCCCTTTAGGCCCAACTTGCCCATGCAGACTAACATGCCCTATCTACACCAGTTCTACCTACCGACATTTGGCCAATAAACCTTTCCTATCCATGTACCTGTCCCTTCCTCTAGCTTTACATTTTGCACCTCTTCATTCCACATCAAACAGCCATTTGTCAACCCATTTGCCAATCAAACCCCCCCCCCCCCCACCTGCCAGGCTTTGTCCTGCCCCCACCTCTCTTCCAGTTTACTCTCCCCTTCCCCCCCCCCCCCCCTCGACTACATTCAGTGTGAAGAAACTGAAACGTCCTCTCACCAACTAGAGAGTGGCCCTAATCTTCCATCTGCCTCATTGGGGATCCTCAAACGATTTTTAATTAGACTTTACTGGACTTGACCTTACACTAAACATTATACCCTTTATCCTGTATCTGTACACTATGGATGGCTTGATTGTAATCATATATAGTCTTTTCGCTGACTAGATAGCACACAACAAGATTTTTCATTGTACATCAGTACACGTGATAATAAAGTAAACTATACTATAATTCCTTTTTATCAACTTAATTTGAAATTCCATAAAAAATGATTAATCTATTCCCATTTTCTGCCTTCAGATCAAAGTACGCTTAAATACAACCTGTATGATTTTTTTGAGCATTTAAAAATGAACAGGAAAGAGCTGAATGATTACAACACGGGCAGAATTGCAAATTACAAAACTCAGAAACATGCAAATCAACCCTTTTTCAGAACACAGGCTTGCTGAAATCCATTTAAAAAACTCAATCTATGTATTGTGATAGAGAGGAAATACCGAGTAAAGGTATTGAGTTTTCAAAAAATAAAATGTCAAACCCTCATTGTATTTTTAATCTTCACTTTCTCCGTGCCTGTAACACTACATTCTGCACTGTTTAGTTCTGATTTTGCACTATCCGTTGCACTCTTGGCTGGTATGATCTGCCCAGAGAGCACACAAGACAACGTTTTCAACTGTACCTCAGCACATGCGATGAAAATAAACAAATACTACACAGTGTTTTACCCCAATTTATCTCAAAGAATGGGCCTGGGACATTGAAATTAACCATCGAGTCAAACAGCACAGAAACAGCCCCTTTGGCTCAACTTCTTCCCAGCTCAGCTACCAGGCAACTGAACAATCCTATCAACAACTAGAAGGTGGTCCCAAGCTACTATCTACTACTTTGGTGACTCTTGAACTATCTGTAATTGGACTTTACCTTGCACTATATGTAATTCCCTTTATCATGTTACTGTACACTATTGGTGTACAATTTTGGTCGCCTAGTTATAGGAAGGATGTCAACAAAATAGAGAGAGTACAGAGGAGATTTACTAGAATGTTGCCAGGGTTCCAGCAACTATGTTACAGAGAAAGGTTGAACAAGTTAGGTCTTTATTCTTTGGAGCGCAGAAGGTTAAGGGGGGACTTGATTGAGGTCTTTAAAATGATGAAAGGGATAGACAGAGTTGACGTGGATAAGCTTTTCCCATTGAGGGTAAGGAAGATTCAAACAAGAGGACATGACATGAGAATTAAGGGACAGAAGTTTAGGGGTAACGTGAGGGGGAACTTCTTTACTCAGAGGGTGGTGGCTGTGTGGAATGAGCTTCCAGCAGAGGTGGTGGAGGCAGGATCGATTTTAACATTTAAAAGTAAAGTGGATAGGTATATGGACGTGAAGGGAATGGAGGGGTATGGTCTGAGTGCAGGTAGATGGGACTAGGGGAAAACAAATGGTCGGCACGAACTGGAAGGGCCGAGAGGGCCTGTCTCCGTGCTGTAATTGTTATATGGTTATATGGTTATGAACAGCTCAATTGTAATGACGTATAGTTTTTCCACTGACTGGATAGCACGCAGCAAAAAGCTTACACTGTACCTTGGTACATCTGACAATAAACTAAACTTGCCCATGCCGTCATAGATGCCCCATCTAAGCCAGTCCCATCTGCCTGCATTTGGTCCATATCCCACTAAACCTTTCCTATACATCTGCTCATTCAAATGTACTGTAAACATTGCAATTATACTTGCACTGTGGCTTTTAAATGCTGTTATTGCACCCACTTCAACAACCTCCAGTGGCAGCTCATTCCATATGCCCACTGCCCTTTGAGTGAAAAAGGTGCCGCTCAGGTTCCAAGTAAATCTTTCCCCTCTCACCGCAAACTCGTATCCTCTGGTTCTCCGATTTCCCTACTCTGGGTAAAATACATTGTGAATTCACCCTCATTTTATACACCTGTATAAGATCACCCTTCAGCCTCCTGCGCTCGCAAGGGATAAAATCCTAGCCCTAAAATCAGGCCCCCGAGTCCTGGCAGCTTCCTCGAAAATATTCTTTGCACTCTTTTCAGCCCAACAACATCCTTCCAGTAGCAGTGTCACCCTTCACAATTCTTCTTTAAATCTAAAACTGAAAACTTGAATGCTGAAAATTAAATATTCTATTATGCTCACACTGCAATTAATTTCTCACTTTCAATGACTCACTTGTCTCAATTGTTCGATAAGGCAGCACTAGCTAACATCAAAATACAAGACATAGAAACAAGATACACAGGTATCGACAATTCCTTCATTTTGCCCCATTCCTGCTCTGGCCACTGTGTGGTGCCAGCAATGGCTACCTCGCCAACAGTCTGTCTGTCCTTTCTTCTGTTCTTGTCATTTTAAGTAGTGTTAAAGAGTATGTATGCGCTGGGGTGGGGGGGTGGCGGGTGGCGCTGGGGGAAACTTATTTTCAATCTCTTACCTCGACGGAGATGCGATTTTTTGCCGTATCGCATCTCCGTTCCCACTGCGGCCTAACATCATGGAGTAGCGCGGCCTTTCCTGGAGAGCGATCCAGCGCTTCAACCACGGGCGCGGCGCAGACTTACCATCGTGGAGCTTGCGATCCCTTTGTCGGGGATCGACTG
Organism: Okamejei kenojei; assembly: GCA_035221665.1. NCBI lineage: Eukaryota > Metazoa > Chordata > Chondrichthyes > Rajiformes > Rajidae > Okamejei > Okamejei kenojei. The sequence continues at coordinate 34,240,642 of CM069142.1, forward strand.
TGGACTTTAATATCGTGCAGCCCGCGGTGCCTGGCTAGAGATTGATTCGGGAGCTCCAAGCAGCGGAGAGTTTCAACCGCCCCGATGCGGGAGTTTCGATCACCCCGACGCGAGGGATTCAGATCGTCAGCCGTGGGAGCTTTGATCGCCCCGACTGCAGATGGTTCGACAGCCCCGACCGCGAGAGAATAAAGAGGGAGAAGATTGGACTTTATTACCTTCCATCACAGTGAAGAATGTGGAGAGCCGCTGTGGTGGATGTTCGTGTTAATTGTTATTTTATGTGGTTGTGTGTCTTGTTGCTTTTCACTTAGTATGGCTGTGTGGTAATTTGAATTCCACTGTACCTTAATTGGTACATGTGACAATAAACTGACCTTGAAACCTTGACGTACAATCCCCAAACCAGCAAACTGCTAGGGGAGGGTGGTCAAGGTCGCATCTACATTGGCATTTAAGGCTTAGGGATAGGTGCATGAATAGGAAAGGTTTAGAGGGATATAAGGACCAAACGCAGGCAAATGGGACTAGTTTAGATAGATCTTCATCGGCATGGATGAGTTGGGCCAAAGAGCTCGTTTCCGTGCTGTACACGGTGATCCTAACAACTTTTAGAAAGCATTTGAATAGGTTTCAAAGGTCTTTTATTGTTATGTGCACCAATTAAGGTACAGAGATATATGAATTACCATACAGCCATACGAAAAAGGCAACAAGACACACAACTACATAAAAGTTAACAAGCATCCACCACAGCAGATTCCCCACATTCCTCACTGTGATGGAAGGCAATAAAGTCCAATCTTCCTCTTTATTCTCCCGCGGTTGGGGGAGCCGAACCATCCGTCGGGGCGGTCGAAGCTCCCGCAGCCGGCTGTTGAAGCTCCCACGTCTAGGCGGTCGAAGCTCCCACATCTTGGAGTTCCCGAAGTCAGTCTCTGACTAGAGACCGCGGGCTCCGCGATGTAAAAGTCCGCAAGCACCCGCGGTTGGAGCTCCGAGGTCGATCCCTGCAAGGGGATTGCGGGCTCCACGATGTTAAAGTCCCATAGGCTCCCCGCGGCAAAGCTCTCAAAAGTCAGTCTCCCATAAAGGCCGCCAACTCCTCATTGTTAGGCCTCAGGGCGGACGGAGATACAAAGCGGAAAGAGAAAAATAAATAAATAAATGGAATTTTAGAGTCGCATCTCCATCGAGGTCCCCCCCAAACCACCCGCCCCCCCCCCCCCAACATAAAACAAGCTAAAGAACATTAAAAACATACATTTAACACATCATGTTAAAACCCAAAGGAGGAAAGGACGGGCAGACAGACTGTTGGCGAGGCAATCATTGAAGGCGCCACCTGATGGTGCAGGAGTAGGAAAGGTTTAGAGGGATATCAACCAAACGCTGTCAAATTGTACTAGCCTTCATAGATATCGGTTTGCAAGGACGAGTTGGGCTGAATGGCCTGTTTCTGTGCTGAAAAAATGAATCAATGACAAAGGACATATAGGAACCCTATAATGGGCAGTGCCTTTCCAAGTTACACACAATCTGACTTGCAAATATATTGTTAATCCTTTATTCTCATTGGGCCGAAATCCCAGAGCACCATTTGGTTGTCACAGCAGTGGAGTTGCTGCCTCACAGCACCAGGGACCCAGTTTGAATCCTGATCTCGAGTGCTGTCTGTGTGGACGTTGCACGATCTTCCTGCGACCGCGCGGGGTTCCTCCCACATTCTAAAGACATGGAGATTTGCAGATTAATTGGCCTTCTGTAAATTCCCACTAGTGTGTTGAGAGTGGACGAGAAAGTGATATCACAGGGTAGCTGGAATGTAGAGATAAAAGACTGATGGGGCTGTGTCAATGATAGATAGCAAGGAATTTGTTCACCGATAAGAGAATAAACTCAAGCTAATCCTAGATTACAGCAGTAAATAAAGAGCTACACAAGTTCATGTGCAAACCTGTTAGGATGTAAAATGAAGAAAAGACAACTTCTATACATTGACACAAGGAACTGCAGATGCTGCTTTACAAAAAAACAAAAAAACAAAAAATGATTTCAGGTCAGGACCCTTCTTTTAGTAGGGAGGTGCAAGCTGGATAATATACTCCCATAGTTTATCTAGCACAAATATTTCACACTTCACGAGATACAAGGAACTGCAGATGCTGCTTTAATACAAAAAAGTGTGGAGTAACTCAGCAGGTCAGGAACATCACCTCTCCATGTTCTCCAGAGGTGCTGCCTGACCCGCAGCATGCAGAGTTACTCCAGCACTTTGTGCCTTAACTTCTGTAATATATTCTATCTATACATGGCAAAAACATGTCAAGCATTCCAAATTACTTGCATCAAAGAAAACAAGGTTTAGTCACTTAAGGAGAAAAAAAATCATCGGGACTTCTCTTCCTTCAATCTGGGACATTGCGTGCAAACGTTGCCTGTCCAAGGCCAACAGCATTATAAAAGACCCCACACATCTCCATCACGGACTGTTCACTCTGCTGCCCTCGGGCAAAAGGTATCGCAGTACAAGGAGCAGAACGACCAGGTTCTGCAACAGCTTCTTCCCCCGAGCCATCAGGCTCTTGAATTCCATATAATGTGCCGCCACTATTACCTATTTTATCTTTTTATCCTTTTGTTATTTTATGTTGCACGGTGAGCCAGATGCACAAAATATCGTTCAGACTTGTATTTGTTGGTGTATTTTTGAATGACAATAACATCTTTGATTGATTGATTGATTCAGCAGGCAGCTCAGGCAAAGGAGGATAAGTTTGAGGGGCAAAGCTTAGGAAGGAATTTCCGGACTCACAGGAAGGAAGACAACAGTAGAGCAATTAATTGAAAGTCAAAACAAAAACTAGTTGCTGAAAATCCAGAATAAAAATAGAAAATGCTGAAAGTACTCAGCAGGCCCGAGTGCAAACGTTGAAAGAGAAAGAAAGTTTTTCAATGTACCTCAGTACACCTGTCAGTAATAATCCTAAAGCAAACGTTTTAAATTAAACACCTGACCACTAAAGTGATGAAACAAGTTAGTTTGAAGTTGCTGGCATGACTGGGGAAAGTGTAAAGGTAAGATAAAGTCCCAAACAGCAGACATGCATTGATGGGAGAGGAGGGGATGTATTTGAAGAAGGGTCTCGACCCGAAACATCCATAATCAACCCGGTCACATCCTCTTCTCCCCACTCCCATCAGGCAAGAAGTACAGAAGTTGGAAAATGCATACCTCAAGATTCAGGGACAGTTTATTTCCAGCCGTTATCAGGCAACTGAACAGTCCTCTCACCAGCTAGAGAGCGGTCCTGACCTCCCATCTACCAAATTGGAGACCTCTGGACTATCTTTCATCGGACTTTATTTTGCACTAAATATTGTGCCCTTTAGTCTGCATCTGTACATGGTGGATGGCTTGCTTGCAATCATCAATAGTCTTTCCAATGACTGGATAGCACGCAATAAAAAGCTTTTGATTGTACCTCAGTACACATGACTTACGTCCAATAAAAATATTTAACAAAAAAAAAAAAACACATGACAATAATAAACTAAACTTTCTATGTTCTCCACAGATGCTGCCCGCTGAGTTACTCTGGCATTTTGTGTCTTTGAGGCATCTTTGATAGTAAATATCTAATTCAACAATTTCATATCACTTGTTTTGTCTGCCTGTATCATAGCTGGCCACATCTGTTGTAAGGTTATTCATCTGGGATATTCATCTGACGTTTTCACTCTCTTGAGACATGGTCTGATTTGTTAGGTTTTTCCCCAGGACTCTCCTTCTGGTTTCAGGTTCAGCAACAAATCTGGCCGACATTTCACAGCTTTAACAAGTTCCACTCCTCCATTCAATCATGGCTGATCTATCTTTCCCTCTCAACCCCATTCTCTTGCCTTCTCCCCTTAACCCTTGACACCCATACTAATCAAGAACCTATCTATCTCTGTTAAAAATATCCATGGGCCTAAACACCATTCAGTGGCAATGAATTCCACAGATTCACCACTCTCTGACTAGATAAATTCCTTTTCATTTCCTTTCTAAAGGTACGTCCTTTTATTCTGAGGCCAAGGCCTCTGGTCCTAGACTCTCCCACGTGGAAACATCCTCTCCACATCAACTCTATCCAGGTCTTTCACTATTCGGTAAGTTTCAATGAAGTCCCCCTTCACCCTTCTGAACTCTAGTTAGTAAGCACAGGCCCAGTGCCGTCAAATGCTCATCATGTTAAACCAATCATCCCTGGGATAATTCTCGGAAACCTCCTCTGGACCCTCTCCAACGCCAGTACATCTTTCTTTAGATATAGAGCTCAAAACAGCTCACAATACTCCAAATTTCAAAGTCAAGTCAAAGTCAAAAAGTCAAAAGAGTTTATTGTCATGTGTCGCTCGATCTCTCTTCTGTACTCCGACTCATCCCCATCAGTGATACGTCCCACTACAGTGGTGTCGTCAGCGAACTTGATGATGGAGTTCGCACTTTGACCGGCTACGCAGTCATGAGTATAGAGTGAGTACAGCAGGGGGCTGAGCACGCAGCCTTGAGGTGCTCCCGTGCTGATTGTTATCGAGTCTGACACATTTCCACCAATACGAACAGTCTATGGTCTGTGAATGAGGAAGTCGAGGATCCAATTGCAGAGGGATGCGCAGAGACCCAGTTCTGCGAGTTTGGTAACCAGCTTGGAGGGGATGATTGAGTTAAATGCCGAGCTGTAGTCAATGAATAACAGCCTGACATATGAGTTTTTGTTGTCCAAGTGGTCCAGAGCGGAGTGGAGGGCCAGCAAGATCGCATCCACCGTTGATCTGTTGTGGCGGTAAGCGAACTGCAGTGGGTCCAGGTTTTTGTCAAGGTAGGAGTTGATTTGCGCCGTGATCAACCTCTCGAAGCACTTCATCACCACAGGCGTTAGTGCCACAGGTCGATAGTCATTGAGGCACGTCACCTTGCTCTTCTTGGGCACTGGTATAATTGATGCCCTTTTGAGGCAGGTGGGAACCTCAGACCTCAGAAGTGACAGGTTGAAAATGTCCGTAAAAACTCCAGCCAGTTGGACCGCACAGGTTTTTAAAAACACGACCAGGTATGCCATCTGGTCCAGACGCTTTTCGAGGGTTCACCCCTCTGAAGGATTTCCTGACGTCGGCCTCTGTGACTGAGACTGAAATACCATCACAGCGAATGGGGGCTCGGGAAGGCACATCGGTGTTCTCCCTATCAAAGCGTGCGTAAAATGCATTCTCATCAGGGAGTGATATATCGCCGACATCCGAGCTGCCTCCTGGTTTCGCCTTGTAGGAGATGATTGCATTCAGTCCCTGCCACAGCTGCCGAACATCTGTCTCATCCTCCAGTTTGGAGCAGAACTCCCTTTTGGCCTTTTTGATGGCCTTACCAAGGTCGTATCTGGACTTCGTGTAGACCACTGTATCATCAGACATGAATGCCCGGTGTCTGGTCTTCAGAAGAGTGCGGATCTCAGAGTTCATCCAAGGTTTCTGATTGGGAAACACTCGGAAGGTTTTTGTAGGGATGCAGTCCTCCACACATTTCTTAATGAAGTCTGTAACGACTGTGGCATATTCATTCAAGTCCGTTGCCGAGTCCTTGAACATTGCCCAGTCTACAGACTCCAAACAGTCCTGTAGTTGTTCCTCTGCCCCCCCCCCCCCCCGACCAGCTCTGTACTGTCCTCACCTCTGGGGGTGCGCTCTTTAATTGCTGCCTGTAGGCAGGAAGAAGCAGCACCGCAGTGTGGTCGGATTTACCGAAGTGAGGGCGAGGGATAGAGCGGTAAGCATTCTTGATGGTGGTGTAGCAGTGGTCGAGGGTATTTGGTCCTCTGGTGCAGCAGGAGACATGTTGGTTTACAGGTTAATTGACCTGTAAACCACATCCTCCCACATCCCAAAGACATGTGGGTTTACAGGTTAATTGACCCTCTGTAAATTGCCCCCCAGTGTGAAGGGAATGGATAAGAAAGTGGGATAACATAGTAGTGTGGACTCAGTGGGCTGAAGGGCCTCCACACATACAGCACCCGAGGTCAGAATTGAACCCGGGTTTCCAACACTGTGAAGCTGCGACTCTACCAACTGCATTTAAAGTTATAGAAGCAAACAAAGGCTATTCTGAGGCTTTTGGCAACCTGCAGAAGGGTTGACAACATTTTGTCAGTCAGGAAATTGGGAAGACAGGCTGCAGGGTACCTCCTCCACAATAGCTCTCAACACCCACACGCTGCAAGGATGAGTTCTCAGTCCCCTACTATACTCCCTATACACTCTCGACTGTACGGCCAAATTCAGCTATGACTCCATCTACATGTTTGCAGACGACACCACTGTGTGGGCCAAATCAAGATGAGATGAAGTACAGGAGGGAGGGAGAGAACATAATAATACGGTGTCAGGACAGTAATCTATCCCTCAGTGTCAGCAAGATAAGGGTTATCGATTACTTGTGGATGCACCATAGAAAGCGTATTGTCAGGTTGCATCACAACTTGATTTGAGAACAGCTCTGCCCAAGACCACAGGAAATTGCAAAAAGTAGTAGATGCAGCCCTGTCCATTACACAGACCAGACTTTCCTCCAATGACTCCATCTACACTTCACAAAGCCTTTAAAAACCAGCCAACAATCAAAGACATCCCACCTCAGTCATTCCTTATTCTACCTGCTCCCATCCGGCAGAAGGTGCAGAACCCTGACAGTGCGCACCACCAGACTTAGGGACACCTTTTACCCCTCAGTTTTTAGGCTTCTATACAGCCCTTCGATAAGCCCCTTGATAAGCTAGGGTATTGTCCGATTCACCTCTAACCCATTGCGGACAGTGGATTTTGTCTATGGGCTTCTTCTTGCGAATTAAACATAAATAAACCAAAGGAATAGTTAGATTTCAAACCGGGTGTTGAACACTATGGAACTGATGCGTTACGATGCTGAGATCTATATTCTGCACTCTGTATCTTCCCCTTCGCTTTATCTATTGAAATAGAGTTTGACTTGATTGTACTTATGCAAAGTATTATCTGATCTGGGTTTGGATAGCAAGCAAATAACAGTTTTTCACTGTACGGAACACAAGATAATAATAACACAAGCCAATTACAAACCTAAAACTAAAAAAAGTGACAGTCTATCAGAACAAATGATAATTTGTCAAACAGGCCCACCTTTTCCTTTCCTGAAACTATCATTTCTTTGTGTAAGAAGGAACTGCAGACGCTGGTTTACACCAAAGATAGACACAAAATGTTGGAGTAACCCAGCAGGTCAGGCAGCATCTCTGGAGAATAGAGAAAAGGAAATATTCCTTTTCTCCAGAGATGTTGCCTGACCTGCTGAGTTTTGGGCCTGTCCCACTTAGGTGATATTTTTAGGCAACTACAGGCGACTAGTTTGTTGCCACATGTTCGCCGGTGGTCACCAGGAGTAGTCTCCTCAGTCGCGCAAAATGTCGTAGCGTCTTTCCAGTCGCCGCTAAATTTTCAACGTGTTGAACATTTTTTGCTGACAGTGGGTTTGATGCCAACGAGCATAGCTTGACCTCTCCTGACGTAGGTTGTCGCCAGGATGACCTAGGTTGAGGCATGTTTTTCGGTGACATGCAACGACTATGACAGTCGCTGGCAGTTGCCCAAAAAATAAAATCGCCAAGTGGGACAGGCCCATCACTCCAGCATTTTCCGCCTAGCTATCTTTTCCCACCTTCCTCCCTCCCTCCCGTGACACCGGTTTATTGTTCCAGCCATTACTGCCTGTGTGTAGGCATCCAGTTCAACTTAACCCTTACAGCCACCATCACTATTACCTACCCCCTGGCCCATTTCCAACCGTACCCCTTCCTCTCCAAAGCACGCAGTCCTTTTGTAAAATTTACGGCCCTCCACTCACGCCACGGCTCTCCCGTCTTCCCCCAATCATGCCTATTATCCCCTCCTCTGCTCCCACATTATCTCTCTCGCCACCGCCTCTGTCACACTAACCGCCTCATCTCAGCCTCTCCTTGCCCCCCCCCTCCCCATGCACTTCCCCCCCCCCCCTTGTCCATTTCTCTCCTCTCCCCCTCCCACATCTCCTTTCCCATTCCCTCCCTCTCCCTCCCACCTCCACACCCGGCCGATGCCAGCCCGCTGACTCACTTGTGCCGAGTAGGAAGGCGGCGCTGAGGGCCCGCGCCATCGCCGAGGATGGGCCAGGAGTCCAGGCCCGGGAGCTGGGGCTGGGGCTGGGGCTGGGCTGGGGCTGGGGCTGGGGCTGGGCCTGGTCCCGCTGTCCGGCGGCCGCGCTGTCGGTTATCCGGGCCCCAGCACCGTGTCTGCTGCTTCCTCTCAGCTCTCAGCCGCGCCCTTCACCGACAGCGCGCACTTCCTCATGCTCCTCCCTCTCCCCCTGCTCCTCCTCCCTCTCCCCTGCTCCTCCTTCCACTCTTTCTCTATTATTTCCCTCTCCCTCTCCCCCTCCCCCTCTCTTCCTTCCTTCCTCTCCCTTTCCCCTTCCCCTCTTTTTTCTCCTTCTCTTACCCCTCTTCTCACTCTCCTTCACCCCACTCTCTGTCTCCTTCTACCCCTCCACTCTTCCTCTCACCTTTCCTTTGCACTCTTTCCATTCCCACCCTCCTCCCTCACACAGGGGCAGAAATTGCTATCAAAACATGGGGTGGGGATACAATTTCTTGGTGCCCGCGTGCATACACACACGTGTGAGGCTTCGGCTGTGGGCCCTGTGGACGGTAACATCGGGAGCTGACCTGGTTGGTGACCGACTCCAGCAACAGCAGCTTTGTCTGCCAAATCATGGGGCTTGAATCGGCCCGTTTGCGGGCCTTTCATCGCCCGGCACGGCTTAAAATCGGCCGGCAGGAGCTTCAACATCGGGAGCCTCGATCGCCTTGATGCAGCAATTACATAGAAACATAGAAATTAGGTGCAGGAGTAGGCCATTCAGCCCTTCGAGCCTGCACCGCCATTCAATATGATCATGGCTGATCATCCAACTCAGTATCCCATACCTGCCTTCTCTCCATACCCCTGATCCCCTTAGCCACAAGGGCCACATCCAACTCACTCTTAAATATAGCCAATGAACTGGCCTCAACTACCCTCTGTGGCAGAGAGTTCCAGAGACTCACCACTCTCTGTGTGAAAAAAGTCTTTCTCATCTCGGTCTTAAAGGATTTCCCCCTTATCCTTAAGCTGTGACCCCTTGTCCTGGACTTCCCCAACATCGGGAACAATCTTCCTGCATCTAGCCTGTCCAACCCTTAAGAATTTTGTAAGTTTCTACAAGATCCCCTCTTAATCTCCTAAATTCCAGAGAGTATAAACCGAGTCTATCCAGTCTTTCTTCATAAGACAGTCCTGACATCCCAGGAATCAGTCTGGTGAACCTTCTCTGCACTCCCTCTATGGCAATAATGTCCTTCCTCAGATTTGGAGACCAAAACTGCACGCAATACTCCAGGTGTGGTCTCACCAAGACCCTGTACAACTGAAGTAGAACCTCCCTGCTCCTGTACTCAAATCCTTTTGCTATGAAAGCTAACATACCATTCGCTTTTTCACTGCCTGCTGCACCTGCATGCCTACTTTCAATGACTGGTGTACCATGACACCCAGGTCTCGCTGCATCTCCCCTTTTCCTAATCGGCCACCATTTAAATAATAGTCTGCTTTCCTGTTTTTGCCACCAAAGTGGATAACCTCACATTTATCCACATTATACTGCATCTGCCAAACATTTGCCCACTCACCCAGCCTATCCAAGTCACCTTGCAGTAACCTAGCATCCTCCTCACAGCGAACACTGCCCCCCAGCTTAGTGTCATCCGCAAACTTGGAGATATTGCCTTCAATTCCCTCATCCAGATCATTAATATATATTGTAAATAGCTGGGGTCCCAGCACTGAGCCCTGCGGTACCCCACTAGTTACTGCCTGCCATTGAGAAAAGGACCCGTTTACTCCTACTCTTTGCTTCCTGTTTGCCAGCCAGTTCTCTATCCACATCAATACTGAACCCCTAATACCGTATGCTTTAAGTTTGTATACTAATCTCTTATGTGGAACCTTGTCGAAAGCCTTCTGGAAGTCCAGATATACCACATCCACTGGTTCTCCCTTATCCACGCTACTAGTTACATCCTCGAAAAATTCCACAAGATTCGTCAGACATGATTTACCTTTTGTAAATCCATGCTGACTTTGTCCAATGATTTCACCACTTTCCAAATGTGCTGCTATCCCATCTTTAATAACTGACTCTAGCAGTTTCCCCACTACCGATGTTAGACTAACTGGTCTGTAATTCCCCGTTTTCTCTCTCCCCCCCTTCTTAAAAAGAGGGGTTACATTTGCTACCCGCCAATCCTCAGGAACTACTCCAGAATCTAAAGAGTTTTGAAAGATTATCACTAATGCATCCACTATTTCCTCAGCTACTTCCTTAAGTACTCTGGGATGCAGCCTATCTGGCCCTGGTGATTTATCGGCCTTTAATCTATTCAATTTACCCAACACCACTTCCCGACTGACCTGGATTTCACTCAATTCCTCCTTTGACCCACAGTCCCCTGCTATTTCAGCAGATTATTTATGTCTTCCTTAGTGAAGACGGAACCAAAGTAGTTATTCAATTGGTCCGCCATATCCTTGTTCCCCATGATCAACTCACCTGTTTCTGACTGCAAGGGACCTACATTTGTTTTAACTAACCTCTTTCTCTTCACATATCTATAAAAACTTTTGCAGTCAGTTTTTATGTTCCCTGCCAGTTTTCTTTCATAATCTATTTTTCCTTTCCTAATTAAGCCCTTTGTCCTCCTCTGCTGGTCTCTGAATTTCTCCCAGTCCTCTGGTATGCTGCTTTTTCTGGCTACTTTGATTTTAAGCTGCGGCGGGCGATGAAAGGCCCCGCGATCGGGCCGATTCAGCCCTTAAAAAGCGTCTGATACCCGTTTGAATCTTTCAAAAGCTACAATGTGATAAATAACACTTAAACAAATAAAACTGAAGCAAATAAAGGGAAACAGAAGATCCAACCTTGGAGACGGGAGAGAGAGATGGGGGGGGGGGAAACAAATAACGTGAGTGATCTGAATGACGGACTTACCTGCAAGCCAGCCAGGAACCCCATTCGACCGGAGCCCTTAATGACCTGACCCGTTTAAATCCGATACCCGTTTAAATCTTTCCTATCCACCAATTCATCCAATTAGTTCAAATGGTAATTGTACCCGCATCAGACAGCTTTAAGAAATTCTCCGTGAATACATTCAGTAATACTTGAAGGTCAAAACACAATTGGTGACACATCGTGTTAATACGATGTTAATAGAGACATTTAACAAGCGCTAAACAGTGACACCCCCACTGTCTCGCGGAAAGCGGCGATTTTAGTAGAATCTTTTTCCACCAAATATCAAAATCAGGATTACAAAACGGGGGGGGGAGGAGATTGTCCTCCACCTCTCAAAACATAGGAGGGACGCGTTTCCCCCATCCCCCCCCCCCCCCCGAGATTTCCACGAATGCTTTCCCCTCAACATTCCACCGCACCCCCTGCCTTGCCACACAGATGTAAAAGAGGAACTGGAGGAGGTAATTCAGCTCTTTGGCCCTGCTCCATCATTTAATACCATCTAGACTGATCCTTTACCTCTGTACAGGCAATTCTGCTATAATGTTATGGTCACGTTCAGAACTAACTAAATCACATGTTGGTGAAATGTGGACACGGAACTGCATATGTTGGTTTACAAAAAACAACACAAAGTGCCAGAGTAACTCAGCGGGTCAGGCAGCATCTGGAAAACATGGATAGGTCACGTATTGGGTCAGGACCCTTCTTCAGACTGATTGTGTGGGGACGGGGAAGAAAGCTGATAGAGGGGAGGGGCAACCAAACGTGTCACTGGGAAAATTAGGTTAGGATTACTCCAGCCACTGCCACCACTCTCCCCCCCCCTCCCTGTCCCCTTCTATCTACAGTTTATCCCTCCATTTCACCTCTTGTTCTCATCTGACACCCTTTGATCTCTAGCCTTGGTCACTCGCTCCACCCATCTGTCAATCGTCCCCACTCCCACACCCATACCTGTATCCACCTATCATTTGCCTGGCTTTGTCCTGTCCCCACCCCTCTTTTTCAGCTTTCTCCTCTTTTTTCCAGCATTCAGAAAGTATTCAGGCCCCTTCATGTGCCTTTTACAGAGGAGTGGCTTCTGTCTGGCCACTTTACCATAAAGGCCTGATTGGTGGAGTGCTGCAGATATAGTTGTCCTTCTGGAAGGTCCTCCCATCTCCACAGAGGAAGTCTGGAGCTCTGTCAGAGTGACCATCGGGTTCTTGGTCACCACCCTGACCAAGGCCCTTCACCCCCAATTGCTCTGTTTGGCCGGGCAGCCAGCTCTATGAAGAGTCCTGGTGGTTCCAAAGCTCTTCCATTTAAGAATGATGGAGGCCACTGTGCTCTTCAGGACCTGCAATACTGCAGAAATTGTTTTATACCCTTCCCCAGATCTGGGTCGCAACACAATCCTATCTCGGAGGTCTACAGATAATTACTTCATTTTCATGGCTTGGTTTTTTGCACTGTCAACGGTGGGACCTTATATAGACAGGTGTGTGCCTTTCCAAATCATGTCCAATCAATTTAATTTACCACCGGTAGAGTCCAACCAAGTTGTAGAAACATCTCAAGGATAATCAATGGAAACTGGATGAACCTAAGCTCAATTTTGAGTGTCATTGCAAAGGGTCTGAATATTTATGTAAATGTGATATTTCAGTTATTTCTTTTTAATTACTTTGCAAAAATTTCTCAACACCTGTTTTCATTTTTTTATTGTGGGATATTGTGCGTAGATTGATGTTAAACTAAATGAATTTAATCCATTTTAAAATAAGGCTGTAACGTAACAAAATGTGGAAGAGGTAAAGGGATCTGAATACTTTCTGAATGCACTGTACTTCAATTGGCCCGAAGAAGGATCCTGCACGCCCAAAACGTAATTTATCCAATCCCTCCACAGATGCTGCCTGACCCGCTGAGGTCCTCCAACACATTCCAGCATCTGCAGTTCATTTTGTCTCCAGTTCTGATCATTCAGCTTTAAGCTAAACAGGAACATGTTTTGAAAGCATGACGTTACTAAAATAGGTTGTTTTTTTAACCATCCTATAATGTACACTGTCTAAAAATCTAATATACTCTCCTAGGAACTATCCCTGCACGTAGCTGTTTCAGGATAAATGTCAATATTTAGATAAACTCAGTGCTTTGATCATAATACATGGGAATATGATAATGTTGCTGTCACAGAGACAAGACATAGAAGGGAAGGATAGAACATAGACAAGAACGGCATACATTGTATTTTAGACTTGTCTGAAAAAGTGTCCCAAGCTGAACAGTCACCTATCCATGTCCTCCAGAGAAGCTGCCCGATCCGCTGAGTTCCTCCAGCACTTAGTGTATCACAGCATAGATATATACACAGCGAGTGTTTCCACCACAAACAATGAGAGGCACAGATAGGGTAGATAATCAGAACCTATTCCTCAACTGTACTGTTCTGTGTTCTAATCTTCAAGAAGAGATCTTTAAATTAAAATTGTTGTCCCTTCAGACTATTCTCTAAACTAAACTGTAATTTGTGTTATTCTGATGGTAGAATTCCAATTGAGTCTTGTTTGTTATCCCACCCTTCCTTCCTGCCAGATTGCTGGGAAAGATTCCAGAGTCTTTACTATGATGATATATTTTTCCGTTAAGTAAATCGCTAAGCAAGGGGCTAAGGTCTGCTCAGACGCTTAAAACCAGCCAGGATGATTCTTAATGGCAGATTTTCACAATTCAGTCTCGTTCTGTTGATGGCTTTCTCTGGTAAGATAAACTGACCTCATAATCATGAGGAATAGATCAGTTGGATGCAGAATCTCTGCCCAGAGTGGGGGAATCGAGAACCTGAGGGCAGAGGTTTAAAGTGAGGGAGAAAAGATTTTATAGGAATCTGAGGGGTAACTTTTTCCACGCAAAGGGTGGTGGGCGTATGGACCGAGTTGTTGGAGGAAGTAGTTGAGGCAGGGACTATCGCAACATTTAAGAAGCAATTAGACAGGTACAACATGGATAGGATAGGTTTGGAGGGATATGGGCCAAACACAGGCAAGTGGGACTAGTGTAGAAGGGACATGTTGATTGTTGTGGGCAAGTTAGGTCGAAGGGCCTGTTTCCACACTATATGACTATGATCTGAAAGTTCAAGAAGTAGAAAGGTTCAAATGTGTAACATAATGATACTGAAACCTGTACCTTCATTTGGATAATTTGCAGGATGGTTCCTAACAGAGAGCAACTGCCGTACTTTGGATGTGTACATGGAACTTGGGAAATTCCTTATTTTAAATATTACGAATCAAAACTCTAGTTCTTACCATGACGTTAAGTGGTTTAAAGGAAATTCAACTGTTGTTGCAAAGTACAAAAGTGGTCCAAAGCTGTACGGTGATTTTTTAAGGAGGGCAAACATTTTTCCAAATGGTTCTCTGAGAGTTAACTCCATGTTAATGATCGATGAAGGAATATACCGTGTGGATGTATACAAGTCAGACGGAACTGTGCAATTAACTAAAGAGTTTAAATTACATTTATTTGGTAAGTATATTTTCTTTTAAATTTTACCTAATTCAAGTAATTCCAAAACATCTCAGCACCCCTATTGGGCAAAAGGATTGCTTCCTCATAAGTTCATATTTTATAGGAGCAGAATCAGGCCATTTGGTCCATCAAGTGTACTCATGGCCTATAATGCTTCTATAATGTACAATAATAGCAATAAAACATTTTTGACACTTGACTCTTAAGATATGAAATGAGCAGGTCACTGATATGTTGTAAGTTTGTGCTCATTTGATAAAGTAGGTTTTGAAAATTTGGAAATGTCTAAAGAATTGACTTAGAACACACAGCACAGGAACAGGCCCTTCGGCCCACAAAGTCTGTGCTGAACATGGTGTCAGGTTAAACTAATCTCCTCTGCCTGCATGTGATCCATATCCCACCATTCCCTGTATATCCATGGGCCTATCCAAAAGCTTTTAAATGCCACTATGGTATCTGCCTCCACCGCCAACCCTGGCAACACGTTCCAGGAACCCACCTTCCTCTGTGTAAAAAAACTTGCCCCGCACATCTCCTTTAAACATCCCCTCTCACATTAAAGCTATGCCCTCTTGTCTTTGACATTTCCACCCATTGGAGAAAGGTTCTGACTGTCTACCTTATCTTTGTGTCTCATAATTTCACGGAGTGAAGCTACGAGGGATGGAATGTGGTAGAGTAAGGGAGAGATAATTCACAAATGAAGAAGAAGATTTCTGGGGTTATAAATGTAAATTATGTCGTCACAAAGAACTGCAGATGCTGATTTACAAAAAAAACCCACAAAGTGCTGGAGTAACTCAGCGAGTCAGGCAGCATCTCTGGTGACATTTCAGGTCTTCGGATTGATTGAAGTTGGAGAGAGAAGCTGGAAAAGAGTGTTGCGGGGAGGGGGCAGGACAAAGTCTGGCGAGTGATAGGTGGACACAGGGGAGAGGGGTTTTGATGGGCAGATGGTTGGACAAAGGCCAGAGATGAAAAGACAAAAAGTGTGAGAAAAGGAGATAAGGTGGGGCGTGGGGAAGGGAAGGGGTAAAGGCGACGGGGTAAAGGGGATGTTTGTAGGTTGTTTACTTAAAATTGGGGAATTCACTGTTTGTACCATTTGGTTGTAACTTACAATGTAGAGGTATGAACAATGCAAATAATGAGCAGACACAAAGTGCTGGAGTAACTCAGTGGGTCAAGCAGTATCTCTGGCGAATATTGATAGGTGATGTTTCCGGTCAGGACTCTGAAGAAATCTTCTTGAGTCTGAAGTAGGGTCCTGACCCAAAAAGCCACCTATCCATGTTCTCCAGTGGTACTGCCTAACCCACCAAGTTACTCAATCACTTTGTGTCTTTTAATTTGTAGTCCAGCTTCTGCAATTCCTTGTGTTTTCAAATGACGTGGCGGTTTGATCTTCAGAGGTGCATCTTGCAAAGTGCGGAGATGACAGGCTAGAAATTCTAAAGTGCCATTAATCATATGTTAAAGCAGTGGTGCATGGGTGGCCCATGTGCGTTTCGTGCAAGGGCCTGTAAAAGGCATACATGACAACAGGGAAGCTGGCCATAACCAGGAAGAGTATGCATTAAGGGCACTAAGTGCTGGAGTTACTCAGCGTCTACACAGAATGTGGATAAGGTGACCTATTAGGTCGAGACCCTTCTTCAGACCTCTGGAGAATATGATAACTTTACTTTAGACTTTAGAGAATGAATCATAGAAAATAGGTGCAGGAGTAGGCCATTCGGCCCTTTGAGCCAGCAATGCCATTCAATATGATCAGGGCTGATCATCCAAAATTCTCCACATATCCCTTGATTCCATTAGCCCAAAGAGCTAAATCGAACTCTCTCTTGAGAACATCCAGTGA
The DNA here is from genome assembly GCA_035221665.1 of Okamejei kenojei. NCBI lineage: Eukaryota > Metazoa > Chordata > Chondrichthyes > Rajiformes > Rajidae > Okamejei > Okamejei kenojei. Next base: position 34,257,189 of record CM069142.1, read on the forward strand.
ATTGGCCTCCACTGCCTTCTGTGGCAGAGAATTCCACAGATTCACAATTTTCTGGTGAAAATGTTTTCCCTCATCTCAGACCTAAATGGCCTGCCCGTTATTCTTAAATAAGGAGTGTGGAAACAGTCCCTTCAGCCCCTCGAGTCCATGCTGACCCACGATCCCCGTACCCTCGCACTATCCTATAAGGACAATTTACAATTTTTTCTGAAGTCAATTAACCTACAAACCTGTACATCTTTAGAGCATGAGAGGAGCTCCCGGAGAAACAGATGCCACAGAGACGACTGTGGAGGCCAAATGAATGGATATTTTTAAGGTGGAGATTGACAGATTCTTGATTAGTAAAGGTGTCAGGGGTTATGTGGAGAAGGTAGGAGAATGGGGTTGAGAAGGAAAGATAGATCAGCCATGGTTGAATGGCAGAGTAGACGTCTTCGACCACTGTGCCATTGTACGGCCCTTGATGATATTTAATGATAATTTTTTGAACGTTGAAGTCCAAGTCCAATTCCTGACATGAAAGTGGATAACATTGTAAACCATTTTTTGGCCTTTTAGGGAAACTCTCCACACCTGTGATGAGTGTGGAATGCACCACGGAGCACAACATGTTTGTGTCATGTGAAGTTCACGGAGCGGCTCCCGTTTCCTTCTACCTGAACGAGCAGCGATTGACCGAGGATAACGCCGTGTTCACAGACAAAGGGAGAAAAGCCACACTGAGGAACATCACCTCCTTTTCCAACAATAAAACCTTCTTCTGTAAGGTGGAAAACCCAATCAGTAGAAGCCAATCAGTTCCCAGGCAACTCAGTTGTGCAGGCAAGTCCAAAACAATGTCAAAGAGGAGAAAATCATTGTAAAAGAAGTCTACTTTTGAAAGTAAATTTACGGAACTTAATGTCTCCATTTGCAATGAGAATAAATATCTTCTTTGGAAGGCTGGCAATGATCTCCAACTTGCACATAGAAAATAACATGAAAATATTGAACTTATGCAATAAAATTCTTACCAGAACAGAATTAGTAATTATTCAGGAACTGTTCATCTATGTTTAGTTTAATTTAGTTTAGTTTAGTTTAGGGTAGAGCACGGAAACAGGGCCTTTGGCCTCACTGACTCCGCGCTGACCAACAATCATCCATACACCAGATCTAGCTAACAGACTAGGGCCAATTTTACAGAAACCAATTAACCAACAAACCTGCACATCTTTGGGATGTGGGAGGAAACCAGAGCACCAGGAGGAAACCCACTCGGTCACAGGGAGAATGTACAAACTCCGTGCAGGCAGCACCTGCGGTCAGGATCTTGTCGAAAGCCTTCTGGAAGTCCAGATATACCACATCCACTGGTTCTCCCTTATCCACGCTACTAGTTACATCCTCGAAAAATTCCACAAGATTCGTCAGACATGATTTAGCATGGATTTACAAAAGGTAAATCATGTCTGACGAATCTTGTGGAATTTTTCGAGGATGTAACTAGTAGCGTGGATAAGGGAGAACCAGTGGATGTGGTATATCTGGACTTCCAGAAGGCTTTCGACAAGGTCCCACATAAGAGATTAGTATACAAACTTAAAGCATACGGTATTAGGGGTTCAGTATTGATGTGGATAGAGAACTGGCTGGCAAACAGGAAACAAAGAGTAGGAGTAAACGGGTCCTTTTCACAATGGCAGGCAGTAACTAGTGGGGTACCGCAGGGCTCAGTGCTGGGAACCCCAGCTATTTACAATATATATTAATGATCTGGATGAGGGAATTGAAGGCAATATCTCCAAGTTTGCGGATGACACTAAGCTGGGGGGCAGTGTTCGCTGTGAGGAGGATGCTAGGAGACTGCAAGATGACTTGGATAGGCTGGGTGAGTGGGCAAATGTTTGGCAGATGCAGTATAATGTGGATAAATGTGAGGTTATCCACTTTGGTGGCAAAAACAGGAAAGCAGACTATTATTTAAATGGTGGCCGATTAGGAAAAGGGGAGATGCAGCGAGACCTGGGTGTCATGGTACACCAGTCATTGAAAGTAGGCATGCAGGTGCAGCAGGCAGTGAAAAAAGCGAATGATATGTTAGCTTTCATAGCAAAAGGATTTGAGTACAGGAGCAGGGAGGTTCTACTTCAGTTGTACAGGGTCTTGGTGAGACCACACCTGGAGTATTGCGTGCAGTTTTGGTCTCCAAATCTGAGGAAGGACATTATTGCCATAGAGGGAGTGCAGAGAAGGTTCACCAGACTGATTCCTGGGATGTCAGGACTGTCTTATGAAGAAAGACTGGATAGACTCGGTTTATACTCTCTGGAATTTAGGAGATTAAGAGGGGATCTTATAGAAACTTACAAAATTCTTAAGGGGTTGGACAGGCTAGATGCAGGAAGATTGTTCCCGATGTTGGGGAAGTCCAGGACAAGGGGTCACAGCTTAAGGATAAGGGGGAAATCCTTTAAGACCGAGATGAGAAAGACTTTCTTCACACAGAGAGTGGTGAGTCTCTGGAACTCTCTGCCACAGAGGGTAGTTGAGGCCAGTTCATTGGCTATATTTAAGAGTGAGTTGGATGTGGCCCTTGTGGCTAAGGGGATCAGAGGGTATGGAGAGAAGGCAGGTACGGGATACTGAGTTGGATGATCAGCCATGATCATATTGAATGGCGGTGCAGGCTCGAAGGGCTGAATGGCCTACTCCTGCACCTAATTTCTATGTTTCTATGTTTCTATGTTTCTAGGATCGAACCTGGATCTGTGGCGCTGTAAGGCAGCAACTCTACCACTGCGTCACTGTGCCGTGAATTAGCAGTCCAGATGAAGTCCAGCAATTGCAACTTTATAGACTTTGGTTGGATCACATTTGGAGTATTGCGTGCAGTTCTGCCCGTCGTTTAGAGACAGAAGGAACTGCAGATGCTTGTTTACAAAAAAAACACAAAGTGCTGGAGTAACTCAGTGTGTCTTGTAGCATCACTGCCTGACCTGCTGAGTTCTTCCAGCAATTTGTATCTTTTTTCTATGCAATATCTTCCTCAATTGTGCTTTAATGCCATTGGTAAATCTGATAATGCATGTCAGAGCCTTCAACAACATCAACTATATCAACATCAGTATTTTAATGTTCAATAAAACTGTACAAATTAATAAATGAGTCACTCTTCAAATGCAATAGTCTAGGATCTCCTCAAAGTGAATTACACCTGTATTGTTCAATTTAAAAACAAACCTTTAGCCCATTTTAAAATGGATCATGGCATTGATGCATTTAAAATGGTAATTCTAGTCTTCCTAACAAATTTGACCTCTCTACCATTTTCTATGCTGGATTTCTTCCCAAGGAATCAAGGAATACAGCACAGAAATAGGTCACCTCTTACATACCAATCGTGATATCTAACTATGCTCATTTCATTTGCCCCCTTTCGGCACATATCCCACCACATCTTTCCTATCCAAGTCCAAATTCCTGCCCAAATGCCCTTTCAATGTAATTATATCTGCCTCAAACTCCTCATTTGGTAGCTCATTCCAAATATTCACCACCTTTTATGTTAAAAAAATTTGACCCCTTAGATCTGTTTTAAATGTTTTCCCTCCCACCTTAAACCAGTGCTAGTTTTCGATTCCCCTGCCTTGGGGCGAAACATATTCTGACTAGCTACCTCTCTATGGAGACACAATGAACTGCAAATGCTGGTTTATAAAAATAGGCACAAGGTGCTAGAGTAACTCAGCAGGTTAAGCAGCATCTCTGGAGAACATGGATAGATGATCATTCCTCAGCCTCCTATGTTCCAGTCAGAATAAACACAGCCTTTCCAAACTTATTACTACAGCTCTCTTCTTCTTCGTGCGTATGGCGTGCACAGCCTAAAGTTGCAGGACAACTTGTTCTATTTGATCTTGTTTGACTGTGCACGCCGGGTTGTTTACATTCGTTGAAACAGGGCGGACCACGTGAAGGTTGCAATCTCCCACCACACTGCAGCTCTCCATTTCAGGCAACATCCCGGAGAATCTCCCCTGCACTCTCTCCGTCACTACCACTACCACTACACTGTAGCGTGATGACCAGAATTGTACACGATACTTCAAGTGCAGTCCAACCAATATTTTGTACAGCTGATGTTAAGCTAGTTATGGCTACACACTGTATGGGTTTGAAAACATTTGGCACCTCTTCCTGACTTATTTTTGCTTCCTCTTTGGCTACAGGTTTAATGGCAAATTACTTCTACATTATCTTCATTGTATTGGGAGTCATTGCAGTGATTATTTTTGTGAGGCTGCTTTATTGCTGTGTCAGTCGAACTAACAACTGCAATATGAAAAAGGTAAGCTTATAACCATGCATTAGAACTGCAAAATTCAAATCCAGTGTAATCTGATGCCTCGATATTTCTCACATGAATATTTGGGCCGATATAATTAATTTCCTGATTGGTGCGTTTCTTAAACATTCGCTCATATTAAATTGCCACTTGGATTTTTAGATCGCACGTGTTCCAAGGAGAGGTAGTCAAATGGATAGAAAATTGGCTTCATGGAAGGAAGCAGAGGGTGATGGTGGAAGGTTGTTTTTCAGACTGGAGGCCTGTGACTGGTGGTGTGCCCCAGGGTTCAGTGCTGGGCCCATTGATGTTTGTCACCTAAATCAATGATTTGGACGAGAATGTACACGGCATGATTGGCAAGTTTGCAGATGATACTAAAGTGGGTGGTATTATAGGTAGTGAAGATAGGATGGGTTTGGAGGGATACGGGCCATATGCAGGCAGGTTGGACTAGTGTAGAAAGGGCATGTCAGTCGGTTTGGGCAAGTTGGGCTGAAGAGCCTGTATCCACACTGTATGAATGTATGACCCAATGATACACAATATAATGTCCGTGGGCAGTGGTGGGGGCAGATATGATGCTGGCATTTAAGACATGTTTGGACAGGCACGTGAATATGCTTCGAATGGAGGGAAATTAATTATGTGCAGAGAGATAAGAGTTGGTTTTGGCATCCTGTTCAGCATAGACATTGTGGGCCGAAGGGTCTTTTCCTTTGATGTACTGTTCTATGCTCTATTATCCCCTCTGGTTTACTTTAGAGATACTGGCCTCTGAGTCCACGTCGATCAGCGATCACCCATTCACACTAGTTCTATGTTATCCCACTTACGTACTGTATCCATACTCTACACACTAGGGAGGCCAATTAATGTGTAAACCCGCACGTCTTTGGGTTGCTGGAGGAAACCAGAGCACCTGGAAGAGACCCACGAGGTCACAGGAAGAACATGCAAACTCTGCACACAGACAGCACCCGGGATTGAACCTGGGTCTCTGACGCTGTGAGGCAGCGGCTCAACCAGCTGCGCCACTGTGCTGCCTTAATCTTCCAAATGTGAATAAAATGGCAACCTGAGGACTCTCAGCTACCATGGTGATCATTGCTATAAAGGTCTTATCTAGTTGCAGTACTGTAGACAGTGGTGCAGTGGTAGAGTTGCTGCCTTAAGGGCCTGTCCCACCAGCATGCGACTCCATGCGGCAAGCGCGACCTAACGTGGTCGCTTGAGCGGTACGGCCTCGCGGGGCCGGTCCCACTTCGATCACCGGAGGTGTCCCGACATCGCGCGGGGCTCCGAAAAACTGACCGTGTTCAAAAATTCCGCGCGGCAACGGCCTGTCTGCCCGTAGCCGCCTTGACGTCGTACGCACCGCCTCGCGTCGTGCCTCTGTGACCCTCTGTGTGTGCCTCTGTGACCCTCTCTCTGTGTGTGCCTCTGTGACCCTCTGTGTGTGCCCCGTGACCCTCTCTGTGTGTGCCCCGTGTGTGTGTGCCCCGTGACCCTCTCTGTGTGTGCCCCGTGACCCTCTGTGTGTGCCCCGTGACCCTCTCTGTGTGTGCCCCGTGACCCTCTCTGTGTGTGCCCCGTGACCCTCTCTGTGTGTGCCCCGTGACCCTCTCTGTGTGTGCCCCGTGACCCTCTCTGTGTGTGCCTCCGTGACCCTCTCTGTGTGCCTCCGTGACCCTCTCTGTGTGTGCCCCGTGACCCTCTCTGTGTGCCTCTGTGACCCTCTGTGTGTGCCCCGTGACCCTCTCTGTGTGTGCCCCGTGTCTCTGTGTGTGCCTCCGTGACCGTGACCCTCTCTGTGTGCCTCCGTGACCCCTCTGTGTGTGCCCCGTGACCCTCTCTGTGTGCCTCCTGTGACCCTCTGTGTGTGCCCCGTGACCCTCTCTGTGTGTGCCTCCGTGACCCTCTCTGTGTGTGCCCCGTGACCCTCTCTGTGTGTGCCTCCGTGACCCTCTCTGTGTGTGCCTCCGTGACCCTCTCTGTGTGTGCCTCCGTGACCCTCTCTGTGTGTGCCCCGTGACCCTCTCTGTGTGTGCCTCCGTGACCCTCTCTGTGTGTGCCCCGTGACCCTCTCTGTGTGTGCCTCCGTGACCTCTCTGTGTGTGCCGTGACCCTCTCTGTGTGTGCCTCCGTGACCCTCTCTGTGTGTGCCTCCGTGACCCTCTCTGTGTGTGCCTCCATGTCCCTCTCTGTGTGTGCCTCCGTGTCCCTCCATGACCCTCTCTGTGTGCCTCCGTGTCCCTCCATGACCCTCTCTGTGTGCCTCCGTGTCCCTCTCTGTATGCCTCCGTGACCCTCTCTGTGTGCCTCCGTGTCCCTCTCTGTGTGTGCCTCCGTGACCCTCTCTGTGTGCCTCCATGACCCTCTCTGTGTGCCTCCGTGACCCTCTCTGTGTGCCTCCGTGTCCCTCTCTGTGTGCCTCCGTGACCCTCTCTGTGTGCCTCCGTGACCCTCTCTGTGTGCCTCCATGTCCCTCTCTGTGTGCCTCCGTGACCCTCTCTGTGTGCCTCCATGTCCCTCTCTGTATGCCTCCGTGACCCTCTCTGTGTGCCTCCGTGACCCTCTCTGTGTGTGCCTCCGTGACCCTCTCTGTTTGCCTCCGTGTCCCTCTCTGTGTGCCTCCGTGACCCTCTCTGTTTGCCTCCATGTCCCTCTCTGTGTGCCTCCGTGACCCTCTCTGTTTGCCTCCATGTCCCTCTCTGTATGCCTCCGTGACCCTCTCTGTGTGCCTCCATGACCCTCTCTGTGTGCCTCCGTGTCCCTCTCTGTGTGCCTCCGTGACCCTCTCTGTGTGCCTCCGTGACCCTCTCTGTGTGCCTCCGTGACCCTCTCTATGTGTGCCTCCGTGACCCTCTCTGTGTGCCTCCGTGACCCTCTCTGTGTGCCTCCGTGACCCTCTCTGTGTGTGCCTCCGTGACCCTCTCTGTCCTTGCGAACTTACCGCGGACTTCGCTCCAACTTCGCGTCACTCACCCGACCTTCACGCGGTCCCCGCTTCCGGTTTGGTCCCGCTCGCCGCATGCAGGCGCATGCTGGTGGGCCAGACCCTGTACGGGGATCACTTGACTTCCGCGCGGCCCCTGATTCCGGTTTGGTCGCGCTTGCCGCATGCAGGTCGCATGCTCGTGGGACAGGCCCTTTAATGCGCCAGAGACCACTAATGTGCCAGAGACGGAGTCTGTACGTTCTCCCTGTGGCTGCGTGGGTTTTACCCGGGTGCTCGGTTTCCCCCTACATTCCAAAGATGTGCAGGTTTGTAGGTTAATTGGCTTGTGTAAAATTGTAAATTGTCTCTAGTGTGCAGGATAGTGCTGGTGGTTGGTGGGCCGCAGGGCCCGCTTCCATGCTGTATCTCTAAACTAAACTAAACTAATTGCAATGAAACTGCTCCTGTTGAGACCCGTGAAGATCATAACGTTACCACTTATTAGTAAATAAAAAAACCTACACCGATACTGTAGCACACACTTCCTGCACTATAGTACAAAAACAGTCGTCCTGATCAAAAGTCTTCTACAAGAAAATATACATTGATAAAAATCCTCTCTTCGTTCCTGGGCTCATTGCAATTGCCTAGATACGGTGCAGCTGGACTATCCTCTGGGCTCTACAAATCCAACCTCAATTATGGCAATTCTTGGAAGATAAAGTCAGCATGGAAACAGGCCGTTCGGCCCAACTTGCCCATGCCAACCAACATGCCCCATCTACATTGGTCCCACTTGCCCTCTAAACCGATCCTAGCTGTGTAAAATGTCATCATTAATCTTCTCACAAAACATTTTTTTTTCTTTTTTACAGCTGAGAATCTGTGAAGACTATATTTAGAAGTGGCGATGAAAATGAGAAGAGATCAATGTCACAAGGAGGACAGTGAACCACGAATGTCGAAAGAATTGAAAAAATGAAGGGACTGGGAAGGTTTTAAAGTGGAGGCACAAGGAACTGCAAATGCTGGAATCTTGAGCAAATAAACAAAGTGCTGGAAGAACTCAGCGGGTCGGGCGGCATCTGTGGAGGGAAATGTAGTGACGATGTTTGGGTTAGCACCTTTCTTCATTGAGAAGAAGGATCCCAAAGCGTCGTCTGTCCATTTACCTCCACAGATGCCGCCTGACCCTCTGTTCCTCCAGCACTTTGTGTTTCGCTCAAGGTTTTGAATTATCAGACAAGCTGCAATCAATTCTTTATAAAACTATACACACACGATAATTGATACTTTGCCCTTTACAACTGAACAATACCTATCGTCTTCATCAACTTGAGTTATGGAACTAATATCCTTTTGTAAATTGGTTTTAACCTGTTCTGTTAATTATGTTCCTGTTTGCAGACATATTCTGTTCAGTGATTTAAGAGACAAAGGAAAATCTTTGTAAACCAAAATACATTGTGGTATCATTATTGTAACAAATTAAAAAAAATGTAGTCAACAATTTTAATGAGGGCATATCATTGGATATTTTTATGATATCCTTCAAATCTTTATGAATTCCTATTGCCTGATTTGCCGTTGTGCCCTTTGTGTGTACATTTGGTTGTTACTCCAGACTCGTCAAACACATCCTTTTCCATTTTCCCGTCTCTCGATTCACTCTTCCCATCAAACAGTTATGCCACCACTCATCTCTCCCACTGGCAACCTTGTTCCTTCCTGCAGCTATCCCAAGACATTCGGAAAGAGTGCAGAGAGGATTTGCAAGGATGGTGCCAGGACGTGAGGACCTGAGCAATAGGGAGATGTTGGGCACGGCAGGACTTCATTCCTCGGAGCGCAGGAGGCTGAGGGATGATCTTATCAAGGTGTATAAGACCATGAGGGGAACAAATAGGGTCATTGCACAGAATGTTTTACCCAGGGTAGGGGAATCAAGAACCAGAGGACATAGGTGTAAGGTAAGCGGGGAAAGATTTAATAGGAACCTGAGGGGGCAACTTTTTTTCACTTAGAGTGTGGTGGGTATAAGGAATGAGCTGCCAGAGGAGGTAGTTAGGGAAATACAATAGAACATTTAAAAGACACTTGGATGGGAAAGGTTTAGAGGGATAGGCCAAACGTGGCCAAAAGGGACCAGTCGTAGAGTCATAAGGCACGGAAACAGGCCCCTTAGCCCATGCTGACGAAGATACCCTATCTACACTAGTCTCAAACAGCTTAGTTACTTCTTGGTTGGTATCGATGAAATGGGCCAAAGGGTCTGTTTCCATGCTCTAGGCTTCTATGCGAACTAGTGCAGATGAGGCACCTTGGTGGGTGTGAGCAAGTTGCACCGAGAGGCCTGTTTCCACGCTGTAACTGAAGTTCATCCATTAACAGATCTTGATTGAACTAATCTACTCCAACTTCTTTGCCTGTAGTCAGTCCCCACAGGATTCCCCCCCCCCCCCACCCCCCAATGACTCTAACTCCTCAATGGAAGGCAGTATCATGGGGATTGCTGACTGGAGTCACGAGTTGCAGCTACAATGATCGGAGTCCATCTGCTGTGACTCTCTGATATCATAACTTTCCCACAACATTCCTAAGCTTTCCAAAGGCACGTCGGCCAGCGTAACGGGGAGGGAACTGGAGAAATTGAACACGAGGAGCAAGAGTCTTCAAGGCTGGCTGCAGAACGCGACCCCGGGACACAAAGATGACCGGGCGAGGAGAGAGAGGGACGTTGGTTCGTGGGAACTGCTCCAGTACATCGGTGCAGGCTAGCCGGACTTTGGACTTTGGAAATGGCACCAAAACATGGCAGCTCCTGCATGTGTAATTCATGCCAAAATAATTTCACTGCGCAGTTGCACGTGTGATAAATAAAGCACCGTTGACCATTATGTCCCCTGCTGCTGTCCAGTTTTGGATCAGAGGCATGGAGTCGTACAGCACAGAAACAGGCCCTTCAGCCCAACTTGTCCATCTACACTATTCCCACCTGCCCGTGTTTGGCCCATATCCCTCCAACCCAATCCAATCCATTTACCTGTCCAAGTATCTAATGTTGTTATAGTACATGCCTCAACTACCTCTCTGGCAGCTCGTTCCATATACTTATCCAAGGCTACACTCAGATCTACTGTCCTTGTTCTTACCAGAATTCCCTAAAGTCTCATTGTTTAATTCCTCGCTGTAAGCTAACAAACACAGCCTCAAATGTCCTCTCTGGCAATCACCAACCTCTCCATCAGCCCACCCACTCTCCCTTGGACTCTGTGTGTACATTTGCCCTCTATCTAGGACTTCCATGTAGAATTCACAGTGGCACAGCGGGTAGATCCACTGCCTTACAGCAACAGAGAACCAGGTTCGATCCTGATCTCGGGTGCTGCCTGTATGGAGTTTGCATGTTTTTCCTGTGACCGTGTGGGTTTCCTCCGGATGCTCCAGATTTATCCAACATCCCACATCCCACAGACGTGCCTCGGCAGCTCTACCTGCCCCACCTGCCAGATTATTTAGGTCTCAGGGTCTAAAGCTCATGCAAGCTACTCCACCACCACAAGGTGGCATTCCTCGGAGAAGTGTTAGCAATTACTTATCGTCCACAGACAGAAGAATGATTGCATTGGAAACTTGGGGCGTGGATTCTGAGATTCTGATACACCAAATTGTCCCTAGTGTGTGTAGGCTTGTGTTAATGTGTGAGGTTCGCTGGTCGGTGTGGACTCGGTGGGCCAAAGGGCCTGTTTCCGTGCTGTCTCTCTAAACTAAACTAAACTAAACCACAAAAAGCTGGAGTAACTCAATGGGACAGGCAGCATTTCTGGAGAGAAGGAATGGATGACATTTTGGGTCGAGACCCTTCTTCGGACTGGTTAGGGATAAGGGATTCTTTATCATCATTACTTCTTTTGCATATCTTTAATTCATTCTTCTTTATCTCTCTACATCATTGACTATATCTCTCGTTTCCCTTATCCCTAACCAGTCTGGTCTCGAGCCGAAATGTCACCCATTCCTTCTGTCCAGAGATGCTGCCTGTCCCGCTGAGTTACTCCAGCTTTTTGTGCCTATCTTTGGTTTAAACCTGCAACTGCAGTTCCTTCCTAAACTAAACCGCAAGGCGTTGGAGAGGGCCCAGTGGAGGTTTAAGAGAGTGATCCCAGGAACGATTGGGTTAACAAATGATGAGCGTTTCATGGCACTGGGGCTGTTTTCACTGGAGTTTAGAAGGATGAGTGGGTACCTCATTGAAAAGACCAAATAGTGAAAGGTATAGATAGAGTGGATGTGGAGAGGACGTTTCCACTAGTGGGAGAGTCTAGGACCAGAGGGCACAGCCTCAGAATAAGACATACCTTTAGAAATCAAATAAGGAGGATTTTGTTTCGTCAGAGGGTGTTGAATCTGTGAAATCCATTGCCACAGACGGCTGTGGAGGCCAAGTCAATGGATATTTTTATGGTAAAGATTGATAGGTTCTTGATTAGTGCGGGTATCAGGGGTTATGAGGAGATGGAAGGAGAATGTGGTTGAGAGGGAAAGATGGATCAGCCATGATTGAATGACAGAGTAGACTTGATGGGCCGAATGGCCTAATTCGGCTCCTATAACATGAACTTACGAAGAACTCGCATGAACAGGTCAGTAGTCAGTGTGGACTCGGTGAGCCGAAGAGCTTCTTTCCATGCAGCAACTCTAAACTGAATAGTCCTTGACAGAGACAGCCCCGGGTCCAAGGCATGGAGTCCACCATGGTTGGGAGTCTCGCCCTGCTGCAGCCTTCTCAGCCATTATGCTGCCCCACTGCCGGCCAGATACCATCCCCCATCTATTCCACCGTCGAGGTCATCTTCTTGGGCCATGCTTTGTCAGGAACCTGCCCACCATGGGTGACTTCATGCTGTTCTCAAGCATGGAAACAGGCCCTTCGGCCCACTGAGTCTATACCAACCATCAATCACCCCTTCACACGTTTTCCATGTTATCCCATTTTCTCATCCACTCCGTATATACTAGGGGGCAATTTACAGTAGCCAATTAGCCTACAAACCGGAACGTCTTTGGGATGTAGGAAGAAATCGGAGCACCTGGAGGAAACCCATGCAGTCACTGGGAGAACGTGCAAACTCCACACACACAGCACTGGAAGTTGGGATTGAACCCATGCCTGTGGCACTGTGAGCCAGCGGCTCTACCTGCCCCACCTGCCAGGAGCACAGCTCCAGATAGTTTAGTTCTCAGGGTCGAAAGCTCATGCAAGCTGCTCCACCACCACAAGGTGGCCATCCTCGGGTAAGTATTAGCAATTACTTCTCATCCGCAGACAGAAGAATGATTGCACTGGAAACCTGCGGCATGGATTCTGATATCCTGATGCATCTAATTGTCCCGAGTGTGTGTAGGCTTGTGTTAATGTGCGGGGATCGCTGGTTGGTGTGGACTCGGTGGGCCTGTTCCCGCACTGTATCTCTAAGTATGAAGGGTCTCGACCCGAAATGTCACCCAATTCCTTCTCTCCAGAGATGCTGCCTGTCCCCCTGAGTTATCCAGCATTTTGTGTCTATTTTCACTTTAAACTAAACTAAACCACAGGTGTGACAGCATTCCTTGGTATATCTAACACATTTACCCACCAAAAATATGCCATGTACCCTCATTAACCACAGCTATCACTTTGTGAATAAGAATTCCCTTTAAAATAATTTTCTTTGCGCTACATACTGTTTACGTGGATCCACGTAATCGTTGGAGTTTCTTGCTGCATAAATACACACACCATCCATAGAATTCCCTGCAGACCCATCTATTAATCTATTAAAGACTGTCAATGGCTTGCTCTTTTGTTATCCCACTTTCACATCCAATTTACAGAAGCCAATCAAACTATAAACCTGCACGTATATTTGGGATGTGGGAGAAAGCTGGAGCACCCGGAGAACACCCAGGCAGACGCTGGATGAATGAATTCCTTGCTTTCTGTCATAGACACAGCACCGGCAGTCTTTTAACTGTGCGTTGCAGCTACCCTGTGACCTCACCTTCTCATCCACTCCCTACACACTCGGGGCGATTTACAGAGGCCAATTAACCTGCAAACCCGCACGTCTTTGGGATGCGGTAGGAAACCGGTGCACCCGGAGGAAACCCACCCAATCACAGGGAGAACGTTCAAACTCCATACATAGACAGCACCTGAGGTCAGGATCGAACCCAGGTCTCTGCTGCAGTGAGGCAGCAGCGCTAAAGTGTAGAGAAAATATTGCCAAAAATTATGTTTTAATGGGAAACGAACACTAGAGGGAGACCTCTACAAAGATAAATGCTGTCATGGTGGCAACAGATACCAAAGAGAAAATAGAACGATTAAGGGGAAAAAAATCCATCAGATGATAAATTATACTTTCACCTGACCTACCTCACTCTGCGTGTTTTCGTTGCTAATGTTTGTCCATTCAGGTGAATGTTGCTTTATGTAATCCCATCTGGAAGATCTGAATTTAACTGAAAAAAGGGCACAAAATGCTGGAGTAACTCAGCAGGTCAGGCAGCAGCTGCGGAGATCATGGATAGGTGACATTCTCCAGAGATGCTGCCCACCCCACTGAGTTACTCCAGCACTTTGCGTCCTTTTTTTGTGAAACAGCTATTGCAGTTCCTTGTGTCTGAATTTAACTCCTGATTGTCTAACATTGACTCAGTATTGTAAACTCAGCCCGCGAGGTTAATATGGGGAAGTGTGAGATCATGCACTCCAGTAAGAGAAATCAAAAGGTGGATTATTCTCTCAATGGATTGAGAATGAAATTGAATAAAGGTAAGACGGCTCCCAGGTTTAGGTTTTGGCTTATTATTGTCACGTGTACTGAGGAACAGTGAAAGTCTTTGTTTTGCATGTTAGCCAATCAAATCAGATAACACTGTATATAAATACAATCAAGTCAAACTCTTGTACAGTAGATAGAGCGAAGGGGAAGATACAGAGTGCAGAATGTAGGTAGAATATCATTAACACAGTAGTGCAGCACTGGAGAGCACATTGGTGCAGCTGGTAGAGTGTGGAGATTGCACATTTTGCCTGTGACTGCGTGGGTTTCCTCCAGGTGCTCCGGTTTCCTCCCACATCCCATAGACGTGCGGGTTTCGAGGTTAATTGACCCTCTGTAAATTGCCGTTAGTGTGTAGGGAGTGGATGAGAAAGTGGGATAACATAGAATTTGTTATCATGAGTTTCAATATTCTCCTTGTGGCCACATGGGTTTCCTCCGGTTTAACCGGTTTCCTCCCACACTCCAAAGACATGTAGATTTGTAGGTTAATTAGTTTTAATAAAATAGTAAATTGTCAGTATTTTGCAGGGTATGCTAGTGTATGGGGTCATCGCTAATACTCCATGTGCAGAAGGGCCTGTTTCTGCGCTGTATCTCTAAACAAAACAGAAAACTAAATACTCTACAGCACAATACTGCCTGAGTTCATAACCACACTGACCATTTTTCAAGCTATAAATATACATGTCTCATATTTAAAACATAATTACATACTAACATAAAATATAATTAATAAAATTGGGTAATATTAACTATAGCTGATGTTTATTTCATGATGTTAATTATTTGCTAATAAGAATAACGAGTTAAATATGATTGATAAGTATTAATAACATATTAACACATTTTATGGATACTGTAGACTTAGTCTAGATTGCGCGTAAAGGGGGGGGAGGAGACTCAGATACTTGGAAGTTATCCAAGGGTCTGAATCTGGTTAACCCCTTGGAACCTGCTGTTGTCTGATACAAAAGTTTGAGACTTAATTGTAATAAATCTAGGCATATTGATAGATATGGATATATAATTAACATAATTACTGTTATATCTACGTATATAATTAATGTTGGAAACTACTTTTTATTTTGTTTTTCCTCTTTGAAGATTGGAGTACGTTTTATTTTATATATATAATTTTGAACTTTGTATCGCTCTCTCTTCCAATTAATAATAATTGGTCAAGGGGGCAAAGCGAAACATATAAAAACATCTACGGAAGTCAATAAGAATTTTTCTACCACCTGTTGGTGGTTTGTTTTTAATTATAATATCTTTATTTTTGGATATTATAATATCACTTTTTGTTTGTTAATTATCTTTTCACGACTCTACACTTTCTGGTCTTTTTCAAGGTTTATTCTGAAGGGGAGATGCCAACAAAACTTAACAGCTGGGGATGATCATCCTTCATCTGGAGTTATAAGGTTCTTGGTTGCACCATATGAAGTAAAGGTATTAACATGATTCATAATGCAAGACGTTTCGGGCCAGGAACCTTTCTTGAGACTGACTATCCTTTGAATTTAAGTCAGGAGATGGTTTAGTTCACTAGATGCTGTCGGCTCCTGGCTTGGAACAGAATGCCCAAACACCAGCTCTGTCCCTCTCCCACCCACCTCTCCCTTCCCCTCTCTCCCCTGCAATTCTCTCACCCCCAGTCCATCCCCCCCAAGGCACAGTGCTTGGAATATTAACAACAAATATTGTCAACCCCTTGTTGTTTGATGGTGCAATTATACCACAGGCAGCTGTCGGTTCATTTTTGGTCAGCCCTAGTCTGAAGGAAATTGGGTCATGTGGATGCAGGGAGTTTAATCCCTCTTCTTCTCACTGATTAGCGGATGTACTGGTGAGCAGTGTTCATAAGTTCATACGTTCTCGGAGCAGAATTAGGCCATTTGGCACAACAAGTCTACTCTGCCATTCAATCATGGCTGATCTATCTTTCACTCTCAACCCCATTCTCCTGCCTTCTCCTCATATCCCCTGACATTCTTGCTAGTCAAGACTCTGTCAATCTCTGCCCTAATAATATCCATTGACTGTCTGCCACACAGCAGCAGAGAACCGGGTTTGATCCTGACCTCGGCGTACTGTCTGTCTCTGTGGTGTTTGCACGTTCTCCCCAATTTCCTTCAATTCCCAAATCCCACTAACAGAAAGTCAAACAGATACAGTTTAGAAGTGACCCTCGTGGTTTAGTTTAGTTTAGTATAGTTTAGTTTATTGTCACGTGTACCAAGGTACAGTGAAAAGCTTATCTGTTTCTCCCCCTCTGTTTCCCCACTGTGATTTCTGCTCCTCTCCCGTCCTGTACAAACCCCCCACCCCACCTCCTCGCCTGTGTCCACCTATTACCTGCCACCCTTTCTCCTGCCTCTCTTCTCTTCCACCTTTCTTCTCCCTCTCCCACCACCTACTATCAGTCTAAAGAAGGGTCCCATCGAAACATCGCCTATTTGATACACTTCCATCTTGCATAGAAAACTGTCCCTCAGCTTTTTCCCCTTCATTATCAGGCTTCTGAACCATCTGTCCTTAAGCTCGGGTACTGCCTGATTCACCTCTACCCCCCTGCGGACATTGGACTTTGTCTGTGGAACTGGTGCGCTACAATGCTGAGAACTACATTCTGCACTCTGTATCTTCCCCTCTGCTCTATCTATTGTACTTGAGTTTGACCTGATTGTGTGTATGTAGAGTATTATCTGATCTGTTTGCATATCACGCAAAACAAAGCTTTTCAATATATATGTACCTCATTACACGTGACAGACATATATTTAAACCAATGGCATGGTATATCTGATCTTTCTGGCTAGCCTGCAAAACAAAACATTTCACTGTACTTCAATACACATGACAGTAATAAACTAAACCTAAACTTTTGTAGATGTTGTGGTGAACTGGTTTTCAACTAGTAGAATGCATGATCAGCAGTGACTTACAATTGTTGCAGGTTTTACTGTTATAGCTGGTTTGGCACAAAGGGTTAATTTGCCCTCCACTGACTACAATAATCTCTTCTTCTCTCCTTCACTCATGCTACCAATCATCTCCTTCTTCTCCACCCCTATCAAACCCTTCCTCTTTCCACTCACTCACCCAGTAGATCTCGTCAGAATGAGCTGCAGTCTCCGACCAGTCTGCTCCCAATTGTAATCAAGCTGCCACAACTCACTCAGTATGATTTGTTATCAAAAATATTCAAGACAGCTGAACCTATTTTTACTTCTAACTGCAGGTAAGGGTGGAGAACTTAAAATGCCTTTGTGACATTTGTAAGTGTTGAATTGTACGGTGTGATTTTAACTTCCATGGTGGTATAAAGCGGCCAACCCTTTACAGCTATCATAATCAATACTTTTGTTGTCCTTCCCGCTTTGTTAGCAGTTTGATCCAATGTTGATTGTTTAGTTGTGTTGAGTTTAATTTAAATGGGTGACGTTTCGGGACGAGACCCTTCTTCAGACTGAAGAAAGGTCTTGACCCAAAATGTCACCGATTCCTACTCTCCAGACATGCTGCCTGTCCCGCTGAGTTACTCCAGCTTTTTGTGTCTATGTTCGGTTTAAACCAGCATCTGCAGTTCATTCTTACACATTGAGTTTAATTTAGTTCAGTTCATTTCAGTTTAGTTTAGTTGAGTTGAGTTTGGGGGACAAGCACGCAGCGGTAGAATTGCTGCCTTACAGCGCCAGAGACCCAGGTTTGATCCTGACTACGGGTGCTGTCTGTACGGAGTTTGTACAATCTCCTTGTGACCGCGTGGGTTTTATCCGGGTGCTCCAGTTTCCTCCCACATTCCAAAGACGTACGGGTTTGTAGGTTAATTGGCTTCAGTAAAATTGTAAATTGGTGCTAGTGTGTCGGATAGTGGCAGTTTATGGGAATCGCTGGTCGGTGCGGAAGCGGTGGGCCAAAGGGCCTGTTTCTGTGCTGTATCTCTAAACTAACCTAAAAAAAAGTTTGATTTACATAGAAACATAGAAACATAGAAATTAGGTGCAGGAGTAGGCCATTCAGCCCTTCGAGCCTGCACCGCCATTCAATATGATCATGGCTGATCATCCAACTCAGTATCCCGTACCTGCCTTCTCTCCATACCCTCTGATCCCCTTAGCCACGAGGGCCACATCCAACTCACTCTTAAATATAGCCAATGAACTGGCCTCAACTACCCTCTGTGGCAGAGAGTTCCAGAGACTCACCACTCTCTGTGTGAAGAAAGTCTTTCTCATCTCGGTCTTAAAGGATTTCCCCCTTATCCTTAAGCTGTGACCCCTTGTCCTGGACTTCCCCAACATCGGGAACAATCTTCCTGCATCTAGCCTGTCCAACCCCTTAAGAATTTTGTAAGTTTCTATAAGATCCCCTCTTAATCTCCTAAATTCCAGAGAGTATAAACGAGTCTATCCAGTCTTTCTTCATAAGACAGTCCTGACATCCCAGGAATCAGTCTGGTGAACCTTCTCTGCACTCCCTCTATGGCAATAATGTCCTTCCTCAGATTTGGAGACCAAAACTGCACGCAATACTCCAGGTGTGGTCTCACCAAGACCCTGTACAACTGAAGTAGAACCTCCCTGCTCCTGTACTCAAATCCTTTTGCTATGAAAGCTAACATACCATTCGCTTTTTTCACTGCCTGCTGCACCTGCATGCCTACTTTCAATGACTGGTGTACCATGACACCCAGGTCTCGCTGCATCTCCCCTTTTCCTAATCGGCCACCATTTAAATAATAGTCTGCTTTCCTGTTTTTGCCACCAAAGTGGATAACCTCACATTTATCCACATTATACTGCATCTGCCAAACATTTGCCCACTCACCCAGCCTATCCAAGTCACCTTGCAGTCTCCTAGCATCCTCCTCACAGCGAACACTGCCCCCAGCTTAGTGTCATCCGCAAACTTGGAGATATTGCCTTCAATTCCCTCATCCAGATCATTAATATATATTGTAAATAGCTGGGGTCCCAGTACTGAGCCCTGCGGTACCCCACTAGTTACTGCCTGCCATTGTGAAAAGGACCCGTTTACTCCTACTCTTTGCTTCCTGTTTGCCAGCCAGTTCTCTATCCACATCAATACTGAACCCCTAATACCGTATGCTTTAAGTTTGTATACTAATCTCTTATGTGGGACCTTGTCGAAAGCCTTCTGGAAGTCCAGATATACCACATCCACTGGTTCTCCCTTATCCACGCTACTAGTTACATCCTCGAAAAATTCCACAAGATTCGTCAGACATGATTTACCTTTTGTATAGTTTTGTTTATTGTCACGTGTACCGAGGTACAGTGAAAGGTTTTTTGTTGCATGCTACACAGTCAGCGGAGAGAATACATGAATACAATCGAGCCGTCCACGGTATATCATTGCTTGATAAAGGGAATAACGTTTAGTGCAAAATAAAGCCCAGTAAAGTCTGATTAAAGTTATTCGAGAGTCTCCACTGAGGTAGATGGTAGGTCAGGACTGCTCTCTAGTTGTTGATAGGACGGTTCGGTTGCCTGATAACAGCTAGGAAGAAACTATCCTTAAATCTGGAATTAAAATATCCAAGTTAAAATATCGAGCCAGGCATCTCAGTGTCGAAGGTAATTTGGGAAGTGGAACAATTTAATGACGTTTCAACCATTGTTGAGTGGACAATGTGTCACATATTTAAAGGATAAGCTTCAAGTTCCTTGGGGTTAATATTACCGTCGATGATGTGTGTTGAGTGGACTTGTTTTATGGTGGAGCAGTTCGATTGTATCTACAGAGCCCCGACACGAAACGTCCAACATCCCTTTCCCTCCACAGATGCTGCTTGACACATTGAGATAAACCACGTTCTTCCTACATATTCCAGCGTTTGAAGGATAAAATGTACTAGAATAACCTCAGAGGGTCAGGCAGCAGTTTTTGTGGAGGGTCATGTCCCGCTCAGTTCCTCCAGCACTCAGTGCTTTGCTCAAGATTCCAGCATCTGCAGTTCCTTGCATCTTCTCTCGGGTTTCGATTGTATCTTTGGTCGTAATTGCTTATCTGCTTTCAAACGCTGTGCACTCTTATTTACGCAAAGCATGGGATTTTCAAACTTGTTCTAAGAAGTAATTCCTCCTGATAGCAATTTGTAAACCTCATTAGGAATTATTAAAACCTGTCTTGTCTCCTTGTCTGAAGAAGGGTCTCGACCCGAAACGTCACCCATTCCTTCTCTCCAGAGATGCTGCCTGTCCCGCTGAGTTACTCCAGCTTTTTGTGTCGATTTTTTGTCTCCTTATAACGTCTCTGGTCTTGCACGACAGTTGTTTTCAGTTTGAAAAATAGTCATTGTACTTTTACTGTCTGCTATGCTCATTTGAATTACGATAAATTGTCATAGTTTCTCAGAATACTGAGGTAAACCCTAAGAGAAACAAGAGACTGTAAATGCAGGAATCCTGAGCAAAACACAAAGTGCTGGAGAAACTCAGTGGGTCAGGCAGCATCTGTGGAGGGAAATGTATGGGTGACGTTTTGGATCGGGAGCCTTCTTCAGATGTAATTAACATTTTACACAGCATTTAAAAGACATTTAGACAGACACATAGATAAAAAAGGTTTAGAGGGATAATGGCCAAATAAGGGCATGTGTGACTAGTGTAGATAAGCATCCTGGTCAGCATGGGCAAGTTGGGCCGAGGGCTTATTTCGGTGCTGTATAACTATGACTCTGAGTAAACCCTACTGATGGTGGGTAATTCACTAGCAGATACTGGCTAATACTCAAAGGGGTACAAAGTGCTGGAGTAACTCAGCGGGTCAGGCACCATCTCCAGAGCTTGCCTTTGTCAACTATTACCTGCCATGCCTCTCACCTATTCCAGATTTCTTCTCCCTCCCCCCTCCCCCTACAATCAGTCTGAAGAAGGATCTTGACCCAAAATGTCACCTATCCATGTTCTCCAGAGATGCCCCCTGACCTGCAGAGTTGCTCCCGCACTGGCCTGCTGTGTCACTCCAGCACTTTGTGTTCTTTTGAGCTGCTAACCAGCATCTGCAGTTCCTTGTTTTTTACCCATGAAACCATTTCTTTCTTGACTCCGCAGGAGTGTTTTGTGGAGCAAATAGCACAAATGCAAAGGTGGTGAACGGTGAACTGGGGAAGAAAGCCATTTTAGTTGCTCAGGATCAATCCTCCGGCACCGATCACCAAATTACATGGCAGAAAGAAAACGGAATTGTTGCCCGGTACAAGGAAGGCCCCAAGTTGTACGGAGAGTATAAAGAAAGAGTGGAGATTTCCAAAGACGGCACCCTGACATTTATCTCCACAACCAAAACTGATGAAGGAAAATACATCTGTGAAATATTTCAAAAAGATGGAAAAAAAATATCTACCCGAGAGGTTATCTTGAATTTATATGGTAAGTTTAATTATTTTCAATTTCTTTCAGGCATGATCAACAATATGCCTGGGATGTGTGGCTCTATGTTTCCCAAGACCAACATTGGCAGATATGTAATTAGTAGCACAATCAGAACTATATTCTAGCTATAGAACAAAGAACATAGAACAGTACAGCACAGGAACGGGCCCTTCAGCCCACGGTGTTTACGCCGAACATGATGCCAAGCTCAACTAATCGCCTCTGTCCGCATGTGATCCATATCCCTCCATTCCCTGCATATCCATGTGCCTATCTAAAAGCCGCTGAAATGCAAGTCTCTGCATCAACCACCATCCCTGGCAGTGCGCTCCAGGAACCTATTACCCTCTGTGCAAAGTACCTTCCCCACACATCTACTGTAAAGTTTGCCCCTCTCTCACAAATGCTTTGCCCTCTAGTCTTTGATGTTTTAAACCCGGGGAAACGGTTCAGACTGAAAAATTGAGAAATATGTACGGACTAAGTAGGTATAAAGCGCACCATCAAATTCTACAAGCAATAAGGAAACGTAAAGTGCAAATGGAGAAACAAGGAACTGCAGATGCTGGTTTACACAAAAGTACTGGAATGACTCCGCAGGTCGGGCGGCTTCGCTGGAGAACATGGATAGGTGACGTTTTGGGTTGACCCTTTCTTCAAAGGGTGTCCGTTTGACCTCCAGAAAAAGAGAAAGATAGATCTTTGCTTTCGACTGTTAGTAGGCACAATAACAACATTTAAAAGACATTTGGAAAGATAGAAGTACAGGAAAGGGGTATGAGCCAGGCAACTGGGACTAGCTTGAATGTGGCATCTTGGTTGGCATGGACGCGTTAGACTGAAGGGCATTTTTCAGTGCTGTATGACTTGATGACTCTATATAATCCTTTCAAATGTTTCAGTCACTTTAGCATTTTCCGATTATATTTTAATTCACAGTAATCTTTTTATCTGTGTGTGGGTTGACCCACGTAGTCAACATGAGGCGTCAGTATCTGGTGCACCTGTGATTCCTGATAAACCACCTACGTCTTAAATGTCCCACTTGTGGCTGGGGCCATGGAAACTTGCTCGCAAAATAGTTCAGACATCTCAGCTGCCAGATCTGCTCAATGAGATCGAATGCCATTATTTGCCCAAGAGGAACAACGTAATGTAGAACAGTACAGACCCAGGGTGCGGGAGTAACTCAACGGCTCAGGCAGCAACTCTGGAGAACATGGATAGGTGACGTTTTGGGTCAGGACCTTCTCAGTCTGACGATGGGTCCCAACCCAAAATGTCACCCATGCATGTTAGAGTCTAAAGAAGGGCCCCAACCCGAAACATCACTGACACATGCACAGGATATGAACCAGAAATTCTTACTCGCTGTAACTTTTACAAGCACATTAGATGCAACGACAGAAACAAATTAAATATACCATCAATTCGAAGTAAAATAGATGATGACAGGGCAAAAATCTTGTGAAGAATCTAGATAAAAGAATCTGTGATATCTGATCCAAATTAATTTTATGTTTGATTCTGCATTAATGTGCCCACGTTCGACGCATTGGGGTGAATAAACTTCACTGTATCACCATCTCTGTGTCTCCTTGATGAACTGTGCAAAGTTGCAGAATGTGAATGAAACATAGATACCTCTTCCTCAAAGAAAGACACCGAGTACTGAAGTGACTTCAGGGCGGCACAATGGCGCAGCGGTCATGGGGAGAATGTGCACACTCTGTACACACAGCACCCATAGTCAGGTTCGAATCCGGATCGATAAGGCAGGTCAATAAGTGCAGTAAGGCAGCAACTCTGCCGCTGCGCCACTGTGCCGCCCCTTCACATGCAAAATTTAACGGGACAGGTGGGGAAGGCGTACATCCCTTCCCCTGACTCGCAGTATGAAGAAGCGTCTAGGCCCGAAACGTCACCTATTCCTTTTCTCCAGAGATGCTGTCTGACCCACTGAGTTACTCCAGCTTTTTGCGTCTATCTTCGGTTTAAAGCAGCATCTGCAGTTCCTTCCTGCACCTGCTTCCTTTCCCCGTTTCCTACGAACTGCAGACTTATCGGAATAGAGTCAAGAGTTTAATTGTCATATGCAGCAATAACGGAACACCAAAATTCTCTCTTGCAGCACAGACCTGTTCCGATGAAGCGCTGCTAACCTGAAATATTGGATTTGTTTCTCTCTCCGTAGATGTCATCTGAACTGCAGAATATTCCCAGACCCTTTTGATTTAATTGGTAAAGAGGGTCCCATCAGGGGGAGACAAGCACGAGTACAAAGTGAGACCCGGTGTGGGGTGAGGCCCGGTCTCGGGACCACTGGACACTATATTGAATACTTTTGTTACTTTGTCGACTGCCTGTACATGGCGACTCTTTGCATACCTTGTGTATGGCATGCACAACAATGAGTTTCACTGGGACATGTCTCATGTGATAATAAAGTATCAATCAAATGATACAATTGAAAGTCAATGCTAAAATATAATTATTTTCTTCTTCCAGTTAAAGTCTCCAAGCCTGTGCTGAATGTCAGCTGTAAGTCTCCAAAAGAAGTCAACATAACGTGCTTTGTGGCGAATGGAACAAATATCCACATCACATTACACAGTGACTCGGTGATCCAAACAGTCCAGGGCTCTTATTTAGAGAAGAAATTTTCCTTTCGAAAGACTGGGAATAAGAACTATTCTTGCATTGCGAAAAATGAAATCAGTGAAGCTAAGAGTGTGGAAGAGGTTAACTGTGAAGGTAGGTGATACTGAGTTTGCAAAAATATTGTTATTTTTAGAAAGTGCGATAACATAGAACTAGTGTGAACAGTTGATCAATGGCTGGCGGAACTCAATGGCCGAAGGGCCTGTTTCCATGCTGTATCTCTAAACTAAATATGTAGAAACCTATACTACATAAATCTGAGAGGACACTTAGTAACTTAGAGGGTCAATCAGCATCTCAGAAGAACATGGATTGCTGATGTGTAAGTAGGAACTGCAGATGTTGGTTTCTAGTGAAGATGGACACAAAATGTTGGAGTAACTCAGCGGGTCAGGCATCATCCCTGGAGAAAAGGAACAGGTGGCGTTTTGGCGTGAGACCCTTCTTCGGACTGAGAGTGAGGGGGATGGGAAACTGGAGGTATGAAAAGGTTCAGAGCAAATCAGAGCCGGCACTGATGACCAAGGAAAGGTGGAGCCCACAATGGTCCATTGTTGGCTGTGGAAGAGGTGATAACGAAGGGATGTATGGATGCGAACAGTGGAACTAGCAGGAGGCCTAGGGTGGGGGAGGGACAGAGTGAGAGTTAATGTAGTGGTTATTTGAAATTAGAGAAATCAACATTTATACCAATGGATTGTACGTTTCCCAAGCAAAATATGAGGTGCTGTTCCTCTAATTTGCGTGCAGCCTCACTGACATTCTCCAATTTGTTCCTTTTAGTTCAGTTTCGTTTCGAGATACAGCATGCAAACAGTTATCCCGCTCTAGCATGTACTCCCTACTGGCTACGGGCAATTTACAGAGGGCCAATTAACGTACAAACCCGCACATCATTGGGATGTGGGAGGAAAACGGAACACCCAGTGGCAACCCACGCAGCCACAGGGAGAACATGCAAACGCCGCACACACAGACAGCACCGGGGTCAGGATCGAACCTGTATCTCTGCCGCTGAGAGGCAGCAGCCCCACCCGCTGAAACAATATGTCAGCAGAGTGTATTGCTGAATAGATAAAGCCATTTCACCCAAGTGTTAATAGTGATTGGAACATAGTGAATATTTTGCATGTCAGTATTTTGTATATCAAAATGTAGACCATTATTTCATATTGTGGTATTTTTTACTTGAATGCTCGCTGCCAAATTCAATCTGTGGATTTTTCTTGCCATGATTCATATTTTCATTCATTGTTTTCACAGAAAATAAATGGTCTATGAATTACAAAATTATTATGCTGGCAGGAATAATTGCGCTGGGAATGATAATGCTCTTCCTCTTCATTTGTTTAATTCTAAAATGTTGCCGATCGCAAAGCAAGAAACGTGATTGTAAGTAATCTGTTAGATACCAACTGCACAGGCAATAAGTAGAAAACTGGCAAAGTTCATGATTTTTAAAAAAAGGTACAACAAACCCAATAGTTGAGCTTATTGTCACGTTTATTGTCACGTGTACCGAGGTACAGTGAAAACCTTTTGTTGCTAACCAGTCAGCGAAAGACTGTACATGATTACAATCGAGCCATCCACAGAGTACAGAAAGAGGATAAAGGGACTGCAGATGCTAGTTTAAACCAAAGATAAACAAAAAAATGTTGGAGTAGCTCAGCGGGACAGGCAGCATCTCTGGAGAGAAGGAATGGGTGACGTTTTGGGTCGAGACCCCTTCGTCAGACTGAAATCAGGGGGGGGGGGGGGGAGATAAATTTTCCTTGATCTCCATTCCCTTTGCCCTGTTTTCACACCTTCACACTTCCTTATCTACCTATCTCCCTCTCCCCTGACATCAGTCTGAAGAAGGGTCTCAATCCGAAATGTCACCCATTCCATCTCTCCAATGATGCTGCCTGTCCCGTTGATTTACTCCAGCATTTTGTGTCTTTAAAGGGAATACCGTTTAGCGCACGATAAATTCCGTATATAGATAGTCTCCAATGAGGTAGATGGGAAGTAGATGGGTCTCTGGTTGGTGATAGGATGGTTCAGTTGCCTGATAAGAGCTGGGAAGAAACGGTCCCTAAATCCCTGAAACTCCCTCTCCCTGAAAGTGAAAGGTAAATGGATGTGAATGCAATGTATGTGATATAGGACTGTGACTCAATCAGTGAAGCAGGTAAGGCAGCATCTCTGGAGAACATGGATAGGTGACGTTTTGGGTCAGGACCCTTCTTCAGACAGCAAAATGGATGTCACAAATCACCAAAATGGATGTCACTGGCTGCTGTTGTTAAGTTCCTCACAGCGTAGGCTGCAAGTTATGAGGTTCTCAAGGCTTCTCCACCAAGTACCGCATCTAGAATGAAACTGGAATATCTGATAAGGGGCAGCACAGTGGCGCAGCATGAGTCACTGCCTCACTGTGCCAGAGACCCAGGTTCGATCCTGACCTCGGGTGCTGTCTGTGTGTGGAGTTGTGAATGTGAGTGAGAACTGACTAAAGAATGGAAAAATATCGTGGAGGGAAGCTAACAGATTGGAGGCATTCCCAAAGCATGTCCAAGTCCATAGCTCCCTGAAAGTGGCAACATAAGGAGATAGAGCGCTAAGGAAATCCTACCTTCATTGGTTGGGGCGTTGAATATAAGAATCAGAAGGCATAAGGTATGCTTGCTGTCATCGGTCGGGGGATTCAGTATAGGGTTGATGGCAAGACTCTTAACAGCATGTTGGGGTCCAAGTTCATAGCTCCTTGAAAGTGCCAACACAATTAGATAGAGTGCTAAAGGAGGCATATGGTATGCTTGCTTTCATAGGTCGGGACATTGAATATAAGGGTCAGGAAGTCATGATGCAGGTTTATAGGACTGGTTAGGTCACATTTGCAGTTTTGTGTTTGCAGTATCACAGGAAGGAAGTGGGGCCTATAGAGAGGGTGCAGAGGAGGTTTACCACAATGCTGCCTGAATTAGATGGTATTAGCTATAAAGAGTGTTTGGACAAACTTGGATTGTATTATCTGTAACGTTGGAGGTTATGGTGTGACCTGATAGAAGTATGTAAAATTATGAGCGGCATGGATAGGGTAGACAGTCAGTATATTTTACGATGGGATGGAAATATCAAAGACTCGAGGGCATAGCATTAAGGTGAGAGGAGCAAAGTTAAAGAAAATGTGTGTGACATCATTTTTTTACACAGAGAGTAGTGGGTGTCTGGAAAGTGCTGCCAAGGGTGGAGATGGAGGCAGATACAGAATGGCTTTGGGATAAGCACATGGATATGCAGGGAATGGAGCGATATGGATCATGTGCAGGCAGAGGAGACTCGTTGATCTTGGCATCATGTTTGTCACAGACATTGTGGGCCTGTTCTTGTGCTGTACTGTTCTATGGTAAACAACCACGTTTTAACCCAGAAAGCTCCCCTTCAGTGATTCCTCCTTCACTCTGATCACGTTTTAACCCAGACCCGTCACCACAGTCACGTTTGTTTTCTGCAGTTCTTTCCTGTGTTCTATATATCTCATACCAAGAGCAGTGAGCAATTCCTGCTTGAAATAAATTAGTTCACCCCACTAACAAAACAACTGCTTATTTTGATCAAAACACAAAGTGCTGGAGGAACTCAGCGGGTCAGGCAGTATCTGTGGAGGGAATGGACAGGCAACATTTCCATTCGGGACTCTTTTAATTTCTAAATCTGTCCAATGAAGTGGAAGACTTGCTTGCACTTCATTTCTGTAGATTCTTTGGGTGGTTCTGTTTTTGGCAAGTACGAAGTTGAAATACACTTTCATCCTTCAACAGAGTCTAAGAGTCATACAATGCAGAAACAGATCCTTCGGCCCATCTTGTCCATGCCGAGCTAGTCTAAGCTCTTTGTGACTAATGTAGATATATTTGGGATATGCAGGAATGGAGGGATGGTTGGCATGGTCAAGTTGGGCCAAAGGACCTGTTTCTGTGCTGTATGACTCTGACTCTCTGTGAATCTAGTCTCATTTATCTACGTTTGGCCCTTATCCCTAACCCTTCATATCCATGTACCTGTACAAGTGTCTATTCAAGGCTGTTATAGAATCTATAGTACTCTCTCCGCTGGCGACATTCCATGCACCCACCACCCTCTGAGTGAAAAAGTTTTCTCTAAATTTCCTATTAAATATTCCCCTATTAAATATAGTTCTTGATTCCCCTACCCAGGGTAGGTTTATTCCCCTCATGATTTTACACGCATCTGTAAGATCACCCCATCAGCCTCCTGCGCTGCAAGAAATAAAGTCCTAGGCTGCTCAACCTCGCCTTATAGCTCAGGTCCTCAGCATTTCAGTAACTTTAGTATTAGAGATACAGCATGGAAACAGGCCCTTCAGCCCACTGAACCCACTTCGACCAGCGATTCCGGTGCACTAACACTATCCGAAACACTAGGAACAATTTACAATTTTTTACCACTGTTCTATGGTCAGATTCTTTATTACCAAAGCCAATTAAATCCAAACCTGTACGGCTTTGGAATGTGGGAGGAAACCGGAGCACCCGGGTGAAACCCATGCAGTCACAGGGAGAACGTACAAACTCCGTGCAGGCAGCACCCACAGTCAGGATCGGATCTGCCTCTCTGCCGCTGTGCTGCCCCTAGTTTGTTGCAATTTTGTAGGGGATGGAGCTGGCCAATGGAGAATGATGGTGATGTAGTGGGAGTACTTCTGTCAATAAAGTTAAATGCACAAATCTGGAGAACCACATGAACAGGCCCTTCAGCCCACAATGTCTGTGCTGAACACAATGCCAAGACCGCCTCTTATCTACCTGCACTTAATCCATGTCCCTCCATTTCCTGCATATCCATATGCCTATCTAAAAGCCTCTTAAACACCACTATCGTATTTGCCTCCACCACCACCCCAGGCAGCGCGTTCTAGGCATTCACCACCCTCTTTGTTCCCTCCGACCACCCTCTGTGAAAAACGGCCCGCACATTTCCTTTAAACATTGGCCCCTCTCCCTTTAAAGCTATACCTTCAAACAGTTATACACACACAGCACAATTTAAACCAAGATATTTCAACCACAGCATTATAAAATATTTAAGCAAGAATGCAAGTTTTGATACAATGTTTTTTTTAATTGTATCGTATGTTGGTGTATTGTGATAAAGTAGACATGACTCAGCTGGCTTAGAAAGTGGATTTTCTAAATGCCCTTAGAACAAAGAAAGTAGAACAGTACAGTACAGGAACAGGCCCTTCGGCCTACAATATCTGTGCTGAACATGAATCCAAGACCAACTCTGCCTGAACATAATTCATATCCCTCCATTCCTGCATATCCCAAATACTGCTTAAAGGCCACTACCATATCTGCCTTGACCACCACCCCTAGCAGCACGTTCCGGCACTCACCACCCTCTGTGCAAAAAACCTGCCCCGCAAAACTCCTTTAGAAATTTGGCCCTGTCACCATAAAGCTACGCCCTCTAGTATTTGATTTTTCCATCATGGGGAAAATGGTTCTGACTGTCTACCCTATCTGTGCCTCCCATATGTTTATGTGTTTCTATCAGGTCTCCCATCACTTCTGGCATGCCGGCGGAAACCATTCACGTCTATCCAACCTCTCCCTGGTAGCCAATACCCCCTAATCCAGGAGTTGGTTTGAGTTGCCGTGTCTACCCTAGTTTCTCGGCTGCTAAAGATATTTTTTCATAGCTGTGAAGTTAATGACTTTATTTCTTCATCCAGCGACGCCGTACCCATGCCAAGGTGAACTGAGAGAACAAAGGGAATCTGATTACGTGAATCAATCAAAGCCGTCAAGGTCCAATCTTCGAGAGACCCACATCGAATACAGCAGTCCACATCCGCAGCCAAAGCCTCGTAAAAGCACGGAAAGGGGAGAGAAAATGCGCGAAGGAGAGAGAGCATGCAGTGAAGAAAGGATGCAGGGAGGCAGGAACCGGCCGAGGGAAGGCGGGGTGCGGAGTGGTGGCACAACGCCAAGGGTGAATGCCTACGGGGGAAAGGCAGCACAGCGAGGAGAGGGACCACCAAAAACAGAAGTTAAAGAACCTAGGGCAAGGAGAGGGCCTGTGCCCCTCCCTCCTGAGTGAGCCATCGACCGGCTCCAAAAAAATTGCTTCTGAAATTTTGCGCTAGAGACCCGGGTTTGATCCTGACTGTGGGTGCTGTCTGTACGGAGTTTGCACATCCTCCATGTGACCGCGTGGGTTTTCTCCGGGTGCTCTGGTTTCCTCCCACATCCCAAAGACGTACAGGTTTGTAGGTTAATTGGCCGTCTGTAAATTGTCCCTAAAGTGTAGGATAGAACTAGGGTACGGGGAGATTGTTCGTCGGTGCAGATGCAGTGGGCTGAATGGTCTGTTTCCACATTGTATCTCAAATCTAAAAATATATATTTTACAATGCAGATAGATATAAAGGGAATAATATCTCCTCGAGCTGTCTCTGGGCTTACCTGCTGTAGCAATTACTGTAGACCACAAATTAAGTTTGTACATCAACTTAAATTTACTAACTATTATTTAAACCATACTTTTGCAACAGGTTTTCACATGATAAGACTTATTACAAAGTGGACACATGTATAAACGGTAAAGAGTTTTCCACTTGTTAACGTTTTTTTGTAGCAGTGATTGTTAACAATGACTTGAATGTTTGTTCTTGAGTTCATTTTTGTATGTAATTTTTACTCAGAACTAAAGCAGATTAAAATATTTTAAACAAAGCCACAAAATGGCTGGAGATGATTTGAGAAAGGTCAATCGAGGCTGGAAAAGCACCTCATATTTCATACAGCCCAGCGGTATGAACGTTGAATTCTAATTTTAAGTAACTCCTACAAACACTCCCCCTCCGCCCCCCCCCCCCCCCCCCCCCCCCCCCCCCCCCCCCCCCCCCCCCCCCCCCCCCCCCCCCGTCCATATCATAGATTTTTCCCTCCCAGAGCACATGTTCGATATTTCTACAGGGTCTACAGTTGCATCTCAGCCTACCCAAAAGTTGCCAAACCCAGCTGTAACTTGAACCATTTATAGTGACAGTTGCCATTTGTTGTGGGGCTGACATGTTCATTGCTACTCTGGCTGCCTTCCAGCCCTCTTCTCTCTGAAAATGCTGCAAACTGCAACTTGGTTTGCAGATGACGGTAAAGTGGGTGGTGTCGTAGACAGTGAACATGGTTATCAAAAATGACAGCAGGATCTTGATCAGTTGGGCAAGTGGGCTGAGGAAAGGCTAATGGAGTTTAACACAGAGAAGTGTGAGGTGTTGCATTTTGGGAAGTCAAACAAAGGAAGGACCTCCACAGTGAATGTCAGTGTACCAGGTGTACATGGAGTGCGTGAGGCTGCAGCCACTCTTTGAATACCTGAAGGGGCTGTTCCTTGCCTTCTGGCTGCATTTTTCACCTACCATCCTCATCTTTGGACACCCTGTGCGTAGGGGAGAGGGTAGAGCTGAAGATGTCCTGGTTGGGTTGCTCCTGGGCCTGGCCAAGCTGGCCATCCGCGAGTCACGGCGCCAGGCAGTGGAGGGCTTTACCCGAGCCGGCTGCTTTCCCCTTTCCCGGGGATACATCCGTGCCTGGGTGCGGTTAGAGAGGGAATACGCCCTGTCCAAGGGCACCCTGAGGGAGTTCCGCGACCGCTGGGCACCCCAGGGTGTTGAATGTATCATCAATAAGGATTGTATCATAGCTGTATAATAGTTCATTATGGCTATATGTTTATATTGTATTATGGTGGGTTCTGGCTTGTTTTATTGTACTGTATATATTATTTTTTAATAATTGAATAAATGTTTTGATTTAAAAAAACAGTGAATTGCAGGGCTCTGGGGAGTGTTGGAGAGCAGAGGGATCTAGGAATGCAGGTACACCTTGAAAATTGTGTCACAGGTAGATTGGGCGATCAAGAAGGCTTTTGGTACATTGGCCTTCTTCAGTGAGGGTACTGAGTATAGAAGTTGGGAGGTTACAATTACAATTGTACATGACATTTGTGAGGCTGCATTTGGAGTATTGTGTCAGTTCTGGTCATCGTGTTATAGGCAGGATGTCGTTAAGCTGGAAAGGGTACAGAGAAGATTTATGATGATGTGTCCAACACTTTAGGGCCTGAGCTATCGGGAAAGGTTGGGCAGGCTAGGACCTTATACCCTGGAGCGCAGGAGGCTGATTGGTGAACTTTTTGAGGTGTATAAAATCATGACGGTAAATGATAGGGTGAATGCACAGTCTTTTACCCAGGGTGGTGGAATCAAGAACCAGAGGACATGGGTTTAAGGTGAGAGGGGAAAGGTTAAATAGGAACCAGAGGGGCAACATTTTCACTCCGAGGGTGGTGGGTACATGGAACGAACTGCCATAGGAGTTGTTGATACAGGTTCTATAACAGCATTAAAAAGACACTTGGGCAGGTACTGTACATGGATAGGAAAGGTTTAGAGGGCTGGTTGGCGTGAACAGTGGGCCGAAGGGCCTGTTTCTGCACCATATCGCTTGTCTGAAGTCTAAATTCACTGATTCAATTAACCACTGATATATAGCAGCAGTCATTGGCAAAAAATAACTAAGTAATTAAGACTGCAAATGTATTTCTCTAACCTGTTTTCTACCAACATTAACAGTGCAATTCCAATCTCCACAAGAATTGAGGATCGTTTTGGTTCTTCTTGGTGTAATCTCTTCATATTTTCCCATAGTGCCTGTTGTCTTTAGGATTTTAACTATATTTACAACATTCTCTTCAAGAACAATATCCACCAACATCGCAACAGAAAAGATTGCAGATGCTGGAAGCTTGAGGCTTGGACTCTATTCCTTGGAGTGCAGGAGGATGAGGGTGATCTTACAGAGGTGTACAAAATCATGAGAGGAAAAGATGGGGACAGTGCTGGATTTACCTATAGGCCTGGCAGGCTGAAGCCTAGGGCCTCAAAATCTAGGGGGCCTCCGGCCGAGGTGTAGAATATTTTTGACACTGTCATAGGCCTTTCTTACATATGCCGTCACAACGCACTGTAGTCTCTAAACAACCCTTCAGTAATTTTCCTTGCCCTCCATTTCAGAATAATACTGTTTTAAGCCGATAACTCGACACTAGCACTGGCAATGAATAATTTTTTAAAAGCGCAGCTTTCCAGCCCCTTATCTCATTGGCCATGCTCGGCTGCACATCAGTGTCAATCTGGTGGTCCAGCAAATTTCACACGTGGAGGTAGAGCCACGTGTTTCACACGGGGGATAGGGAGGGGCCTCACAGGTGGAATAGCCTAGGGGCTCTCTTCATCTAAATCCAGCACTGGCACAGAGTCTCTTGCCCAGAGTATGGTGATCAAGAACCAGAGGACCTAGGTTTAAGGTGAGGGGGGAAAGATTTAATAGGAACCTGAGGGGCAACTTTTTTAGACATAGGGTGGTAGGTATAAGGAACAAGCTTCCAGAGGAGATAGTTGAGGCATGTACTTTAACAATGTTTAAAAAACATTTGGACAGGTTCAAGGATAGGAAAGATTTTGCGGGAAATGGGCCAATTGCAGGCAGGTGGAACTGGTGCAGATGGGGCGTGTTTGGTTGAAGAGCCTGTTTCCACGCTGTACAACTCCATGACTCTATGACTCGATCTAGATGCGCCGATCACTTTGCCAAACATGTTCGGCCGTCCGCACTCTCCTGGTTGCCAATTTACTTCTACCCCCTCCCCCCCAAATCAGTCTGAAGAAGGGTCCCAGCCCAAAACGTCACCTACCCATGTTCTCCAGAGATGCTGCCTGACCCGCTGAGTTACTCCAACGCTTTGTGGCCTTTTGTGTATTAACCTGCAGCTGCAGTTCTTTGAAGATAGACACAAAATGCTGGAGTAACTCAGCGGGCCAAGCAGCATCTCTGGAGAGAAGGAACTGGTGAGGTTTTGGTTCGATACCCGTCTTCACTGATTATGGGTGGGGGGGAGAAAACAGTCTGAAGAAGGGCCTCGACCCGAAACTTTACCCATTCCTTCTCTCCAGAGATGCTGCCTGTCAGCAGCTGCCGGCATTTTGTGTCTATCTTCAGTGTACACCAGCATCTGCAGTTCCTTCCTACACATTTCATCCGCAGTTCTTTGCTTTGACTATCTAGAATTGTTCTACATGGCAAACTCTGAGCTGTGCCTTTTAATCAGTCCGACCACCTTAACTATGACGTTCCTTGCCCACATTTTGCTTCACAAAAAGATGAAAAGGAAATATCAGTTTACCACAATGGAAACATAGGTGCCAAGACATCCGCACATAGCTCAAACAGCCTCTCTTTGTTTGTGCCTCTCGA
The DNA here is from genome assembly GCA_035221665.1 of Okamejei kenojei. Taxonomy (NCBI): domain Eukaryota; kingdom Metazoa; phylum Chordata; class Chondrichthyes; order Rajiformes; family Rajidae; genus Okamejei; species Okamejei kenojei. The sequence goes on from CM069142.1 coordinate 34,291,685, forward strand.
GCAGCGTGCTAACCACATTAAATGCCTCACAGTCACACGTTCTCTTTGCAAGCAGACATAAAAAAAGATACTTTGACAGCTGTTTTTTTTTTACGGGATATTGTCCCTCACTTGCATGCTTGCAAACTACTCATTTCTATTATATTTAAAAACTGAACAAGGTGTCAGAACCTTTTGGTTTCCAAAATGCATAAAGTGCATAAAAACCGTCTGTGTTCCTGCTTAGCTAAGAGATACAGCATGGAAACAGACCCTTCGGCCCACCGAGCCTGTGCCGATCACCCGCTCACACCAGTTCTACGTTATTCTACTTTCTCATCCACTCCCTACACAGGCAATTTTACAGAGGGCCAAATTAACCTACAAACCCGCATTTCTTTGAGATTCGGGAGGAAACTGGAGATTGTGAGATCACAGGGAGAACATACAAATTCCACACAGACAGCAGCCGAGGTCAGGATCGAACCTGCGTCTCTGGTGCTGCAAGGCAGCAGCGCTACTGCTGCAGCACTAGGTTGCCAAAGTTGTATTTGACCTCTTTTTGGGTATAAAACCATCAGGCCAGGTAAATCTGCATCATTCAGCTCAAACCCTTTTGCCTTAAGGGCGGCGCAGTGGTAAATAAAACTAAAAGGAGAACAAGGACTGGAGATGGCCAGTAAATACGGGCTACATTAGATCATTGACCATAGATAAGCTACTCTTCTAAGAATAAGTGGAAGTGCAAGGGCTAGATCTCATGGGAGTCTCGGGAGGTGCCAATGTGCGAGAGAGAGAGAGAGAGATGCAGCGTGGGAACAGGCCAGTCGGACCACGTGTGTTCTATGTAAGATTTTAGCATCTGCTGTTCCTTGAGTGTTCTCTCAATTTATTAATTTGTTATGGTGTCTCCGGAGAAAATAATCCAAGAATGGCCAGCCTCTCCGTATAGCTAATACGCCGTAATCCAGGGAGTTCGGGAGCAGCTTCTTGCCTACAACCCTCAGGCTATAAAGCACATCAACCCCCAAATTACATCATTGTTATTTTATTTTTTGTTATTGTCACCTGTACCGAGGTACAGTGAAAACGTTTGTTGTGTGCTAACCAGTCAGCAGAAAGACAATACATGATTACAATCGATCGAACGTGGACTTGGGGGCATTGCTTTTGGCTTTGCACTATTATATATACTCGACTTTGGTTGTTGTTTATTATGGTGTTTCCATATCTGTTGTGCAGCAGCCAGGAAGAATTTTTTTTCTTTGTTCTTTTTATCTTTACTTTTGTTCTTTTGCTCTTTGTTCCTTTTCATACCTCTAGTTTCCCTCTCCCCTGAATCACAGTCTGAAGGTCTTGACCCAAAACGTCACCTATTCCTGTTCTCCAGAGACGCTGCCTGACCCGCTGAGGGTTTGTACTCCAATGCTTTGTATCTAAAGAATTTCATTGTTCCATTACGGAACATATCACAATAAAATATTCTTGACTCTTGATTTAAGTTGCTGCGGGCTCTAACCCAGAATTTTATATGTCAGTTAAGTATTTTTGAATATTTCTAAAAACAAGATGAATCTGTGATTCATTGCTGTATTATAGTAGATGAATAGAATTGCCCTGTTGAACTGGTTAATTTTCAGCAATATACATTGGAAGATATATTTCATAATAGGCAAACTGAAACTCAGTTAGTTCCCCCATGAAAGTAATAACGATAGTGACAAAGTAATTTTATACCATAGTGAAAATGTAAACATGCACAATTTTTCTTTCCATGGTGTTTCCGAGAATTGTTCGTAAGGTTATATCTTGGTATGTTCCAGCTACGTACTTGTGCAAAAAATACCCCGACCCGTATACGTTACAAAATGGGCGTTCAGGGTTCACACGTTCATACAAGTTATAGGAGTAGAATTAGGCCATTCGGCCCATCGAGTCTACTCTGCCATTCAATCATGGCTAATCTCTGTCTCCTAATCCCATTTTCCTTTCTTCTCCCCATAACCCATGACACCCTTTCTAATCGAGAATTTGTCTATCTCCGCCTTAAAAATATCCACTGACTTGACCTCCACAGCCTTCTGTAGCAATGAGTTCCACAGATGAACTACCCTCTGACAAAGAAGTTCCTCCTCACCTCCTTTCTAAAAGAGCGCCCTTTAATTCTGAGGTTGGGCTCTTCCACCAGTCAAAACATCCTTTCCACATCCACTCTATCTATGTCTTTCATTACTCTGTCAATTTCAATAAGGTTCCCCCTCAACCTTCTAGACTCCAGCGAGTAGAGGCCCAGTGCTGTCAAACGCTCATCATATGCTAACCCACTCATTCCTGGAATCATTCTTGTAAACCTCCTCTGGACCCTCTCCAGAGCCAGCACATCCTTCCTCAGAAAAGGGGCCCACATTTGTGCATAATACTCGAAATACGGCCTGACCAGTGCCTGACAGAGCCTCAGCATTACATCTCTGTCTTTGTATTCCAGTCCTCTTGATATCACCACCGGGTGGCGCCAGCAATGTCTGCCTCGCCAACAGTCTGTCTGTCTCTTCCTTCTTTGTGTTTAAATAGCATGTGTTAAATGTATGTTTTTAGTGTTCTTTAGTGTAGCTCGGTAGAGGTGCGAATTTTTTTTGTATCGTATCTCCATCCGCACTGCGGTAACATTGAGAAGTTGGCGGCCTTTGCTGGAGATCGACTGGGAGCTCCATCGCGGGGAGCCTGCGGACTTACCATCACGGAGCTCGCGATCACTTTGACAGCGATCGACCTCGGACCTACAACCATGTGTGCCTACGGACTGTAACATCACAGAGTTCGCCGTCTCCAGTTAGAGACCGATTTCGGGGAACTCCAAAAGACCTTTGAATCTTTGAATCCTTAAATGCTAGCATTGAATTTGCCTTCCTTACTATCGATTTCACAACTTGATTTGCAAATGAACCTTTTGGGAGTCCTGCATCAGCACTCCCAAGTCCCTTTGCACCTCAGATTTCTGGATTCTCTCCCCATTTCGAAAATAATCTTGATTCTTATTACCAAAATGCATGACTCCGCACTTTGCTATGCCGAATTTCATCTGCCATTTCTCTGCCCACTCTCCTAACCAGCCCAAGTCCTTCTGCAGAGTCCTTCCTTCCTCTAGCTGCCCGCCCCTCCACCTATCTTAGCATCATCTGCAAACTTAGCCACAAAGCCTTCAAGTCCCTTATCCAAATCATTAATATACAACGTGAAGAGAATCGGCCCAGCACCGATCCTTGCAGAACTCCACAAGTCACTGGCAGCCAACCTAAAAAAGCGCCTTTTATTGCAACTCTTTGCTTTCTGCCATTCAGCCAACCCGCTATCCATGCTACTATCTTCCCTTTAATACCACGGGCTCTCGTGTTGCTTAGCAGCCTGACCTGCGGCTCTCTGAAAATGTAGGTAAACAACATCTACAGCCTCCCCTCTGTCTGTCCTGCTATTAACTTCCTCAAAGAACTCCAGCAGGTTTGTCAGGCAAGATCGTCCCTTCACAAAACCATGCTGACTTTGGTCTATTTTATCGTGAACTTCTAAGTACTGTGTAACCTCATCCTTTCTAATTGACTCTAAAATCTTACTAACCACCAAAGTCAGGTCAACCGGCCTATAGTTTCCCCTCTTCTGCTTAGCTCCCATCTTATACTTTGTAAGTACGAAGTACATTGTACTTGGCAAGGGTTGATATTCAAACTAAACAAGAAGTCAGTGGGTCAGGCAGCATCAGTGGCGGGAATGGACAGGCGACGTTTTGGGTTGGGACCCATCTTCAGGCTCATAGTTCAGGGGAGAAAGCTGTAAAAGAGAGGTGGGGGCAGGACAAAGCCTGGCAAGTGAGAGACCTATTTCCATTTTATCTCCCCTCCTTCCCCTTGTTCTGCCCCCCACCTGTCTTTTCCAGCTTTCTTCCCCCGTACTCCATCAGTTTGAAGAAGGGTCTCGACCCAAAACATCACCTGTCTATTTCTTCCCTAGATATTGCCTGACCCGTTGAGTTCCTCCAGTATTTTGTGCTTTGCTTAAGATTCCAGCATCTGCCGTCTCACCTGTCTTGATATCCAAGCTGTTAGTCATGAAATGACTAGCAATCACACATACTAGTATTGTACCTTTCCCCTTCAATGTAAAAGTCTACCCTCTCGATATAAAGCCTGCAAAGCAAAGAGTGAGAATAATGTTGCACAGCAAGTTGCCAATGTGGGTGGGTCCATCTGGTTACAAAGAGACGTGAACCGAACCTTCTTTTAAAGAAGACACAAAGTGCTGGAGTAACTCAGCGGATTGGGCACCATCTCTGGAGAACATGGTATTGCCTCCAATCCCTTCAAGGTGGGCTGAAGGAGGTGACCCCGGGACACAGAGGTGGTCGGGCGAGGAGAGGGACGTGGGTTGGTGGGCAGAGCCAGTCGAGGGTGATGGTAGAGGCCCTGCAGCAGCCAGGGGTTGGCCTGGTCTGGGAGCCGCTCCTGTGCATCCAGCGCCTGGACCAAACTTTGGACTATGTGTAAATGTCGCTAAAATATATTGGTTCGCGCATGTGCGAGCTATGCAAAAATAATTTAACTGTGCAGTGCACACGTGACAATAAAGAACGTTGAACCATTGGTCAGGTGACGCTTCGGGTCGGGATCCTTCGTCAGACTGTTTAGACCCTGATACCTGTGATGCCATTGAATAAAATGAAGTCTTTAGGTTTCGGTTTATTATCCTGTGTATCGAGGTACAGTGGAAAGCTTTGTTTTTGAAAAAAAGATTGTCTTTGAAAAGCCTCTGTGATTGCTGCCGCTCTCCGGCCTATTATCTGCCACACTTTGTCCAGCCTCTCCCCTTTTCCAGCTTTCTCCTTCCCCCGACAATCCGTCTGAAGAAGGGTCCCGACCTGAAACATCACCCATCCACTTGCTCCAGAGATGGTGCCTGACCCGCTCTGTTATTCCAGCACTTTGTGTCTTTTCTTGCACACAGCTCCTCGTGTTTCCATTTAACTGAACCTTCTTTTGCACCTTTTCAATTACTTTAGAGATACAGCGTGGAAACAGGCCCTTCGGCCCACCGAGTCCACGCCGATCATCGATCACCCCCGGACACTAGCACTATCCCACACACTGGAGACAATTTACAATTTTTGCCAAAGCCAATTAACCTACAAACTGGTAAATTTCCGACTTTTCCAGTGTCCTCTTTTCCAGTTGCCATTACTACACAGGTAAGTAGGAGTGATCTTACGCAGACCAAATACAACGGATCTTCCAGTTGTTATTTCCAGTTTAATTGGTTGTTTATTGAAGTAGCTGTACAAACAAAGAGATGAACGTACCAGGTTTTCCTTATTCTGCATGCAAGTTGTAGCTGACTGCTCTGTCCCAGGTCTGCGTAAGATCACTCCTACTTACCTGTGTAGTCATGGCCACTGGAAAAGAGGACACGGGAAAAGTCGGAAATTTATCATTACAATTAAGGGAGAACTGTATGCCCTCCCTCCCTGTGTCTGCCACTTCCTGTCCCCTATGCCCATATATACACCACCCCATGCAGCTAATGACTGCCCCCAAGTGTCCAAAATAGTACGGCCATTTTATCTAGACAAAATAATATAGTATGCCAACAGTAGCTAGCCTAAACATAAATGGCTGCTACACAAGTCTGTGGAGTGGAGCAGGAAACGGGAGCACCCGGAGAAAACCCACACAGTCACAGGGAGAACAAAGAAACTACTTACAGGCAGCACCCGTAGTCAAGAGCGACCCCGGGTCTCTGTCGCTGTGGGACAGCAGCTCTAACGCTGCAGCACAGTGCCTCATGCCCTAGAAGAGTCCCACCATTACAACTTTACTCCTTAGTGGTGTGCGTGCATATAGAAGATAAACTGTAACACAAAAAGTAAATGTGGTTTCCCCCATATTAATCTGCAAAACATGGTTGCAATCAGCATTTTAGTTTGTATGCTGCCAAGAGATGCAATAGTCATTCTACAGAAAAGTAATGCTGTGACTTTGTATGTAAAAATGAAGAAAACCTGATAAAGACAGATGTGGATTGGCATTTTCAACTAATTTCCTTTTGTTCAAAGGTGTTTAGTTTAGTTCAGAGATATCGCTGGGGCTCATGTTGTCGACCTCCCCTGACCTCAGTCAGGCGAACGACAACAAACAGAGGCAGCAGCAGCGCCGCAGCTTGGCGCCAACCCGGACCATGCATCTTTTTTAGGGCGGGCACCTGCGGATGTCGAACTGGATGGCATCACCCTGCTGCAGACCTCTGCTGACTCAAACGCAAGAAGAAGGAGATCTTGCATGGAAACAGACCGGGACCCATAAGGTCATAAAGAATAGGAGTAGAATTAGGCCATTCGGCCCATCAAGTCTACTCTGCCATTCAATCATGGCTGATCTTTATCTCCATGCTCACCCCATTCTCCTGTCTTCACCCCATAACATCGGACACCCGTACTAATCAAGAAATCTTCAGACCCATCACCTTGCCATGTACTCCAGAAATGCTGCCTGACCCACTCAGTTACTCCTCAGAAGAAATCTACTCTGAGTCTTAGAGTCATGCAGCATGAAAACAGGGACTTCAGTCCAACTTGTCCACACCGAGCAACATGCCCCATCTACACTAGTCCTACCTACCTGCGTTTTGCCACATACCCGTATAAATATTTGTTAAATGTTCCAATAATGCTCTATAGTAATTCTTCTTACACTATAATGATTGATAGATTGATATTTTATTATCACATGTGATATGTCACAGTGAAGCACAGCAAAGAGTCGCCTCTTATAGGCTGACAACGTTACAAAGTGTTCATTACAGTCGCCAATGCCCCTCTACATTCTTGGCGGCTCCTCCACGCCGGGTGGCCCTATGTTCTTGGTGGTCCCCCCCATGCCGGGCCCTTCTTTGTTCTCAGTGGCATGTCCACTTCCGACCCACCGCAGGCCCTTCCTCGACCGTCAGCCACCGGGTCCTCTCTTGGACGGCTCCGCAGGGCCCAGCGGGAGGGAACCTCTGATGGCACACCTCACTCCTCGATGGTACACCTCGTTGCACTCTTGTACTCATGTCTGATTATGCTTATGTGTAGTATGATCTGACTGGATTTGGTGCAAAACAAAGTGTTTTATTGCATCTAGGTGTGAGATACCCTTTATGCTCACAATAAATACTCAAAGACTAAATCCTGGAAGCAAGAGATTTCTTTATTTTTACGAGTCTGCAGACCGGGTGCCTCTCCAACTTGAGACACACTGAAGCCAGGGAGATCATCCCCCTTTATACACAAAATCTTACATTCAATTTCTCCTCCGGACCTCTCTCCAATCAGGGTCGGAGGTACACAATCTGTAGGCACAACCCACCGTACATCCCCTCGTACCTCCCACATCATACATTGCATGTTCATGGTAATGAGCAAATTTCTTGACCAGGGGTGTGTTGTAATATTCATTTTTTTCTATTAAGCATGCTCAATTGCTCATGACCTGGCCCACTTTTGCTCACCTCCTAGTGAACCCTCTCAGTTTTCCTATATCAGCACTAAAGCTAAGCTATAGTGACTAGGGTCCCATCCATCACTCCTTTCCACTGATAGGGATCTCTCTACATCACCCCCTTCTCTAGCGAGACAAAGCTATCTCTTCTTACTCAAGGCCTCAAGGATGGGTCTGGCAATTTTCAGACACTGCTGTCAGAATCTCCTCTCCAGCCCCTCTCTGTTTGAATTCTCTTTAAAACTCCTTTCTTTAATAGGGTTTAATCACTTTATCCCTCACAATCCTCCCTTTTTCTTTTGCTACGCATACACTGATTAAACCCTCATTTTAAGTTCCTTCAATTCGAACTGACGTAACATCGTCCTAACCTTCTCCTCCTGTAAATCATAAACTTCCCCTGGCCGCATTATCATTATTTTCTGTATTTCCCCTTTCTCTCCCATAGGCATGACTACAGCCTGCATCTGACTTATACTTCTGGTAATAAGTTCCCTAAAACAAGGGATACAACAGGGGATGAAGATCAGTCCAGCCACTGCACATAGAAACACAAGTCCCACCGTTCTCCACCATGTTCCTCCGAGGATAGAATTCCACCATTGGGTTCCCATAATCGAATTCCACTTTTGTATTGGAACATGCGGCAACTTCCGGATCCCTTCTGATATGTCCATCACTGCCTGTCCATTATCATCGATGTTCAAACAGCAATTAGAGAGGTTGAATTTCCCGCATACCCCTCCTTCTTCTGCCAGGAGGTAATCCAGGCTAACCTGTTCTGGTATATCGCTGTTCTCATCTGCGTCTGCTGCTTTGCCAGCATCTCCAGCGCCCCCGCAGTTTGGTTGGTAATTACCTCCAGTACTGCCTGTAGCCTTATGATCCGGTTTAACATGTAATACTGGTGTTCGGTAGCCCCAGGATCCATCTTGTGCCCAAGTGGCTGGTCCGTAGTATGAGATGATTCTTGCTGTGGCCACTCATCATCTTCCCATTCTCCAATGTCTATTTTCCTCTTTTTCCGATATAGGTCATCAAATACAGGTGTTCCTAACGACTGGCCTTCTTTGGGGTTTAACAGGAAGAATCCAGGTTGTACCAGTCCAATAAAACAAGTCCCACTCCAATTCATCGGTAACACCGAGTATGCCTTGTATCCGCGTATCCATAACAATCCTTCAGGGGCCGGTCCACTAGAGGCAACCTTGTTCCATATATCTCGCAATACTGGGATCCCCTGATAAGGGTTATTCCCGGTGCAGTTCCATAGTCCGGCTGATTCCACTCCATCAATCTCCATCCGGATAGCGCAGTTTTTTCCATATTTCTTAGTTAGATACCATTTAGGCTCCTCTGGCCACCACACTCGGGACTGATTTGGCCACTGGGTGACGATGCGCTGGCAGGGGCTGCTGCCTACTAGGACGGCATCCTTTGCCCAGGGCCTAGCGATACACTCAGTCCCGACCGGAGCATCTGTCAGGATCCATACCTGGGGATCTCGGTCTTGTCCAGCTGTCAGGTTCCACTCCATCAGGTCCCATATTTCAACAATGGATCCTCTCCATGGCCAGCGTGAATTCATCAGCGGTCCTCCGCAGACCCAACAGTTTAGTCACATTCAGGATTCCAGCTATCCGGAGGGCCAAGTCCACAAACAGGTTTTTTCCTCCTTCAGGGATTTCGATCTGCTTCTTGATTTCTTCGTACAGTGTCTGGTGCACTTGAGGCTGAATATGTGGGGGAGGGGGGAGGCTTCGTGACTACTACCTTAGTAACCTCTTTTATTACTTCCTCCTTCGTCTTATCTATTGCCCCTTTTATGATCTGAGAAGGGAAAACTAACTGTACACAAACCCATCTCTCTCCCCTTGGGCAGGTAACGGCCCCAAACTTCCCTATATGCCCCCTATTGCCTGCCATCAAATACTCCTTTCCCCCCTCTTTACAAATGATTCTAGTCTTTCGGTCATGGCATACTTTATTCACATGGGAATGATAGGTAAATGATGTGGTTATTACCCCTCTGTATTGAATAGGATGATAACATTTATCACAATTATTAATACCTTTTACAACAATTACATACAAAGCAAACAATACCACGACTGCTCCTTTCATACTGTCAGTTTATACATTCAATGCTTTTCTCTTTTAAAATTACTGTTAGGGGTTTACTTCCCGGCTTCACCGTCCACTGTTCCTCCTCCTCAGGAACGGGTGGATCGACGGGTCCTTTAACCCAGATCACGTGGGTCCACCCTTTTTCTTTTATTCGTATTGCTGTCTTGGTTGTCAGTAATACTAGGTATGGGCCGGTCCACCTGGGCTGGAGTTTCTCCTCCTTCCAATTTTTGACCAGTACCCAGTCGCCGGCCTTTACAGCATGTATTGGAAAGTCAAGTGGCGGGCTTTGAGCCAATAATCCTTTCGCTTTTAATTCTGTAAGGGAACGAGATACAGCCAGTAAATAGTTCCTTGAGAATACATCACTGCCCTCTATGGTGGGTATTCCTTCTATCTTTCCCAAATAAGGTAACCCAAACAACATTTCATAGGGGGACACTGCTAACTTTGCATGGGGTCTCCGTTGCTTTTCTCAAAGCCTTTCTGTTTCCCTACTGCCCCAAACATATGCCAGAACTCCATGTACATATGCTGCTCTTAAAGCCTTAATTTCTGCCAATTGAGCTAAGCAAGATTGCAGGCAAGCTTCCAATTTGATCCTGCGCTATAGCTTTTACTTCTTTAGATATTACTCGTCCAAAATATTCTACCTGCTGCTGACAAAACAAAAACGTCTTCCTTGATACATCATGACCTCCTGTGCCATCTTTTCCAAGATAATTACAATGTCTCTTTCTCACGTTGCTCCTCACTTGTGGAACAAACCAACAAATCATCCACATACTATATCAACACCTTCCAAATCTGCCTACAACATCTGATTAAAAACACGGCGCTAGTATTTAAAACGCTGCCGCATCCTAGCCTAGGTGTATTTAATACCTCTTCTTAATGTTCTTATCATAGTTATGTTCACCATTATCTTAATATTATTATTAAGATCATTATTATTATTATTATTATTATTATTATTATGATTATTATTATTTCCTGATTATCGTACCTGTTCACATCCCCAACACACCTTATCCATTACCTATCTCCTTACTAGCCTTGTCTGGGCTTAGATCCAGATTTATTTCACTCCCGATAGGGCATTTGAGAAAACACTCTCCCAAATACATTTATTATTGGCATGGAATCTCTGGCCCCTGTTTGGCTCTGTCATAGGACTCACTGTGTGTCGGTGCATCACTTATTCCAGACTTCAACCAGGTCTGTTGTTACTGACAACATTGTCTTTCCTTTTTCATGCTCTTTCTTTCTAAAGCAGTCTCATCAATTCATCCCTCTGCTTCCCACTTTAATCCTTTCTGATCTGCCTTCTTTCTCATTCTAAACTCAATGTCTTACTTCTCAGATAGTTTATCCTCCTTTGCAAATTTATTCACCTTCCTTTTAAAATCTTCCACTGACTTCTCGATCCTCATATTTCACCACCACCTCTTCTACCTCGGGTAATGTCATCACTTTCCCTTCTACCCCTGAGATTCTAACCTGTTTTTTACCCAATCTCATTCCTTCTGGTACGTTATACTCGATCTTTCTGCTCCCGAATCTACCATAAATATCATATCCTCTCCCTGGGGTCCTAATTTCAAATTTACCAGAGGTTCCCGTGTGTATCCCATACACCCCAGGGAGCGGAACCCCTGACTCCCCTATTCTTCCTCCATGCGTGCGTACGACTGCACCTCCCGTCGTCGCTTAGGACATTCCCTCTTGAAATGACCCTCCTCTTTACAATAATAACACCAGGGTGGCCCCGTGTACCACCCTCCTGATCCTTGTTCCTTGTTTTCCCGGGGACCCCAACTTCGGTCCCTCCATTCACCTCTTCCTCGTCCTCTAATACTACCGCTTCCCTTTCCCCGGTCTCCATGAGCACCCGGCCTTCTATCACCTTCAATCCCCCCCTTCTGTGCTACTTGCTGTACTGCTTGCAACATCATTTTTGCCTTTCCCTTCTGTTTCTCCTCATCCCGTCTTACATATACCTTTTGAGCCTCTGTTAACAACTGATTCAATGGTTTTTCATTCCAATCTTCCAATTTTTCCAATTTCTTTCTAATATCTGGTCATGATTTTGTTACAAAATTAACCTTCAACAACTGCTGACCTGCGGTCGTATCAGGGTCTATCCCCGAATACTGCTGGACATTCTTCCTTAATCTTTGTAAAAACACTGTCGGAAGTTCGTCCTTGTTCTGCTGATTTTCAAAAGCCCGTTCGAAATTCTGTCCCCTGGGAACGGCTTCTCTAATTCCCTTGATTATTATCTCCCTGAGATCTCTCACACTTCTTCTGTTTGGTTACTTCAAGTCGGCGCATCAGCCTGCAACCCCTTCTCCTGCCTGTCTGACCATCTGTCTTTCTTCTGAGGTAAACAAACTTCCCAGTATCGACATCATTGTCTGCCAACTCCTTTTTTTCTCTCTCTGGGCCCCATTAATTTATTACCCTTCTCCAACCAGAATGTTTATCTAAACAAACCATAAAAGCTGCTTGTTGTTCAGCAATTAACTTATTTCTAATTTTGTTCAAACCATTCCCCCTACAAATACATATGACTAACAATTTGCCAAATTAACTTTACTGAAAAGAAATCTATAGAAGCCAAGCAACCTACATTTTCCAACTTCCCCTTTTTAAGTTGCGATGATTCAAAGCATTGTCCGTTACCTTACAATAACCTCCCCCATTGCTTACAATTCCTTAAAGGAACACACACAGACACCCTTACAACATGGCCCACAGCAAACAAACCTATCACATATACAAACTTCCTCATTCATACAAAACCGGTTTTTACATTAGTTCCATTCTTACTTCAATGAGATTGTTTGAAACAACTTAATATTTTTTTATAAAAACATTTTTGGCCCTAGGAACTGATCTATTTGTTCAGCCAGTCCCAAGGGGTCGTCCAATAAACTTTTCATCTCCCTTTTAAAGTTTCTCACCTCCATACTGGTGAGAGGCACATTTACAAATCCCATCCCCCCGACATTTCCCCCTAACGGGACCTCCCAAAGGGGCTTCATTCGAACAGACTGCCCTAATCCCTGTGCCTCTGCCCTCGTTTGAGATCGCGTCCTCGATGACTGCCTGGGGCACTTGTCTCATCCTCGTCCTCACTTTTTCTTCTCTTCCTTATCTGACTGGCTCTCCTTCTTCATCTTGTACCTTCCGTAATTCTCTATGCTCCGTCTCCTCTGAGACAGAAGCGGACAGGTTTACTGCCTGGCTTAGTGCGCCTGCCTGACTCTGGCTTAGTGGGACCTCCTGGGCAGATGCAGCCAGCGCTGATGGGGGTATATTTGGGGGCTGGGATTCATATGGTGGGGGCAGTCTCCGTAGGTGATCATCACCAATTGGTGGCCAGTCAGGTTCATCCTGCTCTTTTTCCGTCTTTAACGGAAACATCCCATTATCGGGTTTCCAGCACTGGGCATATTCCTTTTCTATTTGATTCAGCGTTTGTCTCTCATTCACAAAAACATTCAACGCCTGTCTCACCCAGTCCTCATTTGAACCCAACCGCGGCCACCACACTGCGCTCCCTCGAATAGGCTCCTTTGGCCACTCAAAATAACAAAACTTTATCATAGTTTCTCTACTCTTACCCCGGGTGTTCCCTTCACCCCATCCATACAACATTCGCCCCAACGGACTATCGGGCGGAATGTTAGGCTCCATATCAGTATGAGCCTCATCCCGGTTCCCCGGACCCTTACTTCTCCCGTTCCGGTTTCCCATTACCTTGTCGGACTATTCCCGTCCGACAAACCCCGGTCGCCCAGGCAATACTTAATAGTCGTTTTCTTACCTGGGTCCTGTGCACAAGAATCACTCGACCGTCCCGTACGTATTTACCTTACACCCCCTCTTGCTTCCGGAGTCTTTTCCAGCGGATATCACTCGCTCAAACTGTTGATGGCAAGCAAGGAGACTGCTGAAATCAGCAGGGTGCACCTTCCCCTCCTTCCTTGTCTCCACCAAGCAGCCGGAGTGGCGATCCCGGACGAGCCCCCAATTTGTGAGATACCCTTTATGCTCACAATTAATACTCAAAGACTAAATCCTGGAAGCAAGAGATTTCTTTATTTTACGAGTCTGCAGACCGGGTGCCTCTCCAACTTGAGACACACTGAAGCCAGGGAGATCATCCCCCTTTATACACAAAATCTTACATTCAATTTTCTCCTCCGGACCTCTCTCCAATCAGGGTCGGAGGTACACAATCTGTAGGCACAACCCACCGTACATCCCCTCGTACCTCCCACATCATACATTGCATGTTCATGGTAATGAGCAATTTCTTGACCAGGGGTGTGTTGTAATATTCATTTTTTCTATTAAGCATGCTCAATTGCTCATGACCTGGCCCACTTTTGCTCACCTCCTAGTGAACCCTCTCAGTTTTCCTATATCAGCACTAAAGCTAAGCTATAGTGACTAGGGTCCCATCCATCACTCCTTTCCACTGATAGGGATCTCTCTACATCACCCCCTTCTCTAGCGAGACAAAGCTATCTCTTCTTACTCAAGGCCTCAAGGATGGGTCTGGCAATTTTCAGACACTGCTGTCAGAATCTCCTCTCCAGCCCCTCTCTGTTTGAATTCTCTTTAAAACTCCTTTCTTTAATAGGGTTTAATCACTTTATCCCTCACAGAGGTACATGTGACAATAAAGTACTATTGGACAAAGTGTGCAGGGAGGATTTACGAGGGTGTTGCCAGGACTCGAGGGCCTGAGCTACAGGGAGAGGTTGAGCAGGTTAGTACTCCTTGGAGAGCAGGAGGATGAGGGGTGCTCTTACAGAGGTGCATGAAATAATGAGAGGAAAAGTGTAAATGCACAGTCTCGTGCCCAGAGTAGGGGAATTGAGAACTAGAATGACATGGGTTTAAGGTGAGGGGGGGGGGGGGGGGGGGGGGGGGGGGGGGGGGGGGTGGAGATTGAATAGGAACCTGAGGGGTAACGTTTCATACAGAGGGTGGTGGGTGTATGGATTGTGCTGAGGAGGTAGTTGAAGCAGGTACTATCACAAAGTTTGAGAAACATTTAGACAGGTACATGGATAGAATAGGTTTAGAGGGACATTGGCCAAACGCACAGAGGTGGGACTAGTGTATATGGGACACGTTTGCCGGTATAGGCGTTGGGCTGAAGGGCCTGTTTCCACATTGTATCACTCTATGACATCCTCTGGTGGCAAGAACAGGGAGGGAGATTATTATCTGAATGGTGTCAAGTTGGGAAAAGTAAGCATGCAGGTACAGCAGGCAGTGAAGAAAGCTAATGATATGTTGGCCTTCATAACAAGAGGAGTTGAGTATGGGAGCAAAGTGCAGTTGCACAGGGCCCTGGTGAGACCACACCTGGAGTTTTGTGTGCAGTTTTGGTCTCCAAATTTGAGGAAGGGCATTCTTGCTACTGAGGGAGTGAAGCGTAGGTTCACGAGGTTAATTCCCGGGATGGCGGGACTGTCATATGTTGAAAGAATGGAGCGACTGGGCTTGTATACACTGGAATTTAGAGGGATGAGAGGATATCGTATTAAAACATAAAATATTATTAAGGGGTTGGGCACACTAGAGGCAGAAAACATGTGCCTGATTTTGGGGGAGTCCAGAGCCAGAGGCCACAGTTTAAGAATAAGGGGTAGGCCATTTAGAAAAAACTTTTTCACCCAGGGAGTTATGAATCTGTGGAATTCTCTGTCTCAGAAGGCAGTGAAGGCCAATTCTCTGGATGCTTTCAAGAGAACAAGATGGAGCTCTTAAAGAGAGCAAAGGGATATGGGGAGAAGGCAGGAACGGGGTACTGATTGTGGATGATCAGCCATGATCATAGTGATTGGCAGTGCAGGCTCAAAGGGCCAAATGGCTTACTCCTGCACTTATTATCTATTCTCTGCAGTATTTTGGGTCAGCAGTGACCGCTCATCACTGCCATCTCCTGGAGGGAAGCTGCGTGACAGACTTGGTGCAGAGTTTATATTTTAAGAGTCAAGTGAAGAGCGTTTAGTTGCCAGGACTCGAGGGCCTGAGCTATAGGGAGAGATGCGACAGGCCAGGACTTTATTCCTTAGAGTGCAGGACGATGAGGGGTGATCTTATAGTGGTGTACAAAAACATGAGGGGAATAGATAGGGTGAACACACATTGGACAGAAAGTGCTGGAGTGACTCAGCGGTTCAGGCAGCTTCTCTGGAGAACATGTCATTTCAGGTTGGGACCCTTCTTCCCGTGAATGCACAGTCTTTTACCCAAGGTAGGGGAAACAAAAACAGAGTACATGAGTTTAAGGTGATATGGGCTGAAGGTGAGATGGGAAAGATTTGATAAGGAACCTGAGGGGCAACCTTTTCACCCAACGGGTTGTGTGTGCATGGAACAAGCTACCAGAGGAGGCAAATGAGGCAGGTACTATCGCAATGTTTACAAACATTTGGATTGATACATGGATAGGATAGGATTAGAGGGATATGGGCCAAATGTAGACTGGTGTGACTAGCGTAGATGGGGCATCTTGGCCTGCATGGACAAGTTGGGCCGAGGGGCCTGTTTCCATGTTGTATGACTCAATGACTTTCTACTGACAATGGGAACAATTAAATTCCTACTTGCAGCAAACAACACCTTTAAACAGCACTCAAAGAAAACATAATAAATAAAATAGAAATCAAGAATTTAAAAATGTTGAGTATCAGTGCATGCAGTCCAAATTCCTTAGTACAACCAAAGTTCATAGTTCAAAGGTTATTTTGTGTTTCAGCCCAAATACCCCTGTACCCCTGTGAAAGTGAGACGCCAAGTTACTTTTAAATGGCACAGAAGCTGGTGGAGGGAGGAAATATCTTTAATGGGCGTGTGGATTAGTTTGATTAAATTCGCAATTGGTTTTGGGCCAAATGTGGGCAGGTGGAACGAGCATAGATGGGGCATCTTGGTCAGCATTGTAGATCAGTGGCTCGTGCTATGAGTCATGCATTTGTAGTTATGCCCACTAGCATGTTAGCGTTGCGGTCTGCTGCATTCCGTTAGTCTCAAAGAGAACTCTCAAGTGAGAAGTTGTATTGCTGGTTCCTAATAAACTCTATATAACCTGACACCCAGGTGCTGAAGCCACTGTTTCACGGGTGGAAAGCATGTTTTACTGACCTGGTATGACCGAATGCGAAAATGTGGCAGCTTGCGCGGTGTGCAATAGCCTGGCGCCTCATCAACAAAAGCAACCACTTCTGCCACATCCTGTACCTGCATGGTCTACAGTGGCTGCTGATGTATTTGAATGGCACGGCAAGCAATACCTGGTGCTCGTGGATTCGTATTCAGGATGGTTCGACATTGATTTTCTCAGCAGCCCCACTTCCAGCGGTGTGATTTCAAAATTATCTCGTGATTTTTCTGTCCACGGATCTCCAGGCAAGCTGTTGACTGACAATGGCAGTCAATTCACCAGCCAACAATTCAGAGAGTTTGCCAGACGCTGGAATTTTCACCACATCACCAGCAGCCCAGAATATCCACAGGCTAACGGGCTGGCTGAACGGGCTGTCAGAAGTGCAAAACAACTCAAGGAGGGCACTAACAGGGCTAAATCTGACGTGTTCCCGGATTTGCTCAACTTACGCAACATTTCCCGTGACCCTGCCTTGGGTTCACCTGCTCAACGATTATTGTCAAGGCAGACCCGTACCTTGCTGCCCGTAGCAGTGCCCATTAGTCCCACATGTCTTTCTGCCTAAGGAGGTTCAAGCCAGGTTGCAACAGAAGCCTGACGTTCAGAAGAAATGGTTCGACAAGACGAGTAGGCCTCTGCCGCCATTGAACAAAGGACAGGTGGTTCGCTTACAGACTGACAAAGGCCATAACCGTGTTGGGGTGGTTTCTGGTCCCGCCTCGGAGCCACGCTCGTACATCGTTCGCCGATGGCGGCACCTGCCAACGCAACAGACAACATCTTCTGCCTGTGAAGGAGCCAATCCCTCCTCCTTATTATCCGGATCGTACAACTTCATTTCAACCTGCATCTAGTGACCCTCGCATGCTCTTGCCAGTACAACAATCCATGCTTGCGACAGTTCCTGTCTGTTCCATCTTCGCCTGCGCCACAGTCTCCTGCTTCGACTCCAGAGGCGTTGGTCCACTCCCCCACGGCGGTGAAATCGCCTGCTCTTTGCCCGGAGATAAAGAATGGAGACGGCTTCTATCATACACGTGCTGTGTTTGCAGGCCGGTCGTGAAGTATCCGGACTATGTTTGACTTTCTACCAGTCTGTCATCGGTTGTGATATTTGCTTTGCTTAGTTATGGGTATACAATCTTTGTTGATTCTTTAAGAGGGGGAATGTAGATTAGTGGCTCATGCTATGAGTAGTTACGCCCACTAGCTTGTTAGTGACACGGTCTGCTGCATTCCGTTAGTCGTAAAGCGAACTCTCAAGTGAGAAGTTGTATTGCAGATCCTAATAAACTCTATATAACCTGACCTGGTGTGAGGCCACTGTTATTATAAGGGCCACAAATTAATAGGCATGGACAGGTGCTGTGACCCCATGGTATTCAAGGTGTAATGTTACAAACGTGGTTGCCGGATAACTAACTTCTCCATTCAGCAAGTTTGCAATCTTGGAATCACCAGCACCCTTCAATGTTGCTTTGTGTGCACACTTTTAATGTCACCAGTTTTAGAAATGTGAAGCTTTTGCACACGTATCGTTCATTTTTCTTATGGCTCATTTACACTGTTAACTTTATGGCTCTTTGACATTCGGACATATATGGATAGGAAGAGTTTAGAGGGATATGGGACAAAATGCAGGCAAATGGGATCAACCACATATGCCACCTTGGTCGGCATGGACCAGGTGGGCCGAAGGGCATCTTCTACATATGTGCCGTAGAAAGTATTTTATCGTGATGCATCACAGCATGGTTTGGGGAACAGCTCCATCCAAGACTGCAAGAAATTCTTCTTCTTCTTGCGTTTGAGGCAGCAGAAGTCCGCAGCAGGGTGATGCCATCCGGTTCGACATCCATAGGTGCCCGCCCTAAAAAGGGCGCATGCTTCGGGTTGGCGCCAAGCTGCGGCGCTGCTGCTGTCTCCGTTTGTTGTCGTTCGCCTGACTAAGGTCAGTTGACAGGGCTCACCACGGGGAGGTCGACAACATGAGCCCCATCCAAGACTGCAAGAAATTACAGAGAGCTGTCAGGGCCGGATTTAGATGAAGAGAGGCCCTAAGCTCTTTCACTTGTGAGGTCCCCCCCTCCCAATCCCCCACCCCCACGACTAGAGGACCATGACTACCCGACAGTGACAGTGTGACACTTTTAGATCCCACTGTATGTTGTCATTACACAGTTGGTTTTAAAATACATATTGGATTCACCACAGAGCAGGCGATGCTTTACCTGGATCGCCGTTTGAAGCTCTGGAGTGTTGGGCCTGCTGCTTCAACATCATGGCGGTGTGGTTTGCGGAGCTCCCAGCCTCGGGCCGCGCTGATTTCAACATCGCGGAGCCCTGGGATCCCTTTGCCGAGGGCCGCCAGCGTGAATCTCTGCCTGTAGACTTTGGGAACCGTGGTCTCCGGTAGGAAGTGGCCGATTCGGAAGTCCAAGCTGCTGAGAATGTTCTCCAGTTCCGACGTCGGATGGTGACCCCAAATTTCATTGTACCAATTGGTGCATGTGACAATAAGTGTCTCTTGAATTGAATGTGGAATATTAAGAAATAATGAAACTACAAATACACTAAGAGCAAAAATGTTTTTTTCTCGCCTTCTTCATAGCAAAATCATCCAGAAGTTCACCAAGATCTGTTTGTCTAAGTTTGTCACTCTCAATGCACAGAATGCTCAGTGCAGACAACCTCTCTTGAGACATTGTGGACCTTAATTCATTTTTAATTCTTTTGAGTCTTGAAAAAGACCTCTCTCCTGAGCAGTTAGTGACCATTAAGCTAAGAAACAGCCGCAAGATTGCTTCCACATTAGGGAAGGCCATCTGAATTGTTTCCTTGTATATTATTTGATAAAGGTCTGTATGAGACAGAGAGTGCTCTTCTGTATGCCTATGGCTTTGTCTCACGTACGAGTGAAAGTTCCAAAATTAATCAGTAAGTTTCAGGTCAACATCTTCTGGGTCTGCTTCCATCAACAGTTCAACACCTTGCTGAATTTCCTGCTTAGATGCGATCAGATTAGCAAGAAAGGAAAACTGGTGTGCAACTTCACTGTACACAGTACCTCTTCTTTTTTAAATTGGCTTCAAGTGCATCTAGTATAGGAATATAGGATTTTATCCTAAACTTATCTCTTAAAGAGAGTTTATCTAAAGCATCAGGACCAGGAGCACTTCCATCATTTCCTTGCCATTTCCTTACACTTTGTCCCCCTGTGACAGTTCTGTAGTTAACATCTGACAAGGTGGCCTTTGCTTGTTGCTCAAACTCATCAAAATCTTCTCTAATTTTGCTTCCAAAATCCTGAAGTGAACTGTACAAACTTGCACAAGTATTCAATAACAGTTTGGATTTCTGAATGGCTTTGTGACCTTGTGGAAATGACCAAGCAGGCGGGTCCAAAAATGCAGCATAAACACAAATTCTAGTTCTTCCATTCCAAATCTGAATCAAATCTGCTTGAAAAAGGCTAACTTATAACTAAACAAACAGGTTCACTTCTTAATAAACAGACAACTCACAAAGCAGTTTTGTAGACCAATTCAAAACGTTACTAATTATCGGCCGATGGAAGTGGCAAGGAAAACAAACCCCAGCCAAGTGAGCCACTCTCCACTTCCCTGAACACAGAATTACATGGTATTATATACTGTTGAGGCGGTTCATGTCCCACAGGTAGTTTAAATATAATGGTCTAAGGCTGGAAGATGGTCATGAGGGGGGGTCCAAGAGGAGGGGGTCCGTTCGAGACGGGAAAAGGGATCATCAATGGGGGCGAGGACTCCTTCCCATGGAAGAATGGTGTGAGGCGGAGGCGACGGAAGAAGAGCTCCAAATCGCGGCGGGCGCGGAACACATTGAGGTGGGTACGAAGGGGGACAAAGGTGAGGCCTCTGCTGTGGACAGACCATTCGGTATCCGAGAGGGGGAGGTCAGGGGGGATGGTGAACACATGGTAGGGATGGGGGTTGGGGCCAGAGGAAGGCAGATGAGTGGACTGAGGCCAAAGCGATGTCTGGTGGGGGGGTGGTGGGTGGTCAGGGGGTAGGGGGTATGAGGACTGTAGTGTGGGTGGGGAAGAGCTGGGGTCACATGGTTTGAGGGGAATGGGGAAGACCCAGTGGAACAGCCACTGAGGTTACCAGGGTTGGGGTAACTAGCACTAGGACCCAGCGCACTCAAACCCGGGGGAGTGGGAATCTGCAGCGTGGAAGCTTCAGGCCCGGTGCTGAGTCCAGGCTGCAGGTAAGGCGAGGGCTGCGCACTGCTGGAGGGTGGTGGAGTGGCGAGGGTCGGCAGGCAAAGCGTGGGAGGTCCCGGTGGGCGGATGGTCGGTGCGGCGGTGAGGTTCGACGGATCAGGTGCGGCGCGGAGGTGAGTAGGCCCCCGGTACGGCGGCGAGGTGGATAGGCCCCGGTGCGGCGGCGAGGTTTGGCGGGGGTAAAAGGTTAAATAAACTACATACATTTTGCTTTGTCCTGCACTTCCAAGGATCCAAGGATCTTTAGAGCAAATTCCTCTCCACAACAAATATATACCTCACCTGCATTTTAATCCCCCCCCCACCATCCAAAGCCTCCGGAATCGCAAGCACAGCGCCACCGATGGTGGGTTTTGTAACAACGCCACTATGTCAAAAGTTTTATACACCTTGGTGGAGCGAGCCAAGGCACCCCTAGATCTCGAGGCCCGAAGCTTAAGCTTATACGTAAATCCAGCCCTAAGAGCTTTGGACTCAGCCCAGACCATCACACAAACCAACTTCCAATAACTCTATTTACACCTCTTGCTGCCTCGGCAAGGGCAACATCAAGGACGAGTCTCACCCTGTCACTCCCTCTTCTCCCCTCCCCCATTAGGCAAGAGGTACGGAAATGTAAAAAAACACACTTCCAGATTAGGGACAGGCAACTGAACCATTCTACCACTAACTAGGGGGCAGTCCTGAGCTACTAACTACTGAATTGGAAACCCCCGGACTTTCTTTAATTGGATTTTACTGGACTTTACCTTGCACTAAACATTGTTCCCTTTATCATGTATCTGTACACTGTGGATGGCTCGATTGTAATCATGTATTGTATTTCCACTGACTGCTTAGCACGCAACAAAAGCTTTTCCCTGTACCTCAGTGCATGTGACAATAAACGTAAACAAAATTGCTGTGCAGCTTCATAAATCTATAACAGGAAAATAAAGCCTGATATTACTGCATTGTTAACTATCTTATTATAGACTTTGCCCAAAATACAGTATACACTGCAGGATCTACAATGATTGAGTAAGTCAAATTCCATTGTGATAATGTAGAATTCTGGGATATTTACCAGTGTTTTAAGCATTCCACAATGTTTTCCATTCTTCGGGCAATGCTGCAAGCCATGACCTTTGCCCACAGGGTCAGAGTTCAAGCATTAATGAAATAGTTTGATTTGTTCCAGGACTTGACCAATTTACTGCTGGAGTCTGGGCGATATAGTAATCTTTTGTGTGCAGGCTTTGTACTTAACCTACCCTCCTCTTAGAAGTCATCCAGCAGGCAACGATCGCTTCCATTACCGCTGGGGGGCTATTAATCAAGCACAACATAGTTTCTTTGGAAGCACTGTCACCCCTTTATATTATCATCCGGTTTTAAACAGTTTGTTGAAACAACAGTCCCATTGTAAAGATGGAGGAACTAACAGGATGGGCTCACTATTGCAGTCTTCACAAAAGCAAGCAGAAAATAAATCTCTGACTTGATGTGAACTTCTACTATTTAAACTCTACTGTCACTGAATGAATAAAGTGTAAAATCATTTGTTCTGGCCTGCTAAATCATATTGACTGCTAAATTGGCTTTTCTAAATTGCCCCTAGTGTCGAGAGTTGATGAGAGAGTGGGATAACATAGAACTAGTGTGAACGGGTGATTGCTGGTTGGTGTGAGCTCGGTGGGCCGAAGGCCAGTTTCCATGCTGTATCTTTCAATCTGTTTCCATGCTGTAACATTCAATTTGGGCAGCCTAATGGTGCAGCTCTAACCCTCAGAGCCAGAGACCTGGGTTCAATCCCGACCTCGGGTGCTGTCTGTGTGTGGGGTTTGTACGTTCTCACCGTGACTGTGTGGATTTTCTCCGGGTGCTCCGGCTTCCTCCCACATCCCAAAGTTTTTTAGGTTAATCGGCTTCAGTAAATTGTCCCAAGAATTAGTGTGAAAGGGGTGAGATTCAGGTAGAATTTAAAATATTATAAGCAAACTTTATAAGCAAACATCAGGGTCCTGACCTGAAACATCGCATATCCATGTTCTCCAGAGATGCTGCTTGATTCGCTGAGTTACTCCAGCATTGGTGTATATTTTTGTAAACTAGAATCTGCAGTTGGGCAGCACAGTGCAGCAGCGCTAGAGACCAGAGTTCGATCCTGACTACGGGTGCTGTTTGTTCTCCCTGCGACCGCATGGATTTTCTCTGGGTTCCTCCCACACTCCAAAGACGTACAGGTTTGTAGGTTAATTTGACCAGTAAAAATTGTAAATTGTCCTTAGTGAGTAGGACAGTGCTAGTGTAAGGGAACCACTGGCCTGTTTTCACTCTGTATTTCTATAGTCAAACTTTAGTTTGAAGTCTGAAGTAGTTAATACCCTCTAATCCAGGCAGCATTCTGGTAAACCTCTTCTACACCCTATGTTTGGTGGATCTTGGTAGATTAATGATCAGGTGCGGGGGGGGGGGGGGGGGGGGTTCTGCCCACTGAGTCCATGCCAACCATCGAACAAACAGAATATTGTTGTACAACCCAGGTCTAGGTGTACAAACGAGACCACAGCACAAACCTGGTGGGCCAAATTCATTCCTGTCACGGTGAATGATGCTCTAAATTAATTTCACTTGCACTTTATGTGCAATGTGACGAATAAAACGAATGAATACGTATTGTATTGTAAAAATAAATGATAAGTTCATAAGTTCATAAATTCTAAGAGCAGAATAAAGCCGTTTGGCCCATCAAGTCTACTCCGCCATTCATTCATGGTTGATCTATCTTTCCCCCCACTAACTCCACTCTCCTGCCTTCTCCCCATAACCCCTGACACCCTTACTAATCAATAAAAATCAACACAAGAAATATATCTATACCTCTATGAGAGAGGCATTTAAGAGGTGTTTGGATAGGCACATGGATATGCAGGGAATGGAGGGATGTGGATTATGCACTGGTCGATAAGAGTTGGTCTTGGCACCATGTTCAGCACGGACATTGTGAGCTGAAGGGCCTGTTCCTGTGCTGGACTGGACTATCTACCATGTTCTATCTCCCAGTAACACATTTCTGAAATCTGTCTATTTGTGTGGCCACTCCACTCGTCAGTGTACATCATTAAAGTTCACTACAGATGTGGGTGGAGAAATGGCAGATGGAGTTCAATTCAAGCAAGTGGGAGATGTTGCAGTTTGGGCAGTCAAATGTGAGGGAAGGTATATGTTTGATGGCATGACATTTAAAAGCATTAATATATAGAGGGATTTTGGGGTCCAAACCAACCTCTCTTCCGTTGACTCCATTTACACTTCACTCTGCCTCGGCAAGGCCACCAGCATAATCAAGGACCAGTCCCACCCTGGTCACTCCCTCTTCTCCCCTTTGCCATCAGGCAAGAGTCAAAAGTCAAGAGTTTTATTGTCATGTCCCAAACAGAACAATCAGTTTTATACATATACTGTATATATATACACACACACACACGCATATATATACACATATGTATATATGTATGTATATATACATATGCATATATACACATGCATGTGTATATGTATAAATACATACATACATACATACATACACAGTGTGAAAACACATACCTCCAGGTTCAAGGTCAGTGTCTTCCCAACTGTTATCAAGCAATCTAGTAATGCCCCTGTCCCACTTAGGAAACCTGAACGGAAACCTCTGGAGACTTTGCGCCCCGACCCAAGGTTTCCGTGCGGTTCCCGGAGGTTTTTGTCAGTCTCCCTAATGGTCGAAAGTGGTTTCCGTTTTAAAAATCGGTAATTTTTTAGTCGAAGCTGGTTGAGATGCTAGTTGAAGGTGGTTGCCGGAGGACAAAAACCTCCGGGAACCGCACGGAAACCTTGGGTGGGGTGCAAAGTCTCCAGAGGTTTCCGTTCAGGTTTCCTAAGTGGGACAGGGGCATTATTAGTGACCATCCTGACACCAACTAGAGAACAGTCCTGATCTCCCATCTACCTAATTTTAGACCTTCAGACTATCTTTAATCAGACTTTACTGAACTACCTTGCACTAAACATTATCCCTTTACCCTGTATCTGTACACTGTGGGCAGCTTGATTGTAATCATGTGCAGTCTTTCTGAAGACTGGATGGCGTACAACAACAAAGCTTTTCACTGTATCTCGGTCCACGTGACAATAAATAAACTAAACAATAAATTAACAAAACCAAACAAGTCTATCCTTCCTGAAGGTGGCAACACAAGTACATAAGCGTGGTGTAGAAGGCATATGAAATGCTTGGCGTCATTGCTCAAGGCATTCAGTATAAGAGTCAGGAAGTCATGATTCAGCTCTGCAAGACTTTGTTGCAGGTGCTTATGCGTGCAGTTTTCACACTGTGTGTGGTGGGTGGCTGGACGTCCTGTCAGGGTTATGCGGTGGAAGCAGATATGATACTGGGGTGTAAGTGGCTTTGCAGAGCACTATGTAGGTGTATCTTCCCATGAATTGCTGAGTTCTGTATAAAACAATGAATTCTTAGTTTAGTTTGAGATACAGCATGGAAACAGGCCCAGTGCCCACCAAGTCCACGCCATCCATCAATCACCCGTTCACACGTGTTCTATGTTATCCCACTTTCACATCCACTCGCTACACACCTGGGGCAATTTACAGAGGGTCAATTAACCTATAAACCTACATTTCTTTGGGATGTGGGAGGAAACCGGAGCACCCGGAGAAACCCATGAGGAGTCGGTGGACTGAAGGTCCTGTTTGGAAAGAGTATCGCAAAAGTCTAAAGTCCAACTCTAAGGTTTGGAAGGCATGCAAAACAAAGCTTTTCACAGTACCTTGGTACACATGACAATGATAAACATAAACCTAAACTAAGGTTTGGCAATATATGTTACAGAATACTAGCAATATACGTGTAAAATGGTGACTCTTGCAAATAATGGGCTGTTGTGTACATTCTGTACTAATGTGGGATAGTGCTCATGTATGGTGATAGTCTTGCTGAGCTGTATGCAAATAAAGTGCTTCACTGCACTTTGGTACACATGGTAATAAAGAAAACATTGAATCATTGAATATTTACAAAGTAGGAACGGATTTTATGTTTAGACATTTTGAATTTTAAATTTCTAGCAAATGATTATCATGGTGTAACTGTCTCTGTTGGTTCCTAGTTCTCTGAATGTATGAAGATCTGTAGAATTAATTTGCAAGTCTGAGGGCGAGATTGCTGAAGGTTTCGTCGATGAAGGGGAGATATTGGAATGGTCCTCTTGACAAATGCTGCCATTAGCCGCACAGACCCTGGCCGTTCTCCCTATTCACTCTGCAGTGAGAGACAGAATGAGTTGATGATCCAGAGCGATATTAGACTGAGAGCAGACACACAATATCTGGGCAAATACTGGATCTTTCAGTGATTTTCTCCGAGCACAGACAAAGCTAACACACTACTGTTGGCACAGTTCAATGCCTATAACAGAAGAAACAGTGGAATGTCAGCCTGGGTGTGCTGATGTGTTTTACAGGGAACAAATTCCATCATGATGACATGTTGCAAGTCATTAAATTATAACCCTCACCAATGCCGCTATTTCCTTAGAAGGCTCGAGCAGGTTCGGCATGTCCCCAACAACCTCTACAGACGCGCTGTAGAAAGCATTTTATCTCGATGCATCACAGCATGGTTTGGGAACAGAAGATAGACACAAAGTGCTGCAGTAACTCAGCAGATCAGGCAGTGTCCCTAGAGAAAAAGGATGGGTGACATTTTGTGTCAGGACCCTTCCTCAGACCCGCTGAGTTACTCCAGCACTTTGTGTCTATCTTCGGTATGAACCAGCATCTGCACTTCCTTTCTGCACATGGTTTGGGAACAGCTCCATCCAAGGCTGCAAGATATTGTCGAGAGTTGTGGATGCAGTCCAGACCGTCACGCAAACTAACCTCCCTTCCATAGACTCTGTCAACACTTCACGCTGCCTCGGCAAGGCTAAAAACATAATCAAGGACCAGTCTCACCTCGGTCACTCCCTTTTCTCCACTCTCCCATCAGGCAATAGGTACAGAAGTGTGAAAACACACACTGCCAGATTTGAACATTGACTTCTCCAATTTCAGGTAGTCCCTGCTTTCTCCTTCTTTCCCCCTCCCCTTCCCAGCACTCCCACAGCCCACTGTCTCCGCCTCTTCCTTTCTTCTTCCCCCCCACCTCCCCCACCCCACATCAGTCTGAAGAAAGGTCTCGACCCGAAACGTCACCTATTTCTTTCGCTCCATAGATGCTGCCTCACCCGCTGAGTTTCTCCAGCATTTTTGTCTACCTCCAGATTCAGGGAGTTTCTTCCCAACTGTTATCAGGCAACTGAACCATCCTATCACCACCTGGAGAGTGGTGCTGACCTCCCATCTACCTCATTGGAGACCCTCGGACTATCTTTTAACGGATTTTACTGGATTTTAGCTTGCACTAAACATTATACCATTATTCTGTAATCATTTGTAATCATGTATAGCCTTTTGGCTGACTGGATAACACAACAAAATAAGCTTTTCACTGTGCCTTGGTACACATGACAATGATAAAATTAACTAAAATTAACAGATTAATGCCTATAAAAAAAGGAACATTGAAATGTGTAGCAGAGTGTGCTCATGTCTAGCATAGACGTTGTGGGCTGAAAGGCCTGTTCCTGTGCTGTATTTTTTGTTGTATGTACAGGGTTTTACTTTGGACTTTAGAGATACAATGTGTAAAATGGCCCTTTGGCCCACCGAGTCTATGCCGACCAACGATCACCCTGTACATTAGTGCTATCCTACACAATAGGGACAATTTTACCATTTACAGAAGCCAATTAACCTACAAACCTGCATGTCTTTAGAATGTGGGAGGAAACTGGAGCAGCTGGATAAAACACCGGGAGAACGGACAAACTTTATACAAACAGGACCTATGGTCAGGATAGAAGCCAGGTCTCTGGCGCTGGTAGGCCGCAACTCTACTGCAGCACCACTGTGCCGCCCTTACCAAAGTACTCTGTCCTATGACATGTAATTTTTCCCTAACATTGATTTTTAACGTTTTGTTTGATAGAAACAGTGTTTGTCGTGATACGATCATGTCAAAGCCCAAAAAGCTTTTCACCAGTAGGTTGCTCTCAGTTAAGTTGCTGAAGCAATTCACAATAGAAGTCCACCATTGGAGATGTGAACTGCGATAAACACAAAGTGCTGGAGTAACTCAGCAGGTCAGGCAGCATCTCCGGAGAACGTCACCTATCCATGTTTTCCAGAGATGCTGCCTGACCTGCTGAGTTACTCCAGCACTTTGTTCCTGAATTAGGGTCTCGACCCAAATACCACCTATACCTTTTCTCCAGAGATGCTCCAGCACTTTGTGTCTAACCTCAGTGTATACCAGCATCTGCAGTTCCTTCCAATTGCACTATGCTTCCGACAGCACCCGCGGCCAGGGTCGAACCCGGGTCTCTCTCTCTCTCTCCCTTTCTTTCTCTCTCTCCCCCCCCCCCCCCCCCCCCCAGCGGCTCTACCGGCTGCGCCACTATAACACCATGCAAATGCACTCTTCTCCACAGACATTTAACAAATAATGATGTTTCATTCATCATTTATGATAACATCAACGCGTTTGTGGCATGGTATTTTTCATTTATTGTAGGTGAACAAGAAGTGTTATAATGTTTTATTAAAGATATCATGTAGCAAGCTGTAGAGATTCTCACACAAATCAGACAAACCAACTCAGTTAAGCATATTGACTATGAACAACCACTCACTTACAGACTGCACACAGTTGACATTTCTAAAACCAATATGAAAATTATTATGTCTGAAAGGTTCGTTTGGTAAATGTTCCAAACGATTTGATTGTTCAGGTATGTTTGCTGCCAGGTTATTAAAATCTCCTATTATTCTCTGACATTTACAAGCACTGGATGAATTCTTTGCAGCCTGAAGTTTTGAAATGATATGCAATAGAGGCAGAGCTCAAGCTGTTTGATAAAACTATATGTTTTATGTGGGGCAGCACAGTGGCACAGTGATAGAGTTGCTGCCTTACAGTGCCAGAGACCCAGATTCGATCCTGACTACGGGTGCTGCCTGTACGGAGTTGGTACGTTCTCCTTGTGACCACGTGGGTTTTCTCCGGATGCTCCAATCTCCCTCCACACTCCAAAGATGAACAGGTTTGTAGGTTGATTGACTTTTGTAAATTGTAAATTGTTCCCAATGTGTAGGATAATGTTAGTGTGCGGGGTGATCACAGTTCGGCGCGGATTCAGTGGGACTATTTCTGTTCTATATCTCTAAACTAAACAAAAGTTCTCCTGAAATCGTCTGGATTGAACCCATGTCTCTGCCGCTGTGAGGCAGCAACTCTACCGCTGTGCCACTGTGTGTGTTTCCAGTTCTTTGCCTAACCCACTGAGTTCCTCCAGCAGTTTGCGGTTTATTGTACAGATTCAGATGCAGATTCCAGCTTCTGCAGTTCCTTGTGTCTCCAGATTCAGTTATATGCTTCAAGAAAGAAATCTGCCATCCTGACCAAGTCTGGTCTTTCCATCTCAAGACTCCTTTGATCGTGAACAATGTGCGGTGCTGGTCTCGTTGGCAATGCTCGCACACTGCAAACAAATATCTGCAAATAAAATATATAATTTTTAAAATTATTGCTGCATTGTGGCACAGCTGGTAGACCTGCTGCTTCACATGGCCAGAGGCCCAAACTCGATTTTGCACGTTCTCCCTGTGACCCTGTGGGTTTCCTCCCACACTGTTGTATTGTATTCAATTTATTGTCATTATCTCATAAGAGACAACAAAATGGATTTTCCTTACAGTCATATAACATAAAAAATAAATAATAAATAAATAAATAATGATTTAAAAAAAGAACAAACACAGAAGTCCACGACACATCACAACCCCAGAGCGGCACCTACGTTAAGGAAGGTACCATAGTCCAGACAGCCTTCCCGCCGATCTTCCCAGATGTTCACCCATAGTCGGGGCCACGGGCGGCCCGATGCTCAGGCCCTCTCGCCGGGAACGATGGAGCCCCGATGCCGAACCCCGACGGAGAACATCCTCAGCGGCCCGGACTTCCAAGTCAGCCACCTTCCACAGGAGTCCGCGGCTCCCGACGTCCACAGGCCACATCCCAAAGCCATGCGGGTTTGTAGGCCAATTAGCCCTCTGTAAATCGCCCCCGAGTGTGAAGGGAGTGGATGAAAAAGTGGGAATGTCAGAGAATAACATAGAAGTTGTGTGAACGGGCGATCGATGGTCAGCATGGATTTGGTAGGCCGAAGGGCCTGTTTCCATGCTGCCTTTCTAAACTTCATTGATTCACAGGTCAATTGGCTTTGGTAAAATTGCAAATTGTCCCTAATAATATTATTGTGTGGGGATCGCTGGTCGGCATGGACTTGGTGGAGCGAAGGGGCTGTTTCTGTGCTGTATCACTAAACTAAACTAAACTAAACAATGGTTAAACTGGCTGCAGAAGGGTCCCGACCCGAAAAGTCAACTATCCATGCCCTCCAGAGATGCTGCCTGAGCCGCTGAGTTAGAATGAATAGAATAGAGTGGAATGCCTTTTATTGTCATTCAAACAGCTTGGTTTGAACAAAATTGCATTTTCTACATTACAAAAAAACCCAAGACCCACACTTAACACACTTTACACAAACATCCATCACAGTGAATCTCCAACACCTCTTCACTGTGATGGAAGGCAAAAGTCTTATCTCTTCCCTTTGTTCTTCTCCCGCGGTCCAGCAGTCCAACTACAACGTGGAGGCGAACTGGGGCTCCCGATGTTAAAGCCCCCAGCGGGCGATGGTAAGTCCCGCGGCCGTTAAGCCACGCCGGGCAATGTTAGGCCCCGCTCCAAGTCATTTCACCCCGCGATTCCGGCAGGAGAAGTTGCCGTTGTGGGAGCTCCGAAAAGCAGTCTCCCACCAGGGACCTGCGAGCTCCCGAGTTACTAACTCCCGAGTTACTCCAGCATTTTGTGTCTTCTAACATAAACTACTGCAGGCCAGGTGGCATCTGTACAGGGAGTAAAAGGGCTATTACTTTAACCGACATCTTAATCAGCAATGTAAAAAAATTAAAGGAAAAATCATTCGGATGTGGAAACTGGAGTAGGTAAGCAAAGAAAAAAAGTGTTAAAATCATTAAAAATTCACAATATACTTGGTTGGAACTTTCTTCATACAATTTCGATGGAATAATTTACGTTTGAAAAATATATCTATCTGGTCAAAATGTAGAAACTGATTTTTAATGATTAATGCATCAAATCTGTTGACCTTTTTAAAAGGCGGCCGAAAGAAAAATGTGGGCAAATTGAAAGGTGACAGCGGAAAAACATTTTCACGATAAGAATCAGCCATCTAATCTTCAGAGTCACTTTGCTATTTTGATGGAAATGAAAATCAAAAAGATTGCGTCTGTCAAAATCGAGGTTAGTAAATGAGTTATTCTTAATTCGGGTTTCATTTATTTGTTTTTTAGGGGTTAGTAGTCTGGCTGAGCTGCATGCAAAAAAATGTTTTTCACTGTTCCTGGTACACCTGCCAAGAAAGAAACCATCAACATCATCCATACACACAGCAAGGACTGCAGATGCAAATTATTTTACATATTGGTATTTATAATTCTTTGAGACTTCAAAGCAAAAACAGCTAAAGGCTCTTTTTGAGTCCCATATCTCAGCATTTATAATCCCTACATTTAAAGCAGGCTTATAAGAGCAGTAGTGTGCTTCAAACTGAATTTCCATATTGCCAGTTATCATCCTTTACATTTCACTCCTCCCCTTATCTAACACCCTTTTGTCTCCTTTTCACCTTAGTTTTTGTGCACCCATCCACTTGTCAAACTCCCCTCATCTGTATCCACCTATCACTTGTGGATAGAAACAAAATGCTAGAGGAACTCAGCAGATCAGAAAGCATTTCTGGAGAAATAGAATAGGTGACGTTTAGGATAGGAATACTTTATTGTCACATGTGAGCAGGCACAGTGAGATTGTTTGCTTGCATACACAATGTATACAAATAGCAGCCACCTATGGCGCTGACAAAGTTACAAAGCACTCCGGCTCCTTGTCTTGTCGCCCCCCCACCATGGCGGTCGCCCACACTGGGTCCTCCATTGTTCTTCCCACTCCCTCACGATGGTCCTCCACGCTCTCATTGACCGTCGACTGCAGGTCGATCCGTGAGGTATCGCTGCCGCCGCGAGGCTTCACCACCACCTAGGCCCAATCGTCACAAGACCTCACCTGTCGATGCCCCACTTCACGCCTCCGTGGTGCCAACCCGGACCCCAGCCGCAGGCTCCGTCGGCCACTTCGCCCGACCCAGGCTTCTACCAGCAAGCCCCCGGCGTGCCCCGACCCAGGCTTCTACCCACAAGCCCCCGGCGTGCCCGACCCAGGCTTCTACCCACAAGCCCCCGGCGTGCCCGACCCAGGCTTCTACCCACAAGCCCCCGGCGTGCCCGACCCAGGCTTCTACCCACAAGCCCCCGGCGTGCCCGACCCAGGCTTCTGCAGCAAGCCCCCGGCGTGCCCGACCCAGGCTTCTACCCACAAACCCCCGGCATGCCCCGACCCAGGCTTCTACCAGCAAGCCCCCGGCGTGCCCGACCCAGGCTTCTACCCACAAGCCCCCGGCGTGCCCCGACCCAGGCTTCTACCCACAAGCCCCCGGCGTGCCCCGACCCAGGCTTCTACCCACAAGCCCCCGGCGTGCCCCGACCCAGGCTTCTACCCAAGCCCCCAGTGTGCCCCGACCCAGGCTTCTACCCACAAGCCCCCGGCGTGCCCCGACCCAGGCTACCAGCAAGCCCCCAGTGTGCCCCGACCCAGGCTTCTACCCACAAGCCCCCGGCGTGCCCGACCCAGGCTTCTACCCACAAGCCCCCGGCGTGCCCGACCCAGGCTTACCACAAGCCCCCAGTGTGCCCCGACCCAGGCTTCTGCCCACAAGCCCCCGGCATGCCCCGACCCAGCTTCTACCCACAAGCCCCCGGCCCCGACCCAGGCTTCTGCCCGCAAGCCCCCGGCATGCCCCGACCCAGGCTTCTACCCACAAGCCCCCGCCCCCGACCCAGGCTTCTGCCCACAAGCCCCGGCATGCCCGACCCAGGCTTCTGCCCGCAAGCCCCCGGCGTGCCCCGACCCAGGCTTCTACCCACAAGCCCCCGGCGTGCCCCGACCCAGGCTTCTACCCACAAGCCCCCGGCGTGCCCCGACCCAGGCTTCTGCCCGCAAGCCCCCGGCGTGCCCGACCCAGGCTTCTGCCCACAAGCCCCCGGCGTGCCCGACCCAGGCTTCTGCCCACAAGCCCCCGGCGTGCCCGACCCAGGCTTCTGCCCACAAGCCCCCGGCGTGCCCGACCCAGGCTTCTGCCCACAAGCCCCCGGCGTGCCCCGACCCAGGCTTCTGCCCGCAAGCCCCCGGCGTGCCCGACCCAGGCTTCTGCCCACAAGCCCCCGGCGTGCCCGACCCAGGCTTCTGCCCACAAGCCCCCGGCGTGCCCCGACCCAGGCTTCTACCCACAAGCCCCCGGCGTGCCCGACCCAGGCTTCTACCCACAAGCCCCCGGCGTGCCCGACCCAGGCTTCTGCCCACAAGCCCCGGCGTGCCCCGACCCAGGCTTCTGCCCACAAGCCCCCGGCGTGCCCGACCCAGGCTTCTGCCCACAAGCCCCCGGCGTGCCCGACCCAGGCTTCTGCCCACAAGCCCCCGGCGTGCCCGACCCAGGCTTCTACCCACAAGCCCCGGCGTGCCCCGACCCAGGCTTCTGCCCACAAGCCCCCGGCGTGCCCCGACCAGGCTTCTGCCCACAAGCCCCCGGCGTGCCCGACCCAGGCTTCTGCCCACAAGCCCCCGGCGTGCCCGACCCAGGCTTCTGCGCACCGATCATGGAGGGATCAGGACCATGGCGCCTCGATAAAGGCCTTCGGCCGCGTTCCCAGTCCACAGCCGTGGCCGGAGGCCTTGTGTAGGCCATTGGAGGAGGCCCAGGAGAGAAAGATCCATGTGGGAGGAAACCGGAGATCCCAGTGAAAACCCACACGGTCACAGGGAAAAGGTACAAACTCCGTACAGACAGCACCCAGGGTCAGGATCGAACCTGGGTCTCTGGCGCTGTGAGGCAGCAACTCTACCGCTGCGCCACCGTGTCGCCGTTGTCAAGGATCTGTTCACGGCTGCCAGGAGAAGATGAAACCCTGAGCATTACTCGATAATTCGATTGTGTAATTCTCCCTCACCGCCACCGACAGCACTGTTACAACTTGCAGTACACAAAAAGCTGTCAGCGGGTGGCAGCATCTGAGTTAGGCGCGTTTCGGGTCGAGATCTCGTCGCCCTCCCGTTTCTCCCACCCTCGAAACAGTTCTTCTTTAAAACTGTTACACTTGCAAGTTGGATGTGCCGTGGTTAAGAAAAAACCCAACGGTGAAATTACACTGGCGGACAGGGTAATGATACGAGAGTGCCACAAATGTTCCTGTTTGCATGTCAAGGCTCCACAAACTGCTGATAATTGGTGCTGCTGCAAGGAGGATGGGAAACTGTGCTGAGCAGATGCGATGTGTGGGATTTAATGATGGCTTAGGCAATCAGAATTGCTCCACTAATTCTTCTCATTTGATGATTTTACAAGATATCTTGTAAATTAGAACATGCAAATTCAAATTATGACCCAAATAATACAATTAGTATCCTAGCAAACAGTGCTTGTAATGTATAAGCCTGAAACTAATATATTTTAATATTAAAAATATTAGCATTTACTATGTAAGTCCCACCCTAATTTAACTTACCAAACTGCAACTCAAGAAAATATCTCCTGTACCCTCTCAAATATTTTACTAATGTGTTTACTAATATTAGTTTTCATCTCATTCACAGGCTACACAGTAGTTTCATGGTAAAGAAGGTGAAATTACAGAGCAAAGCTGCCCAAGCGAAATGTGAGATGCTGTTCCTCCAATTTGCATTTAGCCTCACTCTGACAATGGAGGAGACAGAGGACAGAAAGGTCTGTGTAGGAATGCGAAGGAGAATTAAAGTGACCAGCAACTGGGAGACCAGTGAAGGTGTTCCGCAAAACGATCGCTCAGTCTGCGATTGTTCTCGCCGATGTATAAAGGGCCTGTCCCACCAGCATGCGACTGCATGCGGCGAGCGCGACCAAACGTGGTGGCTTGAGCCGTACGGCCTCGCGGGGCAGGTCGCACTTCTAACTGGGGAGCCGTATGGAGCTGGTCCCGACATCATACTCACCAATCAGCTGGGCAGGAGGCGGGCCGACTGAATTTGGATGTCGCACGGCATCGGGCGGTGACGTCATCACGCAACGGCACGCTGGGCGGTGACGTCATTGCGCAACGCCACGAGCTGCGTACGGCCTCCAGACGCTGTGTAGGGCGTCATGACGCTGCATATGACGTGTACGGTGTCCAGACGTTGCGTACGGCCTCAATGCGGCTGCGGGCCTGTTGGCTGTGGCCGCGCAGGATTTTGAACACGGTCAGTTTTTCGAAGCCCCGCGCGATGTCGGGACCAGCTCCGCACAACTCCATGCGGCTCCGGCGATCGAAGTGGGACCGGCCACACGAGGCCGTACGGCTCAAGCGACCACGTTAGGTCGCGCTCGCTGCATGCAGTCGCATGCTGGTGGGACAGGCCCTTAAGAGTCCACATCTTGAACAACGGATCCAGTTGATGAGGTTGGAGGAGGTGCAAGTGAACCTCTGCCTAACCTGAAAGGGCTGTCGGGGTCCCTGGACAGAGTCGAGGGAGGAGGTATAGCGACAGGTGTTGCATCTTCTGCAGTTGCAGGGGAAGGTACCTGGGGAGGGGGTGGTTTGGGTGGGAAGGGATGAGTTAACCAGGGAGTTACGGAGGGAACGGTCTCTGTGGAAGGCGGAAAGGGGTCTAGATGGGAAAATGTAGCTAGTGGGATCCCGTTGGAGGTGGCGGAAAAAAAAGGAAGGTAAGGGCGGCACGGTGACACAGCGGTAACGTTGCTGCCTTATCACCAACAACTTCTCCTGGACCACCATATTAAAGCAACAGCCAAGAAAGCACACCAACGCCTCTACTTCCTTAGAAGGCTTAGGAAGTTTGGCATCTACCCAAAAACCCTCACCAACATCTGTAGATGTGTCGTAGAAAGCATTTTATTGGGATGCATCACTGCATGGTTTCTTCCCAGCTATTATCAGGCAACTGAACCATCTTACCACAACTAAAGAAAAGTGCTGGACTTCTGAAGTTCTCGACCCAAAAAGTCACGTATTCCTTCTCTCCAGAGATGCTGCCTGTCCCGCTGAGATACTCCAGTTTTTTGTGTCTATCCTGAACTACTATCTACTTCATTGGAGATCCTCGGATTATCTTTGATCGGACTTTACTGGCTTCATCATGCACTAAACATCATTCACATTAATCCTTTATCATGTAACTAGAGGTAAAGGAACCGCTTGGAGGTAGTGATCGTAATATTAGTTTTCATCTGCAATTTGAGAAGGAGAAGGTTAAATCGGAACTGTCAGTGATGCAGTTGAACAAAGGGGACTATGAAGGCATGAGGAAGGAGCTGGCCAAGGTAGATTGGAACGGGATCCTAGCAGGAATGATGGTGGAACAGCAATGGCAGGAATCTCTGGGCATAATCTGGAAGACGCAGGATCATTTCACTCCAAAAAGGAAGAAAGATTCTAAGGGGAGTAGGAGGCAACTGTGGCTAACAAGAGAAGTTAGGGATAGAATAAAACTAAAAGAAAAGATGTATAACACAGCAAAGAGTAGCCGGAAGCCAGAGGACCAGGAAACTTTCATAGGACAACAGAAGGAAACAAAACGGGCAATACGGGCTGAAAAGATGAAGTACGAGGAAAAGCTGGCCAGGAATATAAAGAAGGACAGTAAAAACTTCTTTAGATATGTTAAGGGAAAAAGAGTAGCAAAGTCAAATGTGGGTCCCTTGAAGGCAGACACGGGTGAAATTATTATGGGAACAAGGAAGTGGCAGAAGAGTTGTACAGATACTTCGGATCTGTCTTCACTAAGGAAGACACAAACAATCTCCCAGAAGTACTGGAGGACAGATGATCTAAGGGGGTAGAGGAACTGAAATAAATTTTCATTAGGTAAGAAATAGTATTGGGTAAGCTAATGGGACTCAAGGATGATAAATCCCCTGGGCCTGATGGTCTGCATGCTTGACTAATCTTTTGGAATTTTTTGAGGATGTGACAAGTAAAATGGATGAAGGGGAGCCAGTGGATGTAGTTTATCTACTTTCAGAGAAGCCTTTGATAAGGTCCCGCACGAGAGATCGAGCGACTGTCCATATGGTGCCAGCACAATAACCTGGCCCTCAACACCAGCAAAACCAAGGAACTGATTGTGGACTTTGGAAGGAGTAGGATGGGGACCCACAGTCCCATTTATATCAACGGGTCGATGGTTGAAAGGGTCAAGAGCTTCAAATTCCTGGGCGTGCACATCTCTGAAGATCTTTCCTGGTCCGAGAACACAGATGCAATTATTAAGAAAGCTCATCAGCGCCTCTACTTCCTGAGAAGATTACGGAGAGTCGGTTTGTCAAGGAGGACTCTCTCTAACTTCTACAGGTGCACAGTAGAGAGCTTGCTAACCGGTTGCATTGTGGCTTGGTTCGGCAACTTGAGTGCCCTGGAGAGGAAAAGACTACAAAAAGTAGTAAACACTGCCCAGTCCATCATCGGCTCTGACATTCCTTCCATCGAGGAGATCTACCACAGTCGCTGCCTGAAAAAGGCTGGCTGCATCATCAAGGACCCACACCATCCTGGCCACACGCTCATCTTCCCCCTACTTTCAGGTAGAAGGTACAGGAGCCTAAAGACTGCAACGACCAGGTTCAGGAATAGCTACTTCCCCACAGCCATCAGATTATTAAACTTGGCTCGGACAAAACTCTGAACATTAATAGCCCATTAACTGTTATTTGCACATTATCAGTTTATTTATTCATGTGTGTATTTACGTATATAATGGGATATGGACACACTGATCTGTTTTGTATTCATGTTCTGTTCTGTAGTTATGTTCTGTTGTGCTAAAGCAAAGCAAGAATTTCATTGTCCTATCAGGGACACAGGACAATAAACTCTCTTGAATCTTGTGATTGAGGCAGTGCAGCGTAGGTTCATGAGTTGATCCCTGGGATGGCGGGACTGTCATATGAGGAAAGATTGAAAAGACTAGGCTTGTACTCACTGGAGTTTAGAAGGATGAGGGGGTATCTTATAGAAACATATAAAATTATAAAAGGACTGGACAAGCTAGATGCAGGAAAAATGTTCCCAATGTTGGGCGAGTCCAGAACCAGGGGCCACAGTCTTAGATTAAAGGGGAGGTCATTTAAGACTGAGGTGAGAAAAAAATTTTCACCCAGAGAGTTGTGAATTAGTGGAATTCCCTGCCACAGAGGGCAGTGGAGGCCAAGTCATTGGATGGATTTAAGAGAGAATTAGATAGAGCTCTAGGGGCTAGTGGAATCAAGGGATATGGAGAGGAGGCAGGCACGGGTTATTGATTGGGGACGATCAGCCATGATCACAATGAATGGCGGTGCTGGCTCGAAGGGCCGAATGGCCTCCTGCACCTATTTTCTATGTTTCTATGTATGTGTACACTGTGAATGGCTCGATTATATTCATGTATTATCTTTCCGCTGACTGGTTTGCACGCCTCAAAAGCTTTTCACTGTACCTTGGCACACATGACAATAAATTAAACTACAGCGCCAGACCCGGCTTTGATCCTGACTACAGGTACTGTCTGTGCCAAGTTTATAAGTTCTCCTCATCACCTGCTCCAGTTTGGGTGCTCCAGTTTTCTCCCGTCCTTCAAAGACATACAGGTTTGTTGGCTAGCTGGCTTGGTAAAATTGTAAAGTTGTCCCTAGTGTGTGTAGGATAGTGTTAGTGTGTGGGGATCGCTAGTCAGCGCGGACTCAGTGGGCCATAGGGCCTGTTTCCACTCTGTACCTCTAAACAAAACTAAAATGCTTTTTGTTCATCTGTGGTAGACGTGGCAGCTCAGTTCAATGAGTGATTAGTTTAGAGATACAGCACCCGTAGTCAAGCCCTTGTCCCACTTTCCTGAGTTACTCACGAATTCTCCCGAGTTTTCCCCTTGATTCAAACTCGGAGATGCCAGCCGTAGGTAATCGGGGCTATTTTTTTTACTTGTGGACATTTTTCAACATGCTGGAAAAACGTCCCGACTTACCTGATGCCCCGAGTACCTACAGCTGGCATTACGAGCCGCTACGAAATATCTACGGACGCCTACAGCCTCGCTACGGACATTCCCCGAGTTTGAATCAAGGGGAAAACTCGGGAGAATTTGTGAGTAACTCGGGAAAGTGGGGCAGGGGCTTCAGGATCGTCCCTGGGTCTCTGCTGGTGTAAGGCAGCAACTCTATCGCTGTGCCACCGTGCTGCCCCATCTCAAAAGTCTGAAGTAAGATGCTGACCTCTCGCCCTTCCGATGCAGCCAGCCCCAGTCTCGATTGATCCCCCCTCAAATCCCTCAGCATCCATAATCTGGCAAGGAATAATACTCCATTATATAATCCATTACAACCCTGAATCTGGAAGTGGACAGGCACATTACATTGAATCAAGAGACTAAGGGTTGTTTAATTTGGCACAGTGTATAAATATTCCAATGAGCATCTATCAATTACTGTATATCATGAAAATATGCCAAAGCTATATTTAGCTATCTTTCATATCCATCTTGGAATGTTGAGAGTGCTGCTAAACCTTCGTGCAAAGACTACTGCTGATGTTAAATTTGTGTGGCACAGCTGGTAGAGCCACTGCTTCACTGCGCCAGAGACTAGTGTTCAAACCCGACCTCGGTTGCTGTCTGTGTGTGGAGTTTGCACGTTCTCCCTTTGACCGCGTGGGTTTCTTCCAGGTGCTCCAGTTTCCTCCCACATCCCAAAGATGTGCGCATTTGTCGGTTAATTAGCTCTCTGTACATTGCCCCCTAGTATGTCGGAAGTAGATGAGAAAGTGGGATAAGTGGGTAAGAAGGAACTGCAGATGTTGATTTAAACCGAAGATAAACTCAAAAAGCTGGAGTAACTCAGCGGGACAGGCAACATCTGTGGAGAGAAGGAATGGGTGATGTTTCGGGTCGAGACCCTTCTTCAGACTGGTTAGGGATAAGGGAAACGAGAGATATAGACGGTGATGTGGAGAGATAAAAAACAATGAATGAAAGATATGCAAAAAAGTAATGATGATAAAGGAAACAATTTGTAGGGTGAAATGAGAAGCTAGTGTGACTTGTGTGTGCGTGTGTGTGGGGGGGGTGGGGGGGGGGGGGGGGGGGGGGTGGGGATAGATAGAGGGGGAATGTCGGGGCTACCTGAAGTGCGAGAAATCAATATTCATACCACTGGCTGTAAGCTGCCCAAGCGAAATATGAGATGCTGTTCCTCCAATTTGTGTTTAGCCTCACTCTGACAATGGAGGAGACTGAGGACAGAAAGGTCTGTGTAGGAATGGGAAGGAGAATTAAAGTGTCCGGCAACTGGGAGATCAGGTTGGTTCACGTGGGCTGAGCGAAGATGTTCAGCGAAACGATCGCCCAGACTACGTTTGGTCTCACCGATGTTTAAGAGTCCACATCTTGAACAACGGATACAGTAGATGTGGTTGGAGGAGGTGCGTGAACCTCTGCCTAATCTGAAAGGACTGTCGGGGTCCCTGGACAGAGTCGAGGGAGGAGGTACAGCGACAGGTGTTGCATCTTCTGCGGTTGTAGGGAAAGGTACCTGGGGAGGGGGTGGTTTGGGTGGGAAAGGACGAGTTAACCAGGGAGTTGCGGAGGGAACGGTCTCTGCAGAAGGTGGAGAGGGGTGGAGATGGGAAAATGTGGCTAGTGGTGTGATCCCGTTGGAGGTGACGGTAATTTCGGAGGATCATGTGTTGTATGCGACGGCTGATGGGGTGGAAGGTAAGGACTCTGTCTAGGGGAACTCTGTCTCTGTTGCGATTAGGGGGAGAGGGGGGTGGGAGATTGCAACCTTCACGTGGTCGACCTTGTTTCAACGAATGCAATCCACCTGGCGTGCACAAACAGAAGATCAAACAGAACAAGTTGTCTTACAACTTTAGGCTGTGCATGCCACACGCAAGAAGAAGGGGGAGGGGGAGCAACGGCGGAGCTGCGGGATACCAAAGAGACACAAGTGAGGGCCTCATCTATGATGGCAGAGGGGAACCCCCGTTCCCTAAAGAATGAGGACATGTCGGATGTCCTAGTATGGAACACCTCATCTGGGGCGCAGATGCGGTGTAGACGGAGAAATTAGGAGTGGGGGATAGAGTCTTTGCAAGAAGCAGGGTGGGAGAAGTGTAGTCGAGATAGTTGTGGGAGTCAGTGGGATTGTAATAGACTTCAGTCAATAGTCTATTTCCTGTGGTGGAGACTTTGAGATAAAGAAAGGGGAGGGAGATGTCGGAGATGGTCAAAGTAAATTTGAGTGCATGAGGCAAATTGGTGGTGAAGTTGATGAAGTCAACTATCCCTTCCCCACTCAAGTCGCACCACCTTCTCATTTTCACCCTACAAACAGCTTACAATAGTCTGTTTCTTTTATCATCGATACTCTTTTGCATATCTTTCATTCATTGTTCTTTATCTCCTCACATCACCGTCTATATCTCTCGTTTCCCATATCCCTGACCAGTCTGAAGAAGGGTCTCGATCGGAAACATCACCCATTCCTTCTCTCCAGAGATGCTGCCTGTCACGCTGAGTTACTCCAGCTTTTTGTGTCTATAGAGCTAGTGGGAACGGGTGATCGATGGTCAGCGCGATGTCGGTGAACCATATCGCCTGTTTCCACACTTTATCTCTAGACTAAACTTAAAGTCCCCATATTACAAACCAGGTACTTAATTTTAACTTGGGGTGGCTTGGGTTTTGATCAGTTGGAAAGTTATCAACTGTGGCATCATTGAGGTCTGAACTATTTTAACACTGCATCATCACCTGTAACTTGTCAACTTGGTGGAACCTGGCGCAGGCCAGGAGAGCATATGCCAGCACAAGATGGATGCCAGGTATGCGTAGTGGCACCTTGCACAGGTTACACTTATAGGAAGGGAACATGGTAAGCCTACGCTGTCCTGAAGAAGGGTCCCAACCTGAAACGTCGCCTGTCCATTCCATCTACAGATGCTGCCTGACCGGCTAAGGTACGCCAGCACTTTGTGACCTTTTGTTTTGTAAACCAGCATATGCGGTTCCTTGTTTCCCCTCTTGTCTATCACCCCCGACCGCTCGTTCCTTATACCCACCACCCTGTGTTCCTAAGGTTCCTAATCAATCACTCTCCTCATCTTTGACAACTGTTCTCTATATTAAGAATTCAACAGTTAAATAACATAAAGCAGCACTTCTGGGGCAGCTGGCAGCTTCACACCTTGAAGGAAAGAGGTACATTGCTGGGCAGAATATAGAAACACGGAACTGCAACTATCCATGCTCACCAGGGATGCTACCTGACCCACGGAGGTACTACTGCACTTAGTATCTTTCAAAACAAATATGGATTCCTGACACAAAATTAGATGGCCTTTGGGTTCTTGGTGATGTCTCTTGCTTCTGGTATAGATATCGAGCGGCTCCATATTCCTAAGATCCATCTCATTCTGTTTTTTAGTTTAGAGGGACTACACCCTTTGGCCCACCAAGTCCACGCCGACCTGTGATCATCCCATACACTAGCACTATCCTACACACACTAGGGACCAATTTATAATTTTTACCGAAGACAATTAGCCTACAAACTCGTACGTCTTTGGAGTAGAGGAGGAAACCGGAGATCCCGGACAAAACCCGCACAGGCCACGGGCAGAACGTACAAACTCCGGTCAGTCAGCACCCGTGGTCATGATCGAACCTGGGACTCTGGCGCTGTAAGGCAGCAACTCTACCGCTGGGCCACCATGCCGCTCTGGTAGGTGGTCTCGAGACTCCGCTGTGTTCCATCGAAGTGGAAATATTACAGTTACGAGGCATTACTAAAATAATTCAGGCCTTGTTTATGCTGTAAAAGACCCAGTAAACTTGGTTTGGCTTCAGTACATAATTAACTGAAGGTCTAATGAGTCATTTTGAAGGCAGCAGGATATCTACAGGGCACAATTATTACAAAAGGTTACTAACAATTAAAATAATTAAAGCCAGCCTGAATGTCTTAAAGAGAGGTTGCACCGAACTAGTTCAGATGTGGGTGATTATCCTAAAAATGAATCAGATGGGAAAATGTAAATGATGGCCAAACATGTAGTACAATATCCCAGAAATAATTGGGGTAACATATGATGTGCGTTTGACGGCAATGGGCCTGTACTTGCTGGAGTCTAGAAGGATGAGGGGGGGACCTCATTGAAATTTACCGAATAGTAAAAGGCCTGGATAGCGTGGATGCAGAGAGGATGTTTCTACTAGTGGGAGTCTCGGACCAGAGACCATAGCTTCAAAATAAAAGGACGAACCTTTAGAAAGGAGATGAGGAAGAATTTCTTAAGCCAGAGGGTGGTGAATCTGTGGAATTCAATGCCACAGACGGTTGTGGAGGCCGTCATTGGGTATTTTTAAAGTGGAGATTGATAGATTCTTGATTAGTAAGGGTGTCAAGGGTCACAGGGAGAAGGCATAAAAATGGGGGTGGAAGGGAAAGATAGATCAGTCATGAATGAATCGCAAAGTAGTCTCGATGGGCCGAATTGCCTAATTCTGCTCCAATACCTTAAGAACTCATCAATATCCTCCAAGGATATTGGGCTGAAATCCTTGGTTCGGGTGATGCTAAAGGCACCAAAGTGCTGGAGTACTCAGCGGGTCTGGCAGCATCCCTGGAGAACATAGATAGATGATGTTTCAGATCGTACCAATGGTTCAATAATTCATTTTTTTATCACGTGTACCAGGGTACAATGGGATTTTCTT
Source organism: Okamejei kenojei (assembly GCA_035221665.1). Lineage (NCBI taxonomy): Eukaryota > Metazoa > Chordata > Chondrichthyes > Rajiformes > Rajidae > Okamejei > Okamejei kenojei. Next base: position 34,335,829 of record CM069142.1, read on the forward strand.
TTTGCATGCAGATCAGTAAAATATTGCCATACATAAATACAATCACTGGTTCACTACATAATGCAAAGAAACAGACTACTGAGTCTATATGCAAAGCAGCATCTGTGGAAAACATTGAGAGGCGACGTTTCGGGTTGCGACCCTTCTTCCGATAGACATGTGGACAAGTGCACTATCAGTGCAATATCTTCAGCAGCTCAATGATTTGGCATGAGAAGTCAAGTTCAAGTCTACACACAGAGGAGTCTGGAGAAGGGTCCCGATGTGAAACGCTGCCTGCATGTCCATTCCCTCCAGAGATGCTGTCTGACCGTGTTCCCTGGAGAACATGATACTTATGCTCTAACAAACCCAATGAATAAATAACCATCAACGTAGATGCAATCAGTCTGAAGAAGTGTCCTGACCCAAAACATCATTGATGCGGCAGTGTGTAGGATAGAGTTAGTGTCCGGGGTGATCGCTGGTCAGCATGGACTAGGTGGGCTGAAGGGCCTGTTTCCATGCTGTATCTCTAAAGTCTAAAGTAAAGTCTAAGGTCTAAAAGTTTCCTATTAAATCTTGCCCTCCTTAAACCTATGTCCTGTTGTTCTCGATTCCCCTACTCTAGGCAAGAGACTCTGTGTGTCTGCCTGAAGTATTCCTCTCATGATTTTGTACACCTCTATAAGATCAGCCCTCATCCTCCTGCGCTCCAAGAAGTGAAGTCCTAGCCTGCTTAACCTCTCCCTATAGCTCAGGCCCTCGAGTCCTGGCAACATCCGCATTAATCTTCTCTGCGCTCCTCTGCAGCTTGACAAGATCTTTCTTATAGCATTCTTCAACATCTTGTCAAACAGTAGAAGGCAAACATGCAAAAGGACTCGGTTTAGTGTGCAGACAGTGTTTCGGAACATGCTGAGCATGTTCTTTGTTTACATTGGATATCAGGGAGGCTGTTACAGCTCAGAGTTGGTGACAGAGACAACACTTGATCAGCCCCTTGGCAACGTCATGCTGGATAGATGGCTTCTGGGCTGTTCCGTCTATCCTCCTCGCCCACGGCTGATTAGACCAGTTGCCATGCCAACCACCAAGGCTAGCAGCAACACAGTGAGGACAAGGTCAGTCCAGGGGGGAGGGAAATCACTGAGCAACTTTGCAGTTTATTTATGGATATCAGGAGCTGCAGATGCTGGTTTACAAAAAAAACATGTACAAATGATTTTAGACTCTACTTTCGAGAGAACTTTAGTTTAAACAAAACTACAGTGTGGAAACTGACTTTTTGGCCCACTGAGTCTGCTCCAACCAGCCATCACCCCATGCACTAGCACTGGGGACAACTTGCAATTGTAAACTCTTTGAATCACTTTTCTCTGGAAGGCGACTCCGGACTGTGAAAGCTGCCACAGCCAGACATAAAAACAGTTTCTTACCCACGAGTAGTTGCTCTACTCAAGTAGCCCCCCTTTGATCTGGTATGTTGTTGGTTCATATGCTTGATCAATGGTGTTTTATCATTAATTTTTTATTATTGTTAATGTTTAGTGCTTTCTGAGTCATTCGTAACTGTCACTGTATGTCATGTTGTTACTTGTGGGTGGAGCACCAAGGCAAATTCCTTGTATGTGAATACTTGGCCAATAAACTTACTTACTTACTCACTTACTTACCGGAGCCAATTTACCTACAAACTGTACAGCAAGTCTACCGCTGTGGCACTATGCTGCCCTGAATGGTAACTATTTTTCTTTTTTTACACACTAAGGGTGGTAGGTATTTGAAACGAGCTGCCAGAAGAGGTAGTTGAGGCAGGTACTATCGCAATGTTTAAGAGGCATTTGGACAGGTTCATGGATAGGATATGTTTAGAGGGATATGGACCAAAGGCGGGTAGGTAGGACTAGTGTAGATGGAGCACTTTGGTCGGTGTGGGCAAGTTGGGCAAGGGTCTGTTAACACGCTGCATGACTATAACTCTATAAGTATTTCTTTGTGGATCTAAATCCTCAAAGATTCAAAATGAACTCCACTGGTCAGAAATTGTAGCCTCACAGAAAGTAGATGACAGTTACAGTGAAATAAAGTGAGGCCACTCCTGTTCCAATCCATATCCACAGCTCACAAAGACCCTTAGAACATAGAGCATGGAAAAATACAGCGCAGGAACAGGCCCTTCAGCCCACAATGTCCTATTCCTACTGTACCATATTCCATAAAAGGACACAACGTGCTGGAGGAACTCAGCAGGTCAGGCAGCATCTCTGGAGAGCATGGATAGGTGACGTTTCAGATCTTGCAGTATCTTCCCAGCTGTTATCAGGCAACTAAACGATGCTATCACCAACTAGAGAGCGGTCCTGACCTCCCATCTACCTCATTGGAGACCTTTGAACTATCTTAAATTTACTGGGGTTTATTGTGCTAAATATTATTCCCTTTATCCTGTATCTGTACACTGGATGGTTTAATTGTAATCATGTATAGTCTTTCTGCTGATTAGATAGCACAACAAAAAGCTTTTCACTGTACCTTGGTACGTGTGACAATAAATTAAACTATACTAAACCTGCTGAGTTACTCCCGCACTTTATGTCCTTTTGTGTAGTAACCAGCATCTGCAGTTATTTGCATCAATGTTCAATGTTCCATGTTCAAGAAGACTTTCTCATAAGATAAACACCATGAGAGTTGAATAAAATCAAATGTATTTTTGCAATCTGCTTCCATAGAGGTTACGGTGGAAGCTACTTTAGATTTTAGACTTACAGCATGGAAACAGGCCCTGTGGCCTAACAAGTCCGTGCCGACCAGTGATCACCCCGTACACTTGCACTATCCGATACGCTAGGGCCAATTTTACAAAATTTACCAAAGTCAATTAACTTTGCAGGCCCAAGTGTCCACCGTGTCCAGTATGCTCCCAGTAAGAACTTCCAGTGACATGGGTATGCTGCCTTACAGTGCCAGAGACATGGGTTCAATCCTGACTACAGGTACTGTCTGTGTGGAATTTGCACATTTTCCCTGTGACCGCTTGGGTTTTCTCCGGGTGCTCTGGTTTCCTCCAACATCTCAAAGATGTGCAGGTTTGTAGATTAATGTTCTTCTGCAAATTGTCCCTAGTGTGCAGGATACGGGTGATCGCTGGTCGGTACAAACTCAGTAGGCCAAAAGGCCTGTTTACATGCTGTATCTCTAACACTAAAACTAAAAGGAGAACTAATCACAATTGCCACACAAAGCACAGTTGACCAGGCACCTGCCCATTGCAAATTAATGGATGAAATCCTAATCTCCGTTGACAAATTAGAATAATCCCTACTTTGTGTGATTTCAGCAGGGATGTTGCATTAGAATAACAGCTGTCACTGCTAATATCAAAAATTGCATTTCTGAAACAAAACAATCAGTTATTCAAGCCTCAATAATATTTGAAGCAACTTATATTACAATTACACGCTGGCATTTATCAGTCTGGGGATTGAGTATAGATGGGTATAAGGACAGAGCCAACAATGGGCCATTATGGGCTCCACCCTTCCTGAGGTCATCTGTTGCCAGCCCTGATATGTTCTGGCCTTTTCGCTATCTGTCAATCTGAAGAAGGTGTTCCGACCCGAAACGTCACCCATCCATGTTCCCCAGAGATGCTCCAGCACTTGTTGCACCTCTACAGATGTTGCTTGACCCACTGAGTTCCTCCAGCAATTAATGTTTTGCTCCAAGTTCCAGCATCTGCAGATTTTGGTGTCACTAAAAGTAACATTTATTGTCTGACTCTTTATGCTCATGGATGTTTTTGGATATTGGTTGTGACAGCTGGTAGATTCAGCGGTGGGGGAGGGGGATAAATCAGGAGGTAATATGGGTGACAAGAATGTAACAGTTGTCACATGATGTTCACTTGGGCCCCACACTGTGGCTGCAGCAACAGTTAATTTACCAACCGCCAAAATGATTTCTCCCTTGAAACAACCAGTGACGGCACAGTGGCGTAGCAGTAGAGTTGCTGCCTTACTGCACCAGAGACCCGGGTTCAATCCTGACTACGGCTGCTGGCTGCGCAGAGTTTGTGCATTCTCCCTATAACCGCATGTGTTTTCTCTGGGTGCTCTGGTATCTTCCCACATTTCAAAGACCGACAGGTTTGTAGATTTAATTGGCTTGGTAAAATTGTAAAATGTCCCCAGTGTGCGGGATAACGTTAATGTACGGGAATCGCGGGTCGCCGGAAACTCGGTGGGCAGAAGGGCCTTTGCAAATGGACTCAAAAAGGGAAAAAGTCAAATGACAGATGCAGGTAACCTAAAATAAAATAAAGTGCTTCTAATATTTAAAAGGACAGTCAGCACTTGTGCAAACTGACCTTTTGGGGTCAATGGCCATTCATCATGTCCCAAACTGTTAACTCAAAGATGCTACCTGACCTGTTGAGCATTTCCAGCATACTCTCCTATCAGTTTGGCTAACATGACATTAAAGCTTACTATCAAATTGCATCACAGCTTGGTTTGGGAACTACTCTGCCCAAGACCGCAAGAAATTTCCATGCTGTACCTCTAAACCCAACTAAACTAAACTATTAGGTTTACACCAATAGGTTTACACCTTTGTGCTGAAGTAGAGGTGGTTGAAAGCTTCAGGTTCCTGGGAGTAAATATCACCAGTAACTTGTCCTGGACCAACCATATCGAAGCAATGGAAAAGAAAGCACACCAACACCTCTACTTTCTTAGAAGGCTTAGGAAATTCGGCATGTCCCCAACAACTCTCACCAACTTCAACAGATGCGCAGTAGAAAGTATTTTATCAGGATGCATCAAAGCATGGTTTGGGAACAGCTCCATCCGAGACTGCAAGACATTACTGAGAATTATGGACACAGCCCAGACCATCACACAAACCAACTCCCTTCCACTGACTCCATCTACACTGCACGCTGCCTCGGCAAGGCCACCAACATAATCAAGGACGAGTTTCACCCCGGGCACACGCTCTTCTCCCCTCTCCCATCAGGCACAGGATACAGAAGTGTAAAAACGCATACCTCCAGATTCAGAGACAGTTTCTTCCCACCTGTTATCAGGCAACTGAACCATCCTACAAACAACCAGAGAGCCGTCCTGAGCTACTATCTATCTCACTGGAGACCCTCGGACTATCTTTAATCAGATTTTACTGCACTCTATCTTGCACTGAACGTTATTCCATTTATCCCATTGCCGGCCTGTTTCCGATATAAACGTGAGTAATCGTACAGTGTTGCGGAAATTACAAACTGCATTGATTGGACTAGGGACTGAGTGCAGAACCATTTACATAAGTGCGAGTTTACGTTAGTCGACTAAGTCGGGGAGTGCCTGTATTTCTAAGGTAACCTTGAGAAGGCATCACAGATAGAGTTTGTTCACTATTACATCCTATTACTCATATTATAAAATTGACAAGAAGTGTTTTATTGACAGCAGCATATTTTGGCCAATGCTCTGTTGCCTGCTGGCAGACAGTGACTCACACCGCAGGCTGAGGGCTATCCCAGACTTTGCTTCATGCGAACTTAGACATTGGATGTCATTTGTTCCACTTTTTTGCCGAGCTATCTCCCCAGTACTGTTTTCGAAATTTCTAACTCAAAGGCCAGGACTGAGCATGCAGTTGAAGCTGAAATGAGTATAGACGATAGGATAGACACAATGTGCTGGAGTAACTCACTGTGTCAGGCAGCATCTCTGGAGAAAAAGGATTTAGTCCAGTACTTTTAGTTACTCCAGCACTTTGTGTCTATCTTTGGTATAAACCAGCATCTGCAGTTCTTTGTTTCTACATAGAAGTGGGGAGGTTATGTTACAGTTGTACAAGACATTGGCGAGTGCACAATTTTGGTCACTGTGTTATGGGAAAGACATTGTTAAACTGGAAAGGGTGCAGAGAAGATTTACGAGGATGTTGCCAGGACTCGAGGGCCTGAGCTATTGAGAGGGGTTGGGCAGGCTGGACTTTATTCCTTACAGAAGGCTGAGGGATGATCATACAGAGATGTATAATATCACGAGGCAAATTGATTGGATAAATGCACAGTCATTTACCCAGAACAGGGGAATCAAGAGCCAGCGAACATAGGGTTGAAGTGAGAGGGGAAAGATTTAATAGGAACCCGAGGGCAACCATTTTTAAACAGTGGGTGGTGGGTGTAAGGAATGAACTACCAGAGGAGGTAGTTAGGTCAAGTACTATCACAAACTTGAAAAAGAGATTTGGACAGATACATGGATAGGACAGATTTCGAGGGATATGGGCCAAATGCTGGCAGGTGGGGCTTGTAGATGGGGCATGTTGGATAGCATGGGCAACTTGACCAAAGGGCCTGTTTCCACGCTGGTATGACTGTGACTGAGGGTTCATGTCTGCATAAGATGAAAGGGAGGGTGTAAACACCGCAGTCATCTCACATCTTTGAAATAAGTCAGAAATGAGTGGATAAAACCAGGAACAATATCGCCGGCTCTTTAGCAACTATTCACACCCTCTCAAGGAAAGATTGCACTGAAGGAGAAGTGCACACAGGATATGATTCACAATGACAAATCCACTCATGAATCAGTGCGTTCACATGGCAGCTTCTGGCAGACAGAGAACAGATATGGTCAGGCATTTATAACTCATTGTAGTACTGTACTGTGACCCTTGAGCAGTCAAAATGTTGAAATAAGGAACTGCAGATGCCTGTTTACAAAAAGCACACAAAGTACTGGAATAACTCAGCAGGTCAGGCAGCATCTCTAGGGAACATGGATAGGCGACGCAGGGCCGGATTTACGTATAATCTAGACAAGCTTAATCTTAGGGCCTCGAGATCTAGTGGGGCCTACTCGCCTCGCTGCCTCACCGGACCCGTCGAACCTCGCCGCCCCACCGACCATCCTCCCACCGGGACCTCCTACTCTTTGCCCGCTGACCCTAGCCACTCCACCGCCCTCCAGCAGCCCACAGCCGTCGCCGTCACCTTATCTGCAGCCTGGACAGCACCGGGCCTGAAGCTTCCACGCTGCAGACTCCTACTCCCCCGGGTTTGACTGCGCTGGGTCCTAGTGCTAGTTAGCCAACCCTGGTAATCTCAGTGGCTATTCCACTGGGTCTTCCCCATTCCCCTCAAACCATGTGACCCCAGCTCTTCCCCACCCACCTACACTACAGTCCTCATACCCCCCTACCCCCTGACCACCCACCACCCCTCCACCAGACATCCAGAACCAGGGACCACAGTTTAAGAATAGGGAGTAAGCCATTTAGAACGGAGACGAGGAACACTTTTTCTCACAGAGAGTGGTGAGTCTGTGAAATTCTCTGCCTCAGAGGGTGGTGGAGGCAGGTTCTCTGGATGCTTTCAAGAGAGAGCTAGATAGGGCTCTTAAAAATAACAGAGTCAGGGCATATGGGGAGAAGGCAGGAACAGGGTAGTGATTGGGGATGAGGAGCCATTATCACATTGAATGGCAGTGCTGGCTCGAAGGGCCAAATGGCCTACTCCTGCACCTATTGTCCCCATCCCTGCCATGTGTTCACCATCCTCCCTGACCTCCCCCTCTCAGATACCGAACGGTCTGTCCTCAGCAGAGGCCTCACCCAGGGCCGGCCTTAGGAGGTGTGGGGCCCAATTAGGTACAATTTTGGTGAGCCCCAGGTTCCCAGCCAAGGTCTGTAGATTCATAGAAATATAATTAAAGTCTATAATTAAAGTTAAAGTAATCAAAATGTGTGCTAAAAAAGTGCATGCAACTTAATGGACCAAGCAGATCTAAGCTACATTTTAATATAAAATTGCATACATGTAAGCCTACAAGTAACAAACAAACTGTGTAGATCACCTCTGAAAAGTACATAGTTACAATACCACTTGTTTTAGTGACTGTGAAATGAAAAAAAAAGTAATTTAATTAAATAGATCCTGGAAAACCAATAACCATTAGTGAAAAAACATTTTGGGCTTCAGCCCCATACAACCCTTTGGGCCTCTACCCCATGCTAACTGGGTGTTAGTTGTCTGTGCGTGATGTGTGTGTGGGAGGGAAGGAGAGAAGGGATGGAGGGAGGGAGAAAAGGGACGGAGAGAAAGAAGGGATGGAGCGAATGAGAGAAGGGAAAAGAGAGAGGAAGGAGGGAGGGAAGGAGAGAAGGGAGGGAGGGAAGAAGGGAAGGAGAGAAGGGAGGGAGTGGGCCGGCGGCAGGAGCGGATGCCGGAGTCCGGGCAGACGGGTGTGAGCTGAGGCCGATGTTTGTAAACGTTGCTCCAACCCCCGGCCCGGCCCTCCGTATATTGTTCACAGCGTCTCCCCAGGGAGAGAGAGGGGTGGAGCCGGGGCTGTGTGCGTGAAGCACGGTGACTGGGGGGCGGGAGCGCTGTCCCGGGACCGCGAGGGAACGACCCACCTCCCCGTCTACCCCTTTCTTCCCCATCCACTGCTCTACTCTCTCTCTGCCCCTCTCTCCCCCCTCCACCCAGGGTACATCTACCCGAGCCGAGAGTAGATTACTCTGGCGCGGGGCCCTCTTACTCGCGGGGCCGAATTGGGAGCAATCAGTCCAATCGGCTTAAGGCCGGCCCTGGCCTCACCTTTGTCCCCACCTCAATGAGTTCTGCGCCCGCCGCAATTTGGAGCTCTTCTTCTGTCGCCTCCACCTCATGCCGTTCTTCCATGGGAAGGAGTTCTCTCCCCCATTGATGATCCCTTTTCCCGTCTCCAACGGACCCCCTCCTATTGGACACCCCCCCCCCCCCATGGCCACTGGGACAATGAAATTTGGGGGTCACCACCCGACGTCGGAACTGGAGAACATTCTCAGCGGCTTGGACTTCCGAATCGGCCACTTCCTACCGGAGACCGCGGCTCCCGAAGTCCACAGGCTGAGCTGGGCAGAGATTTATGCTGGCGGCACTCGGCAAAGGGTTCCCAGGGCTCCGCGATATTAAAACCAGCGCAGCCCGAGGCTGGGAGCTCCGCAAACCACAGCTCCATGATGTTGAAGCAGCAGGCCCAACACTCCAGAGCTTCAAACGGCGATCCAGGTAAAGCATCGCCTGCACTGAATCCAATACGTAGTTTAAAACCAACTGTTTAATGACAACATACAGTAGGATCTAAAAGTGTCTCACTGTCGGGTAGTCATGGTCCTCTAGTCGTGGGGGTGGGGGATTGGGAGGGGGGGGGGGGCAGGGCCTCTCTTCATCTAAATCCGGCCCTGAGGCGACCTTTCAGGTCAGAACCTATCAGAAGGATTCCAACCTGAAAATTCACCTACTCATGTTCTCCAGAGATGTTGCCTGAGCTATTCATAAGTCATAGGAGTTGAATTAGGACATTCGGCCCATCGAGTCTACTCCGCCATTCAATCATGGCTGATCTATCCTTCCCTCTCAACCCCATTCTCCTGCCTTCTCCCAATAACTCTCTTAACACCTTTATTAATCAAGAATCTGTCAATTTCTGCTTTAAAAATACCCAATGACGGCCTCCACAGCCGTCTGTGGCAATGAAATCAACAGATCATGGATAGGCGAAGTTTGGGTCAGGATCTATCAAAAGGACCCCAACCCAAAACGTCACCTATCTATGTTCTCCAGAGATGCTGCCTGACCCACTGAGTTACTCCAGCACTTTGTGGCTTTTTTCTAACTACACACCTGGCTACGATCTCCCTTTATCCTGCATCTGTACCTTGGATGCACGCAACAAAAAGGGGGCTGCACAGCGTTGCTGCCTTATAGCGCCAGTGACGCAGGTTTAATCTTGACTATGGGTGTTGTCTGTATGCAGTTCATACGTTCTCCCTGCGACCACGTGGGTTTTTCCTGGTGCTCCGGTTTCTTCCCATGTCCCTAAGATGTGCAGGTTTGTAGGTTAATTGGCCTCAGTAAATTGTCCCCAGTGTGTGGGATAGAACTGGAGAATGGGTGATCGACGGTCGGCGTGGTCTCGATGGGCTGAAGGGCCTGTTTTCTCACTGTATCTCTCAACTGAACTAAACCTTTTCACGGTACCGCGGTACATTCAGGGAGGGGGGGCGAGGAGAGGGACAACGGTTCGCGGTACAGCAGGGATGGAGGCGATGGCTGCAATAGGCCTGTGGCCAGAAGTAGCTGGGACTGTAAAATAGCAGCAAAATGGTGCCTCGTGCCTGCAGACTCAGTACATTCTAGTCTAACTAGTCTAGTGGATTGGGCTCATGTATGGTGATAGTCTTGCTGAGCTGTATGCACAAAAAATGTTTCAGTGTACCTTGGTACACGTGATAATAAAGAAACCATAGACATGACAATACTAAACTAAGCTAAACAAAGTTTTTTGGTCCCATCTCTTTGTCACATCTTTCCCCTTTTTTCACTGAACGTGGGACCACTTCCTTTCATGCAGTATATCATCTTGTCCACTCAGTCCCCACATTATCAGGGAAAGCTGCAGGGAGCACCAAGGGGGGGGGGGGTGTGTACATCTGGGTCGGTGTCCTTGTGGGTTTGTTTTGCAGAGTTGTGCAACATCCCTCTGGCTGTGTACATTGAGGAAAGGCACGTGAATCACTCCGCCTACATGCCGTGACAAGTTTGGCAGACAGAGAATAGCTCGGATTTCCACCTGGGACTGGTACCCGAAACGTCGCCTATCTCCTTTGCTCCTTAGATGCTGCTGCACCCGCTGAGTTTCTCCAGCCTTTTGTGTACCCTGGTGTACAATGCAGGTTCCAGTCTGAAGAAGGGCTCCAACTCAAAACGTCACCAAACCGCGTTCTCCAGAGATGCTGCCTGACCCGCTGAGTCAGTCTAGCATTTAGCGTCTATCGCGGGGTCCAGACACTCACACTTTTAATCCAAGGACTGTTGACTTTACTTTAGACTTTAAAGATACAGCACCGAAACAGGCACAGAGTCCATGCCAAACAGCAATCACCCCGTACACTAGCACTAAATTGTCCCTAGTGTGTAGGATAGTGTTAAGGTACGGCGTGATGTCAGACAGTATGGTCAGGTTGGGCCGAAGGGCCTGTTTCCACGCTGTATCTCTAAATCTAAAACTAAAACTAAAAACGGGTTATGATGAGTAATCTGTTCATGAATCACTCGTCCACATGCTGTGGCAAGTTTGGCAGGGGGAGAATTTCAGTCCGAGGCTGGTACAATGATGTGTAATGCAGGGTTGCTGTATGTGTAGTGGTTACCTCGGCAACAGTGCAGACAGAAAGAAAATTGGGTAAACGATGTGAACAGCAATCGTGTAAGATGTGCTATTTCATACTGACCGGTCATACAGTATACTGCATATACTGCACACCCATTTCTCCCACTATCCTGCCCCCCCCTCCCCCCCATTTCCCCTTTATCCCCTTCTTTCCGCTTCCCGTTCCATCTACATCCATTCCTCTGGCTTCACAAATCACATCTCACAATTCGTATCTCATAGCCTCTGTCTCCTTTTTATCTCAGGCTTTTGTTCACCCCTCTGCCAATTAACCCCCCCCCCCCCAACTCACCTGTATCCACCTATCACTCGTCAGGCCTTGTCCTGCCCTCGCATCTTCCAGGTGTCTTCCACCTACTACGATCACTCTGAACAGAGGTTTCCTGACCCGAACGTCACCTGTCCATGTTTTCTGGAAATACTGCCTGACCCGGTGAGTTACTCCAGCACTTTGTGCTATTTGCTCAAGATCCCAAAATCTACAGTTCCCTTGTGTCCCAAGAATTGAATATAAATATCAACACCGAGAAATGCAGATGCTGGTGTCCAAAAATAGACACAAAGTCCTGGACTAACTCCGCAGTTCGGCGGTAAAGTGGGACTCCTTTTAGTTTAGTTTAGTTTAGAGCAACAGCATGGAAACAGGCCCTTCAGCCCACCTAGTCCATGCCGACCAACGATCCCCGTACACTAGTTCTGTCATAGAGACGGGATGATTAACAGAAGCCACTTAACCCACAAACCTGTACTTCTTTGGAATGTGGCAGGAAACTGGAGCACCCGGAGAAAACCCATGCAGTCACAGGGAGAACGTACAAATTCCACGTAGACAGCACCCGTAATCAGGATCGCACCTGGGTCTCTGGCGCTGTCAGGCAGCAACTCTACCGCTGCGCCACCGTGCCGTCCACAAGGGACTAGTTATAAATTACATCACACAAGGAGATAATTATTTAATTATTTGACGTCTCCCTATTAGTTCCTTCAGTCTCTGAAACACTGGAAACTTGAATCAGTCGATTGTACTGTTGCCACAACAGCTAAATAACCAAGAGTTGGCAGTATCTTGTTGTCTTGCAACACTGAATATTATTTGGCACAAAAGTCTGAATAGTGAAGTCAATGCATGACATAACGTCACAGTTTACAGTGAAGACACGGGTGCAAGCAAACTCCCCAATTGTCCATTATCTCTCTCTCACACACGTATAATACAATATAAGACACAAAATGCTAGAGCAACTCAGCGGGTCAGGCAACATCTCTGGAGAAGATGGATAGGTAATGTTTCGGTTTGGGGCCCTTCTTCAGACTGTTTGAGGTGCGGCCGGAGAAAGCTGAAGAGAGGAGTGGGCGTGACAAAGTCTGGCGAGTGATAGGTGGATACAGGGGAGGGTTTGGGGAAGTTTGATTGGCAGATGGGTGGACAAAGGTTAGAGATGAGAAACATAAAGTGTGAGATAAGGAGAGAAGAAATGTAAAATGGATAGCTAGAGGATGGAATATATGTGGAAAAGAGTGGGGGAGGGGAGGGGAGGGGAAAGGGAGGAATGGGTGTGCATTCAATTGCATTTGTCCCACCTCCTCCCCTCTTCCAGCTTTCTTCCTCCTATTATCACATCCCGACCCAAAACATTGTCTATCCATGCTCTCCAGCGAAGCTACCTGACCCACTGAGTTACTCCAGCACTTTGTGTCTTCTCTTATATATCAGCATCTGCGGTTCTTTATATCTCCGACAATCTGCTCTTTAGAGATGGGAAAATGTTGAACAAGACAATGTTCCTGGTTCTTTTGTAAAATTATGATCCAGATTTGTGAATGTTTCAAATGCCGCTTTTACATTTAGCAATAAAGTGACTAATTGAATTAATAAACATTTTCAAGTACATTTTTGCATTTTTCAAAGTAATATTTTTCTAAATCCCAATCAAATAACTACAAATCTCACCCAAGCCAGCTAATAAATGAACACTTTGAAAATGCCATAAATGTCCCTGACTTATTTATGGCATTTAATCTTCATTAAATATGAGAAATTTAATCTTCATACATGAGAAAACTATTATCCTTGGAAGGATTGTAGCACAGACTGATACGAGGGCTTGAAGATTCAAGGAATGAGAAGAGATTGCAAAAGGAGAGATTTGGTAGATACACCCCTGAATTTGGAAGATTGAAGGGTGATCCCATTTTAAAAAATTGATTGAAAGATTCAAGAACATGGCAACAGGCTCTAAGGCCCATCAAGTCCATGCTGACCGTCGAATACCCGTTCACACAATAGTTCTATGTTATCCCACGTTCTCATAGTCCACAGTCCAAAATATTAGTGACCAGCTAGGGGCAATTTACAGAGGGCCAGATAACCTACAAACCCGCACGTCTTTGGGAAGTGGGAGTAAACTGGAGCACCTGGAAGGAACTCACGCGGTCACAGGGAGAATGTGCAATCTCCACGCACACAGACAGACAGCACCTGAGGTCAGGATCATAGCCAGGTCTATGGCGCTGTGAGGTAGCAGCTCTACCAGCCGCGCCACCATGCTGCCCTTTAAATGATTATCTGATTTCATCAGTGATATACAAAGGAACAACATTCTTTGATAATAGAACCCAAGAAAGATTAAATTGGCAGCTCGGTTTCTGAGGTGTGAAATCAAAAATCTCTTTAGGGTTTAGGCTTTGATTTATTTACACTTTTTAGAGAAACAGAGCGGAAACAAGCCCTTCGGCCCACCGTGTCTGTGCCAACTGTCGATCATCATGTACACTAGTTCTATCCTACACACTGGCGACAAATTACAATTTTACCAAAACTAATTAACCTACAAACCTGTATGTCTGTGGAGTGTGGGAGGAAACTGGAGCACCCGGGGAAAACCCAAGTGTTTACAGGAAGAACGTACAAACTCTGTACAAACAGCACCCGTAGTCAAGATCGAACCTGGGACTCTAGCGCTGTGAGGCAGTTACTCTGACGCTGCACCACCGTGCCGCAGTTTATTATTATCACGGGATAATAACCAAGATACAGTGAAAAACATGCTGTCCAGTCAGATTAGATAATACCATACCTAAATACACAGTGGCAACCTCCTCATACCTTTAAAATATTCATGGTTGATATCACCAGATGTTTTTAACAAATACTGGAAATGCTGAGCTTCAGAAATGAAACAGAACTTGTTGGAAATTCCCAGCAGTTTTGTGGTGAGAGGAAAGAAAATAACAGGGCTAATCTCATTGACATCCAGATTCTGCAGATATCTGACAGCTGCCTCAGCTAAAAAATATATATTTATAATATATGACAAAAAAAAATGCAAAGACAATGTTCGGTGTGACTGTGAATACTCTGGAATACCGAGCAGCCATACTTGCCTTTCTCTCAGTCGTGTTTCTGATATGGCTTTAATATTGCAGTCCCTGAATTAGTTTAGTTTAGTTAAGTTTATTGTCATGTGTACCGAGGTACAGTGAAAAGCTGTTTGTTGATGCTATCTAGTCCCACACCCTGTCCATTTACTTTCCCTGTATCACCCACCACTGAAGTCAATAATGTGTTTAAAAATACATTTGGACAGATGTATGAGCAGAAAGGGTTTTGAGGGATATGGACCAGATGCAGGCGAATGTGCCAAGTGCTGGCAGCCCAATAGGGTGACACAGTGGTAAAGTTGCTGCCTTACATCGCCAGAGTCCCGGGTTCAATCCTGAGTACGGGTACTGTCTGTGTGGAGTTTGTACGTTCTCCCTGTGACCACTTGGGTTGTTTTCGGGTGCTCCTGTTTCCTCCTACACTCCAAAGATGAACAAGATTGTGTGTTAATTGGCTTTGGTAAAAATTGTACACCGTCCCGTGTGTAGGATAGTGCTAGTGTGTAGGGATCGCCGGTCAGCACTGACTCCGTGGGACGAAGGGCCTGTTTCCGAGCAGTATCTCTGAAGGTTCAAGTCTAACCTCTTTAAAAATACATTTGGACAGGGATTCGGGTAGGAAGGATTTAGAGGGATATGGGCCAAATGCAGGCAAATGGGATAAATGATGGCAGCCCAATATGCCAACTTGGTCGGCAAGGACAAGATGGGCTGAATGGGTTGTGCAGTACAGCTATGAGACTCTATAAATTAGTGATAGGAGTGTTTTCTTCTCTTTAGCATCATTTATTTTCACTTTTGATTCACTTCACACCACTAAATACTTCTCTTGTTGCTTCTTGTAACTATGGTACTTTTAAATAGGCTTCCGGAAAATGCATATCCGTAGCCAGTATGACAGGTTTTTATACTTTCCTCAGTTACAAAGACGCATAAAATGTACATAATAAAGTCAAACATAGATTACAACAGGTGGGTATCGAAAAGCAATTGCAACATCCAGACATAATATTGTGGGCAAAACACACAGTGCTGGAGGAACTCAGCAGGTAAGGTAGCATTTGTGGAGAGAATGGACAGATGACGTTTCAGGTCAGGACCCTTCTTCACTAATATTTTGGACTGTGGACTGTGTATGAGAAAGTGGGATAAGATAGAACTAGTGTGAACGGGTGATCAATGGTTGGCGCGGATTCAGTGGGCCAAAACTCTCATGCTGGGGTTGAATTACTCAATCTTCCATCTACCTCTTTGCTGTTCTTGCACTTTTTTAATCTGCATTTTCTCTCTTGCTCTGCAAATTCCCCCTAGTCTGTAGGGAGTGGATGAAAAAGCTGGATAACATAGAACTAGTGTGAATGAGTGAGGATGGTCGGCGAGGACTCGGTGGACCAAAGGGTCTGTTTCCCTGCTGTATCTCTAATCTAAACCCGGGCTTATGGACGGTCTGTTCAGAAGTCTGTTAACAGAGGGGAGGAAGCTTTTCATGCATAACATCAAGTGATGAAACAGGCATCAAAATGCCTGCAGCAGATGCTTGTGTGTCTGGATGTTGTGTGTACATTTGTCCATTGGATATAAAGAAATACAAATGGCCCAGGTGACTCAAACATTGGCAAGCTTCCACAGATTGGAGTCTGTGTCAGCAGATGTGAAAGGCAATCGTGCTTTATTGTCACATGTGCAAAATGCAGTGAAATTCCTTTTCAAGTGACCAGATTTTGCGCTGTTTCAACCCCCGGCTAGGTCTTATGGAGAGGCGCCCATCCAGGGGAGCCCCAGGCTTCTGCAGGGCCTCCAGCCATCGCCTATGCCTGGATCGTCCAATGAACCATCGTTCCTCTCCTCGCCCTGCCACCTTTGTGCCCTGTGGCCTTGAGGGTGTGGGAGGTAAGACCCACTGCGGTTCACTTTCCTACCGGCCTCGCTCCTCGTGACCGTCGTCACTGGCTCTCTCCTCTTTGGTTCTCCGGTCTTCGGGGGATGAGCCGGGGCCGGGCTCAGCTTTCTCCCCTCCCACCCCTCCCCCCCACAGGCCACGGCCTGCCGTATCTTTCCGGGCATGTTCCCGGTTCCGCGGTGGGCGAGCGAGGCCCGCTGTCGGGTATGCCCATAATCACCGGGATCCTTCTGCCATGTGGCACACAGACCAGTCTTGCCTCGTCCACCGTTCACGGTTGTTTGCTGACTGTCTCTGTTTAGGGAAATATCACTGTACATCTCAGCAAGTGAACCTCCAAAGGCATAGCTGGAAAGAGTTGTTTGCTGGAAGACCTGTTTCCAACAGGAATTGCACGTTTCTGGAATGCAGCAAAAGCAAGAGAGATGTGCTCTCCATGTGACTGCCTTAGATTGTTGGGTGACCTTTGGCAAGCTAGGTTTGATTATTGGTTGCTATCTCTATCCATATCAGGGTGAGTCCGTCATTGTTCATGAGTTCATAAGTCATAGACCCATCCTACCAACACCTAGAGAGCAGTCCTGACCTACCATCTTCCTCCATGGAGACACTCAAACTATCTTTGGTCAGACTACTGGACTTTATCTTGCACTAAACATTATTCACATTATTCCCTTTATCCTGTATCTGTACACTGTGGATGGCTTGATTGCAGTCATGTATTATCTTTCCGCTGACTAGGTAGTGCCCGACAAAAGATTTTTACTGTACCTCGGTACACGGGACAATCAATAAACTCAATTCAGAGAAGCAGAAGTAGACTTTTCAGCCCATCGAGTTTACTCCGCCATTCAATCATGGCTGATCTATTTTTCCCCCTCAACCCCATTCTCCTGCCTTCTCCCCATATCCTTTGACACCCTTCAATCAAGAACCTGTCAATCTCCATCTGAAAAATACCAAATGCCTTGGCCTCAAAGCCGTCTGTGGCAATGATTCACCACCCTCTGACTAAAGAAATTCCCCTCATTTCCTTTCTAAAGGCATGCCCTTCATTCTGAGGCTGTGTCCTCTGGTCCGAGACTCTCCCACTAGTGAAAATATACTCTTCACATCCACTTTATCCAAGCCTTTCACTATTCTCGATTCTCCAAATGTACCCATTGCGGACGTTGGACTTTGTCTCTGGAACTGATGTGCAACAATGCGGAAAACTCTACCCTGCACTCTGTACCTTTCTCTTTGCTCTATTGTACTGGAGTTTGGCGTGATTGTATTTGTATATACTGTAGTGTTAGCTGATTTAATTGGATAGCTTGCAAACAAAGCTTTTTTACTGTACACGTGACAAAATAAATCTAAACCTAAACCACTCATATGCTGGGGATAAATGACCCAATCTTCCAATCTACCTCATTGTGGCCCTAGCACTTATTTTATTTGCACTTTCTCTGTAGCTATAACACTATATTCCGCACTCTGTTTATTTCCTCTTTTGATTGATCTGTTGTACTCATGTATGGTATGAACTGCCTGGAATACACACAAAACACAGCTAATTACTGTTCCTGGGAACACGTGACAATAATGAACCTAAACCTGAAAAGTGTTCTGAAATGTCCATAATAATTAGCCACAGTTACTATCATCATAGCAGTGTGTTTATGACATCATCCTCCCTTCATTAAGCAAACCAGCATTGGTTATGGGGAGAAGGCAGGAGAATGAGGTTGAGAATGAAAGATAGATCAACCATGATGGAATAACAGTGCAGACTCAATGGGTCGAATGGTCTATTTCTGTTCCCATGACATGAACTTAAGAACTTATAACATCAAGGTTTGAAACTTAGCACGAGTGGAACTATTTGTTTAAGAAGGAACTGCAGATGCTGGAAAATTGAAGGTAGACAAAATTGCTGGAGAAACTCAGCGGGTGAGGCAGCATCTATGGAGTGAAGGAAATAGGTCTAGGCGGTCCAGTAAACATAATTCCAGTAAGCAGGCAAGAGCTTTGAGGTGTAATTATAATAATGAGTGAATCACTCTAGCAACAAAGTAGCTCAATTAAAAATATAACATTACGAGTGTCTGCTGCTTCCTCCAGCTTCACAATTCACAACTCTTCGATCCTTTAGTCTCCCACAGAAGGTCTTTTCAGCTCTGGCTTTTGTCCAACCAGCTGACTATCAAAAACACTCCTCACCTGTATCAAACTATTACTTAAGATAGACACAAAGTGCTGGAGTAACTGAGCGGGTCGGGTAGCATCTCTGGAGAAAACGGATGGGTACCATTTTGGGTTGGGACCCTTCTTCAGACTGAAAATTGGGGGTTGGGCTGGGGGGGGGGGGGGGAGGTGAAAAGCTGGAGGCAAGAAAAGACTAAGACCAATTAGGACCAGCCACAGATGACCTTAGGCAGGGTGGTGCCTGGTAGGTAGGTTGGGAGGCTGGCCAGGGAGCGTGTGATTTCAAGAGAAAGAATGTGGAGAATTGTTTTCACTTTTTACTTGCCAGGCTTTGTCCCGCCTCTCCTCTTTCCCAGATTCATTCCCCCTTCCCTCCTCCCATTACAATCAGTCTGAAGAAGGGTCCTAACCCGAAACATCACCAATCCATGTTCTCCTGAGATGTTGCCTGGCCCACTGAGTTAACCCAGAACTTTGTGCCTTGTTTTGCAAACCAGCACCTGCAGTTCCTTGTGTCGCCATTTTTACAATACTTCTTTTAAATTTGAGTTCGGAGATACAGCGTGGAAACAGGGCCTTCGGCCCACCGAGACCGCGTCGACCAGCGATCACCCAGACACTAGAGAATCTACAAACGGCGTACAGACAGCGCCCGTACTCAGGATCAAACTTGCGTCCTTGGTGCTGTACGGCAGCAACTCTACCGCTGCGCCACCGTGCCGCAGTTTATTATTATTAACTGTGCCAAGATACAGTGAAAAACATATTATCCAATCAGTTTAGATAATACTATCCCATAATATGCAGTGGCAACTTCAACGCATTCCCTTAAAATGCTCATGATTGATATCACCAGATGTTTTTAACATAAATACTAGAAATGTCGGGCTTCTGCAATGAAACAAAACATATAAAACTCTGAACAGACAGTACGCAAGGTCAGAAACAAACCCGGGTTTCTGGCGCTGTGAGGCAGCAATTCTACCGTTGTGCCGCTGTGCTGCCCCAACTTGTTTATTGTTTCTTATCAAGATAGACTAAAGCAGGACTGTGTTTGTTGAATCTGATGTGTGAAGGTCACTCTAAACTACTCTGCACCAAAATAACACACAATCAACATGATTTTCAGCATAACCTTGTACTTGTCTTGTCAGGCACTGTTGAATGGCGTAGCCTCTATCCTCAATGGAGATCATTTTAGCCCCAGAAATAGGCGCATTAGGGGCAGGTGAGGCTTGCAATTCGTTTATGACAGTGATTGCATGAACATATGTGAACATACGATGAGCGTTTGACGCAGGGCTGCCAACATTGGGTGAGAGTTGGGAGTGAGAAATTGTGAGAGACCAAGCCCAGGGAACATAGGAACCGAGGGGGGTAGGGAGGGTGTCGGATGGGGGGGGGGGGGTGTGGGTGATGTATTAAAATCATGTTTTAGTGCATTGGGGAAGTATGATTTCAATGTTTTTTGTTTAAAGTATTTTTAAGAGGTAACTTTTTAAGGGGTAACTTTTTTCCACACAAAGGGTGGTGGGTGTATGGACAAGCTGCCAGAGGAGGTAGTTGAGGCAGGGACTATCCCAACATTTAATAAACAGTTAAACTGATACATGGATAGGACAAGTTTGGAGGGATAGGGACCAAAAGCAGGTAGTGTAGCTGGGACACGTTGGCGGGTGTGGGCAAGTTGCGCCGAAGGGCCTGTTTTCGCACTGTACCACTCTATGACTACATTATACCTCCACCATGCATGAATGCTTCAAAACCAAGTGGTCAAGTTTTATTGCCATAAACTCGAGCATAGAAACATAGAAAATAGGCCATTCGGCCCTTCAAGCCATTCAATATGATCATGGTTGTTCATCTAAAATCAGTACCTCTTTCCTGTTTTTTCCCCATATCCCTTGATTTCGCGCTAGCCCCAAGAGCTAAATGTAATTCTCTCTTGAAAACTATCTAGTGAATTGGCCTCCACTGCCTTCTGTGGCAGAGAATTCCACAGATTCACAACTCTCTGGATGAAGAAAGTTTGTCCTCATCTCAGTCCTAAATGGCCTGCCCCTTATTCTTAAACTGTGACCCCTTGTTCTGAACTCCCCCAACAGCGGGACCATTTTTCCTGCAGTTACAGTAAGTGAAAATGTAGCAGGCAAGCAGGATGCTTTTTCCAACCACCCCCATTTGAAGGCCACTATCTTCCACTGCTTCTACCCAGTGCTTGGTACTTACTTCCAGCAGCCACTGGTTGTCCTCCAGGAAGCAACGAGCCGCAGCCTGATCCATACCGGTCACCAGGGCGAATTCGGCGCAGGGACTCTCACGGCAAACACTCGCCAGGCCCGGCTCCCCATCCGCTGCTTCTGCTTCCATCCCTCCCTCCGCCCCGGCTCTCCAACACCCACAACCAGGTTGCTCAAAGCAAACCAGCGCCTCGTCCAAAGACGGAGACATTGAAACATGTCTAGCCAAAGAAGTGGGTTTGAGGGAAAGATAGTTCAGCCATGATTGAATGGTGAAGTAGACTGAATGGCCCAATTCTGCTCCAAGAACATATGAATTTATGAACATTGCAGATTAGCAGCACTTATCTTTTCCCCTTTGAGACAAAGACCTAGCAGTCAAAGTCGAGAAGTGATCTGACTTGAAACATCACCTACCATGTTCTCCAGGGATGTTATCTGACCCCCTGAGTTACCACAGCACTTTATGTCCTACTTTGTAAATCAGCATCTGCAGTTCCTTGCTACTACAGCCAAATCATGTATTGCATGCAACTGGGCAATCAAAAGATATTGATGCAATTAATATTTTCAAAATACCAATTGATTTGTTTTATTGATACAGCATGGAAACAGACCCTTAGGCCGACCGACTCCACGCTGATCACCCATCACCCATTCACATTAGTTCTATGTGATCCCACTTTCACATCCACTCCCTACATACTAGAAGCAATTTTACAGAGGCCAATTAACCTACAAAACCCGCCTGTCTTTGGAATTAAGTTTAGAGATACAACTTGGAAACAGGCCCATCGGCCCACTGAGTCTGCGCTGACCAACGATCACCCGTACACTTGTTCTATCCTACACACAATGGGCAATTTACAGAGGGCCAATTAACCTACAAACCCACACATATTTGGAATGCGGGCGGAAACCGGAGCACCTGGAGGAAAACCACGGGGTCACAGGGAGAACGTGCAAACTCCACACACAGACATCACCCGAGGTCAGGATCGAACCCGGTTCTACCAGCTGCGTCATTGTTTATTTAAACATAAATGTTGAGTTGCACAGCTTTGGGAATGATTATGCGTGCATTTAATGCCACCTTAGCAACTCCAGGGTTAAGCAGTCAAGTAACTCAGTTACCAACAAGGTTGCAAAGACGCCTATACGTACTGGAATAGAAATCGACCTCACACAAAATATTCAAATCAATGGCAACCACACTCCCAGGTCTTTAATCTTCATTATCAGTATGAAGTGCAACTGTATGTGAGTGACTGTATGTTGTTGAAAGGAACTGCAGATGCTGGTTTAAACTAAAGATAGACACAAAAAGCTGGAATAACTCAGCGGATCAAACAGCGTCCCTGGAGAAAAGGAATAGGTGATGTTTCAAGTCGAGACTCTTCTTCAGACTGGTTATTCCAGCTTTTTGTGTCTAACTTTAGTGACTGTATGGACTTGTTTGTGAGCACAATGAAGAACAATGCAGAAACAAGGAACTGTAGAAACACAGGTAGACAAAAATCAGGCCCGTACGAAGCTTTTCAAAAAGGGGGGTGGCATGACAGGATTCCAAAAATGTCGTGAAATAATGTGCACGCAGCGCACATCACAAGCGGGAAGCTCCTCACGTCCGGGTTCCAGGGCCCGCTTAAGGGCCCTGAAAGCTCTGGGGCTTTAGATGCTCTCTGGTGCATTCTGTGCCGTATTTTGGAGCTTTTTGCACCAAATGTATGACCAATATTGCAGAAATAATTTTGGTTGAGCCTGGGTGGAATGGGATGATTGGGATCATTGTTGTATCCTTTTTTTAAAATTAAGAATTGTTGTCCTTGTTTTAATAATCAAGTTGTACTGTTGTAAAAAGTTATGTCAAATGTTATAAAGGAGCATGCAAAAACTGCAAAAAAAATACTGTAAGTTCTTGCAGTAAAGAAAACCTTTTTTTTAGAAAATGTTTTATGTGTTGATTTGATTGCCTGTTACTGTTAGACTGTATTAGTGTGTGCAGTGCACCTTTAATAGTCTTCCTGACCTAACAACTTCACATCACATCAACCTCAACATGAAATAGTTCCGTTTTCTGAGAATGCAACTGTGCAAACCAAGTCATGGACAAAGCCATAGTGAATGTGCATTAAGGCGAGTGCAGACAGCCTGTCATTGCTCATGGAAGTCCTGGTCTTTCCTTCTTTGCGGATGTGAAAACGTGTTTGTCCTCGTTGGCTGGATCAAAGTAAGGTGCCGAGCAAGGTCACGCCTACTGCAAGCATGCCGCCTGGTTTGGGCAGCTCTGCCCCCGAGGAAGGCAGCTGCAGCAGGGCCAGCAGCAGCATGAAGACTTACCTGGCCTCTGGCAAACCCAGCAGAGCGGGCAGCTGGGGCTCCCATCTGACATTGTGCGTTGCTCCAGCTCCAAGAGGCAGTTTAGGCCAGATTCGCTAGTCATGTACTAGCAGAAGTGTGAGTTTGTGCTAGGAGCGGCGGCCACCAGCAGCGCCCGCAGTTTCAAGAGCCGTGGCAGCCTGGTCCGTTGGCTGCTGCCCGGCTCTAGCGGCTGGAATGACAAGCAGCAAGGGCTGGCAACAGGAGCAGCAACGTCTGAAGGGGAAAATTAGCAGAGGGTACAGAGGCTGCAGCACCCCAGAGTGCACAAGTAACCACACTAGCAGCACTCCTGGGGTCACTAGTAACCACGAGCAGCATTCCAGGGAGAAACAGCAGCCTCGCCAGCAGCACCGCAGGGTGCACAAGTAACTACACCAGCAGCACCCAAGGGGGCACAAGTTACTTTCAAACCAGCAGCACTCCAGGGTTCACAAGTAACCACGAGCAGCAGTCCAGGGAGAAACAGCAGCCTCGCCAGCAGCACCCAAGGGTGCACAAGTAACCACTCCAGCAGCACTCCAGGAAGGACCAGTCGCCACGCCAGCAGCATCCCAGGCTGCACAAGTAACCACGCCAGCTGCGCCAAGAGAAGCAGCAGCAGGTCGCCCCAAGGAGCCGCTCAAGCGGCAGGTTGGTGAAGGCAGATTATGGCGCACTCTGACCTCAGCTGCCGGTTCACCTGAGCCTGCTCGGGCTAGGACAGTTTCTTCGAGCACTGTGGACTCGAGCCCGAGGTGATCGAGAACCTGGCCAGGGAGAAGCTTGCCGCCGACGCCGCCTTCGAAAGCCTTTCCCTCATGTTTCGCAGCGTGAGAGGCATGTTCCACTTGGGTGACATTTTCCGCAACAGCCTGAAAAAAAGGTTGTCGAGTCGTGGTCGGGTCGTGACGCGGCCTGATGCGCGGTGATGCATGTGGTGACGCACGGTGACTCCCTGTCACCTCTGGATTTTGGAATGTTCAAAATCCAGGGGCGACCTGGGTGTCTCATCTTATCGTGCACCCTGTCATACACTGACGTATGCTGCCCTGCGGGTGACGACTGGTTAGGGTTAGGGTTGGGGTTAATGACCACAGATGGGCTGTAAAATATTCTTCCTTCAATGCATGGATTTTAAACATTAATATATTAAAATTAATACAATCAAATCAATTGTGCAAATGAAAAGATGTCTGTCCAGTTTTATTTACAGATGTATTGGTCCGCTTCCAGATCCAATCACCATCTCTAACTTTTCACACGAATGGATTCAGCGAATGTAGACTGAACTCCCCTCTCCCCTCCACCCCTCACTTCCCTTATTCTATTATTTCGTTGGGGGGGGGGGGGGGGGGGGGGGCTGGATGAATCAGTGCGGGATGGATAGATGGCGGGGGGTGTTTGAGAAGGCAATCGGTGCAGAATGGATGGATTGAGGCAGAGGAATTAGTGTGTGTTGGTTGGAGTCGGTAAAATTGTGAGGGGAGATCGCAGGAGATGTCAGTGAGGGAATACAGGATGGATGAGGGGGATATCAGTACAAGATGGATGGGGGGAAATCAGCACAGGATGGGGGGGGGGAATCAGTACAGGATGAATGTGGGGGATCAGTACAGGATGAATGGGATGGGTCAGTACAGTGTGGATCGGGGGAGCTTTGCAGGATGAACGGGTGGTTCAGTACAGGATTAAAGGTGGAGAGCAGTGCAGGATGGATAGGAAGGGGGTCAGTACAGGATGAATTGGGGGACGAGTGTAGGATGGATGTGGAGGTGGCAGGAGAATCAATGCGAGGTGGATAGAGAGATCAGGATGAAGTGATGGGGGGGTAGATGGGGATGGGAGCACAGGGGATGTCAGTGAGGACTACATAGTGGGGGGAATGGGAATCAGTGTGGGGTGGGGTCCCAGGACAAGGGGGGGGGTGGAGGGGGGCGTACAAGAGAGAGAGAGAGAGAGAGAGAGAGAGAGAGGGGAATGGGCAGATGAGGTGGTGAGGAAGGAAGGTCAGCGCTCCTCGGACAGGGATGGCCTCATCGCCCCGCAGCCTTGGCCGTCCCTGTCCACTGCCAAGTGCCACCGCCAAAGGGGGAGGTTGTTGGGAACTCCCGAGTCGCCACCGTCTCCCCTCCTCCGCCAGCCAACAGGAAGGCGCGGGGCCGAGCGGTGCAGGTGCTGCAGACGGCAGAAGGGGGCCTCCCCCTTCTTTCCTCGCTCCCTCCCTCCTCCCAGCCTCGGCGTGCGGGAGGGGTTGTTGTGAAAGCCGTTGTCGTCGTTGACGGAGCGGCAAGCAGCGGCCGCTGTGAGGGCTGGCGGGGTGCATGAGGAGGTGGAGCCGCCGCCGCCACTGCTGCTGCTGTGCGGGGCCCGTCATTCACTCCGCCCCGCCGTCACCCCGCATGGGGGGGGGGGGGGTGCGAGGGCCCGGGGCGTGGGAAAGGCGAGGATGGGGGACGGGAAAGGCGAGGATGGGGGGCGGGAACGGCGTGGTTGGGGGGCGAGGGCCCGGCGGGGGTGCGAGAGGCGGGGGGGGGGGGGGAAACAAACAGACCCCCCTCCCTGCGATGCAACGCAGTATTTCACGGCCCCACTCACCCAGACTAGGCCCGCGGCGTCGAGGCGACGCATTGAAA
The DNA here is from genome assembly GCA_035221665.1 of Okamejei kenojei. Classification (NCBI taxonomy): domain Eukaryota; kingdom Metazoa; phylum Chordata; class Chondrichthyes; order Rajiformes; family Rajidae; genus Okamejei; species Okamejei kenojei. Next base: position 34,361,747 of record CM069142.1, read on the forward strand.
ATGGCGGTGATCTGACCCCGCCCACTGCGCATGCGCGGAGAGACGGCGTCATTTTGCTTCTGCATCTTTGGTCACCAGCTTCCCCCCCACTGCGCAGGCGCGGATGGTCGCAAATATATATATTTTTTCCTCTGAAAAAAAGTGAGGTGCGGTCGCACCCAACGCACCCCCCCTTTCGGACGGCCATGAAAATGCTGGAGAAACTCAGCGGGTGAGGCAGCATCTATGGAGCGAAGGACATAGGCAACGTAAGTCGAAACCCTTCTTCAGACTGAGGGCGGGAAGAAGAAAGGAAGAGGTGGAGCCAGTGGGCTGAGGGGGAGCTGAGAAGGGGAGGAGAAAGTAGGGACTACCTGAAATTAGAGAGGTCGATCTTCATACTGCTGGGGTGAAACACATCTGCACAGCTGGTAGAGAACCTACAAACTCTGTGCAGGCAGCACCCGTGTTCAGGATCGAACCCAGATCTCTGGCGCTGTAAGGCAGCATCTCTAGCGCTGTGCCACTGTGTCACCCCTAAATTTGCAGTGGGACTCACTCTGGCCATGAAAGAGGCCCAGGACAGAATGGACGGATTCGGAATGGGAGGGGGATTGAAGTGTTGAGCCACTGGGAGATCAGGTTGATTACATTTACAATGAAAAGATTTCGAGAACTGTAAAAGGTATAGTAGCATTATAAAGAAATATCCTTTAGGATTTCCTCATTTACTGTGTCAAAAGTGAATATTGTTGTAGGTTTATTTATGCATCATATCCACAGATGCACTAGTATCAACTAAGAGTCAAGAATGTTTAATTGCAATATGTACCGACAATGGAACACTGAGATGAGGCTCTCTCCAGGGTCTCCTCGATATCCTGTAGCTCCAATCTCACTCCCCCTTCTCCCCTCTCATAACAAGGAGAGAGTCCCCCTTGTCTTCACCTTCCACCCCATCAGCCATCGTATACAACATATAATCCTCCAACACTTTCGCCACCTCCACAGGGATCCCACTACTGGCCCTTTCTTCCCATCTCCACCCCTTTCTGCTTTCAGCAGAGATCGTTCCCTCCGTAACTCCCTGGTCAACTCGTCCCATCCCACCCAAACCCAATATACTTTCCCTGCAACCACAGGAGGCAGGTGTGAGGCCAAAAGGATAAAGAGCTGCAAACTGTGAAGCGGAGGAAGGAAAGTAGGTGGAGGCTGAGGGGGAAGGAAGAAACTGCTGCAACAGCAGCCAGGGTTCAGGGGAGGAGGAGAGGGAAGTGAAAGGTGAGGGGGAAGAAGGGTGTTTGTGGATAAGTTCCCATAAAATAAAATTAATTACCTAAAATAAAAAGTCAACATTTTTGATTGGTGTGAAACAAAGAAGTTTAAAGGTCTATTTCACTGCATTTGTGGTCATCAAAGACGGGCCCTGATCCAAAGTGTTTCCTATCCATCTTCTCCAGAGATGCTGCCTGACACGCTGAGGTACTCCAACACTTTGCGTCTTCTTTTGTAAACCGGCATCTGCAGTTCCTTGTATCGCAACTTCTACACTCAATTCCCTGACCGATCAAGTCACGAATGCCTAAAGTATTCTTTACTTGCAACCTTACTTTCAGGGAACTATGCACTTACACCCTCTGCTCCACAACACTCCCCACGGCTCTACAGTTCATTGTGAAGATCCTGTCCTGGTTTGGCTTCTCAAAATGCAACATCTCACTCTTATCTGAATTAAGCTCCATTAGCCTTTCCTCAATCTCTATCTATTCCCTTAACTCCCTTTGCACCAGGATGTCATTATTCAGCTATTAGAAAAACTCTAGAAATTGTTCCGTCTTTTCTTTGAGGCCAGTTTGGGTCACTCTAATCCTGTTTATAGAAGTTAAAATCAGCCTGCAACTTCAACAGTGAGATTCGCAGAACGACATTGCTGGGTTTCCGTGCATAATACAGGCTGACGTTAATTTGTTGTGGCATTCCCTATTCTTGCAAATTCTCACAGCTGTCAATGTTTCACTCCTGCTATCTTTACAGCCTGGACTTAAAAAGACATACCATAACGGCATGGTGGCCTAGCAGTAGCGTTGCTGCTTTAAAAAGCTTACAGCGCCTAGACCGAGGTTCGATCCTGGCTATGGGTGCTCTCTGCATGGGGTTTGTACGTTCTCCCTGTGACTGCGTACGCTTGCTCTGTGATCTTTGGTTCCCTCCCACGCTCCAAAGACGTACAGTTTTGTAGGTTAATTGGCTTATATAAATGTAAAATTGTCACTAGTGTGCGTAGGATAGTGTTAATGTGCGGGGATCGCTGATCGTTGCGGACACGGTGGGCAGAAGGGCCTGTTTCCTCTCTGTATCTTTAAACTAAACTAAACTCATGCAACACACAGCTACAGGGAAGTGCTGCTACCGATTGGATGGATACTGAAACTGTTGAGAGTCAAGGGCAGTGTGGTTGCCTAGCGGTAGAGTTGCTGCCTCTCAGCGCCAGAGGCCCGGTTTGAACCCGGCTATGGGTGCTATCTGTATAGAGTTTGTATATTCTCCCCACACAACTCCAGGAATGTGCTGCTACCGAATGAATGGATACACCAACTGTTGCCAGTCAAATGTCTTACAGCGCCAGAGACTCGAGTTCGATCCCGACTACAGGAGCTGTCTGTAAGGAGTTTGCACGTTCTCCCCGTGACCGAGTGGATTTCCTACGGGTGCTCCAGTTTCCTCCCGCATCCCAAAGACAGGCGGGTTTGTAGGTTAATTGGCTTCTGTAAAATTGCCCCAAGTTGGGAGTGGATGAGAAAATGGGATAACATAGAATTAGTGTGAACGGGAGTTCGATGGTCGGCGTGGACTTAATGGACCGATGGGACTGTTTCCACGTTGTATTTCCAAAACTAAAAACTAATCTAAAACATAAAGTGCACTTAGTTGCCATTGGTACTTATCAACTGAACCATCCCATCAACAACTCGACAGCAGTCCTTAGCTATTATCTACCTCATTTGAGATCCTCAGACTATCTTTAATCAGACTTTACTGGACTTTATCTTGCACTAAACGTTATTCCCTTTATCCTGTATCTGTACATTGTGGGTGACTCGATTGGAACCATGTCTAGTCTTTCTGCTGACTGGTTAGCCGGCAATAAAAGCTTTTCACTGTACCTCAGTACATGTGACAATAAACTAAACTAAACTAATGGAACAATTATATTCTTTCCTATAGCAGGGTGACCAGAACTGAACACAATGCTACAAGTACGACCTCAGCAGCGTCTCGTACAACGGTCCCATTACTGCAGCATTTCAGGCCTGTAAACACTATACGCAGCGATAGGATAATAAACAAAAAATATCAATAAATGAATAGCCGACTAGCGCACAATAACTCAAAGTCCTTGGTATTACCAAAGGCGACCATAATTCATAGTTGAGGTTAGTGTGGTAGAGTGTTCAAGAGCTTGATGGTTGCTGGGAAGGAGCTGCAGTCTGAAGAAGTGCCACGGCCTGAAATTTCACCTATCCATGTTCCCCAGAAATGCTGCCTGACCTGCTGAGTTACTCCAGCACTTTTTGTCCTTTTGAGTATTGAACGTCATCTGCATTTCTTTGTTTCTGCACTCTGTTCTTGATCCTGGAGGTGACGGTTTTCATACTCCTGTACCTTCTTTTCGATGGCATGAGAGCGTGGCCAGGGTGGTGTGTGTCCTTGATGATGCCTTTTTAGAGGGGGTGGGGAGGACAGGACCCGTGATGGACCGGTAATCACCTTCGTTCCTGGTCATTTGAGTTGCCAAACCGTGATGCACCAAGTCAATCTGGCTGTAGAATTTCAGTCAAGTTATTAGTCAAAGAAATGACCTGCACTGTTTACCAAGTTAGTTATTGAAATGCAAGAAGTTCTGTGCCAGTGAAAAAGGTACATCGAATACAGTGATTCTTGCAAATTCTCACAGCTGACAACGTTTAACCTCTGCTATCTTTGCAGGCTGCTCTTAAAGGGACTTACCACAACTCACACAACACACAGCGACAGAGAAGTGTTGCTACTGAATGATTGGATATTGCAACTGTCCAGAATCAAGTGCATTTAATTGTGGGATGTACCGACAATGGAACAATTCAATTCCTTCCTCTAGCAGCACTGTGGCACAGTGGTAGAGTTGCTGCCATTACAGCGCTAGACCCGGGTTCGATCTTGACCACGGGTCCTGTGTGTAGGGAGTTTGTACGCTCTCCCTGTGACCGCGTGGGTTTCTCCGGGTGCTCCGGTTTCCTCCCACACTCCAAAGACGTGCAGGTTTGTCAGCCAATCGGCTTTGGTACAGGATTGTAAATTGTTTCTCGTGTGTGGGATAGTGCTCGTGAATAGGGATCGCTGGTCAACGTGGACTCGGTGGGCTGTATCGCTAAGTTCCTTTGTTCATATCGCAATTCATAACAGAGATAAAGCATTAACTCTGGGGATGGGGGGGGATCTTAACATCTATTAATGTCTAGTGTAGGGAGTGGATGTGATGATGGGATAACATAGAACTAGTGTGAACGGGTGATGGATGGTCGGCATGGACTTGGTGGGCCGAAGGGCCTGTTTCCGTGCTGTATTTCTGAGCTCTAAACAATTTGTACTCTTTATCCTGTGTGTGTACACAGTGGATGGCAAGATTGCAATCACGTGTAGTCTTTTCGCTGACTGGATAGCACGCTACAAAAAAACTTTTTCCTGTAACTCGGTACACCTGACAACAATAATAAACTAAACTTTTACATTCTAGTGAAGTCACTTATCTAAAATGGCAGCTCCTGCCTGCAACACAGGTTGTTATAATAATACTCCTCAGTTAGATGAGATAATGCTGGGGAAGTTTGCACTATTCAACTTTGGAACAAGTGAACACTTTTTGAAGGGAGTAAAAGACACAAGGCAAATGAAAATAAATTAAACTAGAGCAAGGCAAGGAAGCAAGTTCAAACTAGTGGAAGTCAGGTCCAATATTCAAGCCAGGAAACTATCACTCAGACAATGTGTGAACAATGCTTTGTATAGAGGTCCAGGTAAATCCAGATATAACGACCCAGGTAAAGGGCTGAGGAGCAGTGAATGTCCTGATTGAGAGCAGACAAAATTTAGCAGAAGCAAGAGTTAAGAAAAACTTAATATAATAAAAAGGATTGATGGTTTATACCCTAGAAGCTGGTTTATACCCAGATGCTGGTTTATACTCAAGATAGACACAAAATGCTGAAGTAACTCAGCGGATCAGGCAGTATTGCTCGCAAAAATGGATAGGTGGTACCCTTCTTCAGATTTATGTTTTGATCAACACAAAATGTTATGACAGACACAGCATTTTGTATCCATAGTTTTTTTTAAGCTTAGTTTAGAGAAACAGTGGGGAAACAGGCCTTTCGGTCCTCCGAGTCCGCACCGACCAGCAATCACCCATACACTAGTTCCATCCTACACACTAGGGACCATTTACATAAGCCGATAAACTTACAAACCCGCACGTCTTTGGGATGTGGGAGGAAACTGGAGCACCTGGAGAAAACCCACGCGGTCACAGGAAGAACGTGCAAACTCTGTACGGACAGCACCCAAGGTCAGAATTGAACGTGGGTCTCTGGCGCTGTGAGGCAGCGGCTCTTTAATTTGTTTCAAATTAACTTTATTTCAAATTGTTTCAAATCAATGACTTGTCCCATCTGGTCATTCCTTCTTCTCCCTGCTCCCACCCAGCAGAAGATACAGAAGCTTGAAAGTACACACCAACAGACTTAGGAATAGCTTTTTCCCTTCTGTTATCAGATTTCTGAATGGTCCTTCTGCACTCTAACTCTGCATCTTCCCCTCTTCCCCTCTGCACTCTGCACTTCCCCTCTCTCTGCACTCTGCACTGCATCTTCCCCTCTGCACTCTGCATCTTCCCCTCTGCACTCTGCATCTCCCCTCTGGCATCTTCCCCTCTGCACTCTGCACTCTGCACTCTGTCTCTGCACTCTGCAACTCTGCATCTTCCCCTCTGCTGCTGCCTCTGCACTCTGCATCTTCCCCTCTGCACTCTGCATCTTCCCCTCTGCACTCTGTATCTTCCCCTCTGCACTCTGTATCTTCCCCTCTGCACTACCTATTGTACTAGAGTTTGGCTAGTTTGTACTTATGTACAGTATTATGTGATCTGTTTGGATAGCATGCAAACAAAGCTTTTCAGTCTACCTATTAAGATTTTATAGGAACCTGAGGGGTAACTTTATCATTCAAAAGGTGGTAGGTGTATGAAAGGAGCTGCCAGAGGAGGTAATTGAGGCACGTATAATTGCAACGTTTAAGAAACATTTAGACAGGTACATGGATAAGTTGGTTTAACCATATAACCATATAACAATTACAGCACGGAAACAGGCCCTCTCGGCCCTTCCAGTCCGTGCCGACCATTTGTTTTCCCCTAGTCCCATCTACCTGCACTCAGACCATACCCCTCCATTCCCTTCACGTCCATATACCTATCCACTTTACTCTTAAGTTTAGTGGGATACGAGTCAAACGCAGGCAGGTGGGACTAGTGTCAGTGTAGGCAAGTTGGGCACAAGGGCCTGTTTCCACACTGTATGATTATGACAATTACGACATTTAGATTGACATATAGATAGGGAGGGTTTAGAGGGCTATGAGCCAAATGCAAGGAAATGGGACTAGCTCTATGTGCCAAATTGGTTGGCATGAACAAGGTGGGCTGAAGGGCCTGTTTCCGCCCTGTACGGCTCCATGACAGATCACCTAATTTTGCTGCCTGTTATAGTGCAGGGTCGAGATAAAACTTTTGTCCTTGTACATCTTCCCCTGCATGAGAAAGCAGATAATTTCTCCGCACTTCTTAAGGTCAAATGGCTGAATCTGTAACAATTCCTCAGTGCAGCTGGCACTTAAAGATAAAGCAGGAACATTTACCAGCATGACCTACCCAAGTCCGAAACCCGAGAAAGCAAAATTTACAGACAAAAATAGCAAGACCATTGATTGAACAAAATTCAAAACTTAACACTACGAACTCTGACGTACAAACTGTCTTTGTTGCAAAAAGGACTTTGAGCTTTCTTTTGCTTTGGACTATATATATTTTTATTTATTTAACTTTTTTTTGTTTGTTTAGCTCAATAGCACAGTGGTAGAGTTGCTGCCTCACAGCCCCAGAGCCCTGGGTTCAACCCTGACTATGGGCGATGTCTGTACGGAGCTTGTACATTTTCCCTGTGGCAATGTGGGTTTTCTGTTTTTTCTGGACCATGGGTGCTCTGGTTTCCTTCCACACTCTAAAGATGTACAGGTTCATAGGTTAATTGGCTTCAGTAAAAATAGTAAATTGTCCCTAGTGTGTAGGATGGTGCTGGTGTACAGGGATCGGAGGTCGGCGCGGACTGAAGGGCCCGCTTCTGCGCTGAAAACTAAAAGATAAACTAACGTGTTATCTATGAGTACTGTGTTTACAAACTTGCAATGCTGCTGCAAGTAAGGATTTCATTGTTCTATTTAGGTACACAAGACGATAAAACACTTTTGACTCCTGGCCCTCAACGGTGCTGCCTGACTTCCAGGGAGGAGAGGGAGGGAGAGAGAGTTACTCCAACTCATTCTTTTGTAAACCAGCATTTGCAGTTCCTTGTTTCAACACACTTCAACACTTTGTGTGTTTTTAGTTTAGTTTTAGAGATACAGCATGGTAACAGACCGTTCGGCCCAACAAGTCTGCGCCCACCATCGATCTCCCATTCACACTAGTTCTACATTATCCCACTTTCTCATCCACTCCCTACACACTAAGGAACAATTTACAGAGACCAATTAACGTACAAACCTGCACGTCCAGGATGTGGGAGGAAACCAGAGTATCCGGAGAAAACCCGCGCGGTCACAGGGAGAATGTGTAAACTCCACACACAGACAGCACCCAAGGAGAAATGTCTTTAGTCCGAGGGTGGTGAATCTGTGGAATTCATTGCCACATGTGGCTCTGGAGACCAAGTCATTGGGTATTTTTAAAGCGGAGATTGGCATGTTCTCGATTAGCAAGGGCGTCAAAAGTTACGTGGGGAGAATGGGGTTGAGCAGGAAAGGTAGATCAACCATGGTCGAATGGCAGAGCAGACTCGATGGGCCGAATGGCCAAATTCTCTTCCGATGTCTTATGGTCAGGATCGAACCTGGGGTGCTGTGAGGCAGCAACTCTGCCAGTTCTTTTAATACATATCCCACTTTATTACAAATCAAACTGTTGCAGGGGTGAAGTAACAAAGTAGCACATGTGTAAATTTGTAATAAGAAGCAGCAGTGGAGACCCACAGGGACTGAGTGAGGCTGGGAGGGAGGAAACGAGAGGAGGTAGGTGGGGAGGGGATGTGGGGGAGGAAAGGAAGGAAGGAAAGAAGGAGAGAGTGGGGTGTGTGAGAAGGGGGAGGATGCAGGGGGAGAGGCGAGAGAGGCGGGAGGGAAGGAGAGAGTGGGAGGAGAGGAGATGAACTAGAGAGAGGCGGGAGGGAAGGAGAGAGAGGTGGAAGGGAAGGAGAAGTGTGGGAGGGGAGGGGAGAGTGGGAGGGGAGGAGAGGAAAGAGAGAGAGCAAAGATCCCAGCGAGAGGTGGGAGGGAAGGAGAGGAGGCGTGGAGAGGGTGGAGGAGGCGTGGAGATCCGCCCGCCTTCTGCCCGCTCCCATTACCTGTCGGGCTGGCATCGCAGCGCAGCGCGGAGCGGAGCGGAGCGGAGCAGAGCGGATCCCAGCAAAGATCTTTGCTTCCCAGCGCTGTGTGTTCGCTCCCTCCCGGCTTGTTCTCTTGGGGCAGGTTTGCTTCGGGATCAGTGTCCGCAGCGAGCGGCGGAGCGGGAGACCGCCCCATGGTGCGGGCAGCGACGCCGGGAGCCCGGGCGTGAAGCCGGGGGAGAGGGAGACTGAGACGGGCGAGGCGAGGCGAGGCGAGGCCATCCCGGCGGGGACATGCGGCGCTCCGCCACGGTCATCCTCCTGCTGCCGGCGCTGCTCTGCGGTGAGTCTGGGGGAGAAAGGGAGGGAGAGATAGAGAAGAGGATGGAGGGGAGGGGGACGGGAGAGGGAGGTGGAGAATGGGGAGAGAGGGAAGTAAAGAGTGGGAGAAGGAGGGAGAGGGAAAGGTGAGGGGAGGAGGGAAAGAAAGAGATGGGGGGGGTGGGGAGAGTGAGAGTGGGCGTGCGGCTGGGGGAGGTGGAGAGACGGCGTTGGCCGGCGGGTCCGGGACGCGGCAGCGGGGCGACTCGCCCCCGAGGGAGTTTTACCCATCGAATACACCCGTCATTATCGCCGCACTCTTTCCCTCCCGCCGCCCCTTCGGGCACACGGTGAGGGGGTGGGTGTCGCTAAACAACAACCAGGGCAGTGTCATTTCATTGTGAATGTGACATCTGTGAAATCTCGGTGTGAAAACCGCTGGTTCAATGGTACTTTAATGCCACATGGACTGAGGTAACAGTGAAATTGCCTCTTGTATATAGTCAGGGCTGCCAACATCGGGTGAGAGTTGAGAGTGAGAAATTGCGAGGGAATGTAGTGACCGAGTGGGGACACCCCCCTCCCACGGTACGGAGCTTTTACATTTTTCAGCTTGAAATTGTGCAATCCTGGTGCATACTGTAGCGAGTCTTTTAACGAACACATGAATGCAACATTTATGCCTTAAATTGGATTAGGTATGAATAACGTTAGGCTAAATTACGTTCCACAATAGAGCCAGGCTCTGACCAACAGGTTCAGCACATGAATGACTAAATTCATGTATTGAAATCAGATTCATGCTGTTATGCATATATATATATATGGTGAAAAACAGAAACAAGTCGAGTCTGACTTCCATCACTGTTCTGCACAAATAAATCAATCAACCTTACCCTTTGACTATAGAAACAAGACGAAAATAATGCCACATATTCAACCGTATATGGTTCAATGAAATTAAGATATGTATGTAAAATATATATATATGGAAACAGGCCCTTCGGCCCACCAAGTCCACACCGACCAGCAATCTACCAGTTCCATCCTACACGCCAGGGACAATTTACAGAAGCCAATTAACCTACAAACCAGCACTTCTTTCGGATGTGGGAGAAACCGGAATATCCTGAGAAAGCCCATGTGGTCATAGGGAGAATGTACAAACACTGTACAGACAGCACCCGTAGTCAGGATCAAATCTGGGTCCGTAGTGCTGTAAGGCAGCAACTCCTCGCTGCGCCAACGTGCCACCCCATTAAATTATTTTTTCTGTAATATATTTATTATGGTGTCACGTCAATAAAGATGAACACATGATTCTGATTTCTGCCCTTAGTTGGATAACACACATCTCCAGTCATTGTGTTTTACGGCTGGTTTTCAACCTCTTCAGTCTGAAGGTCTCGACCCGGAACATCACCCATTCTTTCTCTCCAGAGATGCTGCATGTCCTGCTGAGTTTTTCTAGTTTTTAGTGTCTATCTTCAATTTAAACCAGCATCTGCAGTTCCTTCCTACACTCCTTGTGAAGGGAAACAGGTCCTATTCTCATAATATTATTCACCTCAACTAAGTTTTTTCTTCACCTCTGTTGCTGCAGCGAATGCAATCCCAGTTGTTAAATCTTTCTTCAAAGTGAAAAAATAATTCCAGCCCTGCCAACATCTTCATAAATCGCCCCTGGATCCTGTCCAGAGCAATTGCACCCTTTCTACAATGTGTCATAGTCTTGCAGCACGCAAACAGGCCCTTCATCCCAACTTGTTCATGCAGATCAAGATGCCCCATCTCAACTAGTCCCATTTATCCGCATTTGGCCCATATCCCTTTAAACCTTGTATGTGCCAGTGTGTGTGAGAGAGTGTGTAATTGAAGCAGCGACAACATCCGGAGTGAGCGGAGACTTGGCGATGCCCGGGGAGCGTTTCCCTCTCCCCCCTCCCGGGAATGCGGGCAGGCCCAGGTGCTCTGTGCCCAGCTGGGGTCCGGGGGAGGTGAGAGTCAGTGACCCGGGGGTCGGGCATCGGAGCAGAGCCTTAGCCCGAGATTCATCCCCATGGCTCCGGAGGCGGCACCGATGCCCCCACTCACCCGGTCCACTCCTGGCTCCGGGCGGGGGGGGGGGGGGGTCGGCGCTGGGACCACCGCCGTGTCTCACCTATCACACCATCTGCACGGGAGAAACTATCTTTTTTTCCTCCAAAATCATCCCGTGGGTCGGTAGTTTGACACCCCTGCTTTAAACCAATGCCCTCTAGTTCTTGAATCACATATCCCGGGAAAAAGACTATGCATTCACCTTATATATTCCCCTCATGGTTTTTACTCACCTCTAAAACAATTTTTGCTTTATTTTGAACTGCCAGCACCTGCAGATTTTTGAGCGTGGGAAATTTGTGATCAGGGTGAGAGCGTGAGAATTTTGCCAAATGCGCGACCCTCACGCTCAATGCGTGAGAGTTGGCAGCCCTGATATAGTTCAGTACAAGATAAGCATCTCAGATGCTGAGTCTGAAGGTTTGTCCTTTGCAATCGTCCTGAAGTGATTGTAGCGTTTGCTTGTTGATGGAGTTGCTGCTGTCAGTTCAGCAACATCGGGATGCTTTTATTGTCTATTGTGCTTATTTATCAGTGTCGTTTTTAACATTGCAGGGCCAGTGTGTAACTGATTACAGGCCACCCCAACTCTTCTGCTCTCTGTTTTACCAGATTAAGGTGTTTATTTTTAGAATTAATTCTCTCTTCAACCTTAGATGAATACAAATAGTTCAGTTTTAGTTTTTTATTGTCAGGTGTACCGAGGTACAGTGAAATGCTTTTTTGTTGCGTGCTATCCAGTCAGCAGAAAGACTAAAGAAGTCTGAGGATAGGAGGCGGGGAGGATAGGAGGCGGGGAGGGAATAGAGGGATATGGATCATGTACAGGCAGAAGAGATCCGTTTAACTTGATTACTCGTGTTTAGCACAAACATTGTGGGCTGAATGGCCTCTTCATGTGCTGTACTGCTCTGTTCTAGTGTAATATGAAATGGAAACAGGCCCTTCGGCCCAACTCGTCCATGCTCACCAAGATACCCCATCTAAGCTACTCCCATTTGCCCACAAATGGCCCATTCCCCTCTAATCGACCTGTCCAGCTGCCTTTTAAATGTTGATATAGCCCCTGCCTCAGCTAACTCCTCTAGCAACTTGTTCCATCTACCAACCACCCTCTGAGTGAAAAGGCTGCTCCTCGGGTTCCTATTAAATCTTTCCCCTCTTACTTTAAACCCGTGTCCTCTGGTTCTTAACTCCTCTACTCTGTGCATCCACCCTATCTATCCCACCCATGATTTTATGCTCATATTCACTGATTGATAATTACACAGCTCTTTAATCATGTAGACAATGGGATTTGTAACAAGGTTCAGAAATGAATGTGTGTATTTCAAGGAGAGGGGCAGTAAATCAATCCCTTCTCACTTCTACAGAAGTGTGCTGTCTTCTTCCATGCCTGTATTTGTTATCAATGAATGCCTCTTATTTCGAGTACATAGAATTTCAACACTGCCTTCCAGACAAAGACTGTGTTTCACAACAGATATGGTCTTCAGTAATGTAATTTAGCTCCGGCTGGGGCACATGACTGGGGCAACCCATGTTCCCAAAAGGAATGTAGGAAGGAACTGCAGATGCTGGATTAACTCAGTGGATCTGGCAGCATCTCTGGAGAAAAATAATAGGTGGTGTTTCAGGTTGAAGAAGGGTCGCCGAATGAAATGTCACCTACTCCTTTTCTCCAGAGATGCTGCCTGACCTGCTGAGTTACTCCAGCATTTTGTGACAATCTTCCTGAAAGGAAGGATTTATATCACTTAAACCCAGGGGTGTTACTGTGGCATGTCTCAAACAGAAATGTTGCTATTGAGTTTGAGACTTTGGCCTTTTCTGGACTTTATCTGGCGTTAAAAGTTATTCCATTTATCCTGTATCTACACTGTGGATGGCTTGACTAACCTTAAATAGACACAAAATACTGGAGTAACTCAGTTGGACAGGCAGCATCTCTGGATAGAAGGAATGGGTGATGTTTCGGGTCGAGACCCTTTTTCAGGGGGTCTTATCGTTACCCAGCCCCGCATGGCCCGGTTTTACCTTCACCATCTTCTGACTGTATCCTTCGTTTAGTTTAAAGATACAGCGTGAAAACATGCCCATTAGTCCACAGAGTGTGCGCCGACCCGCGATCCCCGCACACTAACACTCCTACACACTAGGGACAATTTAACAGAAGCCAACTAACCTACAAACCTGTTCATCTTTGGAGTGTGGGAGGAAACGAAAGCTCCCGGAGAAAACCCACATGGTCAGAGGGAGAACATACAAACTCCATGCAGACAGCACCTGTAGTCAGGATCGAAGCAGGGTCTCTGGCGCTGTAAGGCAGCAGCTAAACCGATGCCCCACCGTGCCACCCGACATGTAAACGTGCATAGTTTTTCAGCGGACTGGATAGCACGCAACATAAAACTATACCTCGGTGCATGTGACAATAATAAACTAAACTGAAATAATGTCAGCTTTGACTTTCGAAGCCAGTGCGGTGTGAAAATGCTGTTTGGGTGACTCATCCCGAGGAACAAGAATTCCCCGAGATTGTTGCGTTTCACTTCAACAGTCTCAATCTCCACTTCAGCAACTCTGAATGTGCTTGCAGTCTGCGTGTTCGGTAACCACGGATGTCGCTGATATAACATTTGCCACAGAAATGTCCCCAAGCTCGGCCGAATGGAGAAGCTCACACCAAACCTTTTTTGTGCACCTCACCGTTGCCATGGCGCTGCCCTAAAAAAAGTTTTGAGGAAATTGGCAGCTGAGCCGTATTGTAGGGAATTTGTATGGAGTCATGGTATGGTGTTACCAGTTGCATTTGTATGGGTTTAAGCTAGTTTTCACTCTTGCCATTGAAGTATGGTTTCACTGTGCTAATCACTCCCTTTTACCTTGCCCATGTGGTCATTGTTCATTTGTAACCCTACACGACAACAACAACATTCATTTTTATAGAATGGAATAAAAAATGAACTGCAGAGGCTGGTTTACATGGTCTCATCTGACTATGACTATTTACATTTGACTATGTGAATTTTGGTCGACCAGGATAAAGTGCCACTGGATTTTGTCGACACTAAAACAGTGTTATATAAAAATGGACACAAAATACTGGAGTAACTTAGTGGGTCAGGCGGCATCTCTGGAGAACATGGATATGCAACATTTCAGGTTGGGTCTGACCTGCTGTTACTCCAGCATTTTGTGTCCATTTTAAAATCCAGTGACCCTTCATCATAGTTGGCCAAAAATGATATAAAGCCAAAGGTGAGAAGACCATCAGAAGCAGACGTGAGGAGATTTAGACTCTAGACTTTAGAGAGATAAAGCGTGGAAAAAGGTCCTTCAGTCCATTAAGTCTGTGCTGACCAGAGATTCCCAAACACTAGTTCAGACTAAGTCTAAAGAAGGCTCTCGACCCGAAGCATCACCCATTCCGTCTCTCCAGAGATGCTGCCTGAGTTGCTCCAGCATTTCTGTGTCCAGCTTTGATTTAGGTGAGACTGGTCCTTGATTATGCCAGTGGCCTTGCCAAGACAACATGAAGTGTATAGTGTGAAGTGTTGGCCCACATCCCTCTAAATCTCTCCTATCCATGTACCTGTCCAAATATATTTTTAACATTGATCCATATAGCCACTATAACATTTGATGCATTTCTGTGTTTATTAAATATAGTTGATCTCCTCTGGGTGTCGTTAACTGGCTTTTTACTTTCAGTTTTGGATTTGGTGTCATGTTTTTTTCTGAATAATCTAAGAGTTAACCATGACTGCCATTGTGTCAGTCTCTAATAACAAGCACAATCTGCTGGAGACCTGACACGTAGAACAGAAACCTCAAACAGTTATGGCACAAGGTGTTTCAGGCTGCAGGTTTTGTGCTGGCCTTTTTGAAGCTTGGCAGGGTCTGCATGCTGTTGAGATACAATTTCCATTTGGCTTTTTCATAGGCAAAATAACTTACTTCTTTAGACTTCAGAGATACAGTGTGGAAACAGGCCCTTCGGCCCACTGTGTCCATGCTGACCAGTGATCACTCCGCAAACTCACACTATCCAACACACTAGGGACAATTCATAATTTTACTGATCTAACTTTACAACCTTTGGAGTGTGGGAGGAAAATGGAGCTCCTAGAGAAATCCCATGCAGTCACAGGGAGAATGTACGACCTCCGTGCAGACAGCACCAATAGTCAGGATCGAACCCGGGTGTCTGGCGCTGTAAGCGGCAACTCTTCTGCTGCGCCACTGTGCCTCCCTTGCTGTTCCTCAACCCGGTGGTCAGGGTCTTCAGACTCTTGTACCTTCTGCCCGATAGTAGGAGTGAAAAGTGAGAGTGTGGCCAGGGCGGTGTGGGTCTTTTATAATGCTGCCTGCCTCCACATTTGTTAAATAACAAGCCGATAATAGACAAACAGATAAGCAATAGAACTGAAGTCAAGAGTGTTGAATTGTCATATGTATCAGAGAAAACAATGACATTCGTACTTGCTGCAGTTTAACAGGCCTATTAATACAGCAATACACATATAAATATATAATGATCATAATACAATAAATTAATAATTACCCAATTCATTAAAGTGTCTTTCTTTAAATGTGAGTGAGTGAGTGAGTGACTTAAAGCGACGATGGCCTTGGAAATTAGTCACTGAAGGTTAATACAACAGTGCATGCTTGACTAATCTTCTGGAATTTTTTGAGGATGTAATTAGGAAAATGGACAAGGGAGAGCCAGTGGATGTAGTGTTCTTGGACTTTAAGAAAGCATTTGACACGGTCCCACATAGGAGATTAGTGGGCAAAATTAGAGCACATGGTATTGGGGGTAGGGTACTGACATGGATAGAAAATTGGTTGGCAGACAGGAAACAAAGAGTAGGGATTAACGAGTCCGTTTCAGTGACTAGTGGGGTACCGCAAGGCTCGGTGCTGGGACCGCAGCTATTTACAATATACATTAATGATTTAGATGAAGAGATTAAAAGTGACATTAGCAAATTTTCAGATGGGTGGCAGTGTAAACTGTGAGGAGGGTGCCATGAGGATGCAGGGTGACTTGGACTGGTTGGGTGAGTGGGCAGATGCAGTTTAATGTTGATAAATTTGAGGTTATCCACTTTGGTGGCAAAAACTGGAAGGCAGATTATTATCTGAATAGTGTCAAGTTAGGAAAAGGGGAAGTACAACGAGATCTGGGGGACCTTGTTCATTAGTCACCGAAAGTAAGTTTGCAGGTACAGCAGGTAATGAAGAAAGCGAATGGCTTCATAAAAAGAGAAGTTGAGTATAGGATCAGAGGGGTCCTTCTGCAGTTGCACGCAGCTGGAGTCTTGTGTGCAGTTTTGGTCTCCAAATTTGAGGAAGGACATTCTTGCTATTGAGGGAATGCAGCGTAGGTTCACAAGGGATGGCAGGACTGTCATTAATTGAGAGAATGGAGCGGCTGGGCTTGTATACTCTGGAATTTAGAAGGATGAGAGTGATTCTCATTGAAACATATAAGATTATTAATGGATTGTCCACGCTAGAGGAAGGAAACATGTTCCCGATGTTGGGGGAGTCCAGAACTAGGGGCCACAGTTTAAGAATAAGGGGTAGGCCATTTGAATGGAGATGAAGAAAAACTTTTTCACCCAAAGAGTTATGAGTCTGTGGAATTCTCTGCCTCAGAAGGCAGCGGAGGCCAATTCTCTGGAAGAGAGAGTTAGATATCTCTTAAAGATGAGTCAGGGGATTTGGCGAGAAGGTAGGAACAGGGTACTGATTGGGGATGATCAGCCATGATCACATTGAATGGCGGTGCTGGCTCGAAGGACTGGATGGCCTACTTCTGCACCTATTGTCTATGGACACAAGGAACTGTAGATGATGGAGTAACTCAGCAGGTCAGACAGTATCTCTAGAGGACGTGGTTAGGTGACATTTTGAGTCAGGAAGCTTCTTCAGAGTCTGACACGTGTAGGTACAGCACAATTCAGAAGAACAGGGTCCTTTGCTGGATATCTTGCACAATGTACCTTCCCAAACCTCCTCAACTGAAAGGATGGATTAAAGTTATTTTGTTCCATTTCCATTGTCAGAATAATAATACTAAACTTTAAAGTCCTTTAGATAGACACAAACTGCTGATCAGGCAGCATCTCTACAGAAAAGGAATAGGTGATGTTTCAGGTCGAGACCCTTCTTCAGACTGAGAGTCAGGGCACAGGGTAACTAGAAGGATGAAAAGGTATAAAGAACCAAAAAATGAAATTATGAAAAGAACAAACCACTGTTCATACCCCCTTGATTATCATCTCTTCCACAGCCAACAATGAACCATTGTGGGCTCTGCCTTTCCTTGAACATCCTTTCTGGCCTTGATTTGTACTTTTCATACCTTTAATTATTTTATTCTTTGTATCTTTTCATACCTTCAGTTTCCCTCTCCCCTCAGCCTGAAGAAGGGTCTCAACCCAAAACAGCACCTATTCCTTTCCTCCAGAGATGCTGTCGAGTTACTCCAGCATTTGGTGTCTATCTTCCATGCAAACCAGCACCTGCAGTTCCTTCCTACGCATTCAAAGTATTTTAATTGTGATGTGTGATGTGATAGCAGTATTTGCTCATGACACTCGATACGTATTCCAGTCGATTTATATTTTGGTTTGCGTTTTGGTTTTGTTTTGATTCATGAATTTGACTTGGATGAATGGAGTGAAATCTTTCTGGGAAATACGTGTAAACATTGGCACGGTGGCCCGGTGACGCATTGGTAGAGTTGCTGCCTCACAGCGCCACAGAGCCGGGTTTGATCCTGACACAGGTGTTGTCTATGCAGAGTTTGGGTTTCCTGCCACGCTCCAAATATATGTACAGGTTTTTAGGTCAATAGGGTTTTGGTAAAAAATTGTAAGTTGTCCCTAGTGTGTTGAATAGTAGTAGTGTGCAAGGTGATCACTGGTTGGTGTAGACCCAGTGGGCTGAAGGGCCTGTTACTGTTTTGGATATCTAAAGTAAACATCAAGAACATGGACCAGTACAGCCCTTTGGCTCATAATGACTGCTGAACATGATGCCAAGACCAACTCTTATCTGCCTGCGCAAAATCCATGTCCCTCCTTTCATGTGCAGGGGTGAATACATTTACCACTTTGCATAGATGCTGGAAAAAAAACTGAAAGGCTAACATGAAACAATTTGCGTTCTGCTTATTAATTTTGCCAATCTTGCCTCCCACATGTGAAGACGAGTTCCTTCACCGATCCATGTTTGCCTTCCGCAGTAAAGTCTGATCAAAGATAGCCTGAGGGTCTCCAATGAGGTAGATAGTAGCTCAGGACCGCTCTCTAGTTGGTGATAGGCTGGTTCAGTCGCCTGATAACAGCAGGGAAAGAAACTGTCCCTGACTCTGAGGGTGTGTGTTTTCACACTTCTGTACCTCTTGCCTGAGGATAGGGTAGAAGGCTAGTGGCCGGGGTGAGACTGGTCTTTGATTATGCTGGTGGCCTTGTAAAGTGTAAATGGAACCAATGCATGTTTGTGTGATGGTCTGGGCTGCGTCCACAATTCTCTGCAATTTCTTGTGGTCTTGGATGGAGCTGTTCCCAAACCACGTTCTTCCATTTGTGTGTTTTGTGTGCCGTCATTGACAGCAGAATTATTTGACCAAGCATCTTGGCAATACTGTTCCAGTTGGGAGGCTCACCAGCGCATTTCTTTCTACCATGCATGTTGCAATGCCTGCCATTGTCATGGGAGTTCTGTGGAAACAATGCACGAGAAGAATGGGTTGAGAATGTTGGAATATGAATTCAGCTACTCAATCATAGTTTGCCTTTAATTGTGGAAAGAAAGAACTGCCAATGCTGGCTTACAAAAAAAAGACAAATTGCTCAATGGGTATGGCAGAATTTCTGGAAAACATGGGTCGATGACCTTTCAAGTTAGACCCTTCATCAGTCTGATGAACAATCCCGACCTAAAACATCACCTACCCATGTTCTACTGAGATGCTGCCTGAGTTACCACAACATTTGTGCCTTGAATTGTACTCTGATTCGTGTTCCCACCATCTTTGCCATAATTCCTTGATTTATTTTACCCAATTTAAAAACATTGTTCAGTTTTCAATTGCCTAATTGGCTCTTAATCTTTCAGTTGAGAAGAAATTCCCATCGTTGTTCCTTGTTCCAAAGCAGTTAGTCAGACCCCCCATGTTGAATTGCAGCTCCCCTGGTTTAATATGCTCAGTTTGTCTATCTTGTTCTTCTAACCTTCTGATCCATTAAACATTACCATGTCTCCTAATTCAGCAGCCATTTCAAACCGTTGTGCAACTCTACTATCTGTTTGAGAGCTACATTAAACATTTCTTGCAAACTACTTATGATGCTCGCCTGTGAGAGAATAGACCCTTTATCCATGTTGTCTCCGGCTTGTCTATTCATGACTGAAGCACGTCACACAGGCTGCCTGCAATTCTCTGCACTCTTGCCGTTAGTATGCAAAAGGACATACGGTTTTGAATCAGTAGTAAGGAAGACAAATGCAATGCTAGCATTTATTTCTGGAGGACTTGAATATAAAATGTAATGCTGAGGCTTTATATGGCTCTGGTCAGACCGCATTTGAAGCATTGTGAGCAGTTTTGGGCTCCATATCTGAGGAAGGATGTTCTGCCGCTGGAGAGAGCCCAGAGGAGGTTTACGAGAATGATCCGAGGGATGATTGGTTTAACCTATGATAACCGTTTGACAGTCCTGGGCCTGTACTCGCTGGAGTTTAGGAGGATGAGGGGGGACCTCATTGCAACATACCGAATAGTGAAAGACCTGGATAGGGTGGATGCGGGGAGGATGTTTCCACCAGTAGGAGAGTCCAGGACCTTAGGCTAGCGCAGGGGTCGGCAACCTACGGCCCCTGGGCCGAATGCGGCCTGTAACCTGAACGCATCCGGCCTGCAGATTTTTTCCCCCATAATCATCCGGCCCGCCGAGCTCTGGCTGTACCGCATCCTGCGCAAAGCCACCAGCACGGCGCGCACCTTCTGTGAACACGTTTAAGAACTGCAGATGCTGGAAAAATCTAAGATAGACAAAAATGCTGGAGACACTCAGCGGGTGAGACATGCAAGGATTGCATGAGGCTGCCTCACCCGCTGAGTTTCCTCAGCATTTTTGTCTACCTTCTGTGAACACGTGATTGACAGTCGGGGTGGGATCCATGTGTACACGTGATAGATGTGGCCCGCCATCCGCACACAGACATGCGTCCCGGCCCCTATGCAGAACAAGGCTGCCGACCCCTGGGTTATAGCTTCAGAATAAAAGGACGCATCTTTAGGAAGAAAATGGGGAATTTTCTTCAATCAGAGGATGGTGAATCTGTGGAATTCATTTCCACAGACAGCTGTGGAGGACGTCAATTAATATTTTTAAGGGAGAGATTGACGCGGGTTCTCGATTACGATACGATAAAACTTTATTCATCCCCGGAGGGTAATTGGTCTGCCAACAGTCACAACACATAAAGTACATGAAAACTTGAAATTAAACGTGAAAACAAAAAGAAAAAGACAAGCGACTGTTGGCCGGTGGCCGTGTGCACAGCGCCTTCACCGGAACAAATGAACAAACAAACTAACACAGACTTATCTGCTGGGCAAAGGATTCCAAACTAGTCGTCACGGCTGTACCCCCACGCCGGGTCCCCATTGTCACTCCCTCCTCCCCTCGCCCATAAGACAAGAACACAGAACACACCCCCCTCCCCTGTAATATGGGGGCTACGGATATTCGTAGTGTCATACTGTGTGGAAGCAGGCCCTTCGGCCCAACTTGCCCACACAGACAAACATGCCCAACTACACTAGTCCCATCTGCCTGTGTTTGGCACATATTCCTCTAAACCTATCCTATCTATGTATCTGTCTGAATGTTTCTTAAACATTGTGAAATGCCTGCCTCATCCACCTCCCCTGGCAGCTCGTTCCATACACCTACCACCCTCTGTGTAAAAAAAAGTAGCCCAGACGGTTCCTATTAGATCTATCTTCTCTCCTCACCTTAAACTGATCGATCCCCCCTGCTCTGGGTAAAAGACTGTGCATTCACCCAATCACCCTTCAGCCTCCTTCAACAATACACAGCAAAGCAAATTGTTTTTCTTTCATTCAGAGCTTTAATTAAATGCATTTCGGGCACATTTTTTGTAGGAAAGCTCTTTCAGTCACGGAAGAGGAAAATCTCAGAACTTTCCTTGAAACTAAATGTAAATAGGGGGATAATTTAATGTGCCTTAATATTGATGACGCTTTTTGACTGGAACCAAAGGATTAGTGGTTCAGCTGCAGCTTTGGGAATTGTGAAAGATGTTGGGAAAGTCAATGACTATTCCCAGCACTTGGTGGAATAGCAGAATGGGAACATGTGTTTAGGATTATCGCCGGACCATGGATAGGGATAAAGGGGTTATTACGACTTAGAATTTGCGGTAAAGCAAATGACTGTTGAGAAAAACTTTTGAAAAATTTGCTGACTACTTTAAATTAGAAAATTGAAGAATATTGTTAAAGAAATATACAGGAATATAGAGATGGAGAGAACAGTAGAGCTGCTGCCTCACAGCGCCGGAGACCCGGGTTCGATTCTGACTTCAGCTGTCTGTGTGTGGAGTTTGCACGTTCTCCCTGTGACCGCGTGGGTTTCCTCCGGGTGCTCCGGTTTTGTCCCACATCCCAAAGACGTGCAGGTTTGTAGGTTAATTGGCTTCTGTAAACATATCTATCCAGACAAAAGAAAGACTTCACATGATTAAAATCAAGTCATCCACAGATGCCAAGTTAAACTGATCTTCCCTGCCTGCACATAAACCACAATCCTCCATTCCCTACATATCCATCTGCCTATCTAAAAGCCTCTTAAATGCCACTGTCATATCTGCCTCCACCACCACCCCTGGCAGCGTATTCCAGGCCCCCACCACTGTCTATAGTAAACAAAACATGTGCACATATCCTTCAGCGTTGCCCGTCTGACAGTAAAACTATGTCCTCTAGTATTTGATATTTCTACCCTGGGGTAAAAGGTTCCGACTGTCTACCCTATCTATGCCTCATAATTTAAAATATTTAAAAATAAATATCTTGACTGAAGTGACGAGTAACTGAGCTCGATGGATCTACACTTCATCTTCTGCCACCGCCATTGTATGATTTTTTTTTTTACCATTCTTGTGTTAAGCCTGCATTTAGTATTGAGTTTATTATATTCCACCCTGTGCCAATGTTCTTGAGTTTTGAAAATAGTATTAATAAATCTTTCTACTTCATGAACTTAACAAGCAAACCACATTCTCCCTGTGACCATGTGGGTTTTCTCTGGGCACTCTGTTTTCTTTGCACTTTCCAAAGATTTTTCCACAGGTTTGTAGGCTAATTGGCTTCTGGAAATTGTTCCTAGAGTGTAGGATAGAACGAGTGTACAGGAAATCAATGGCCGGAGTGGACTCTGGGCCTATTTCCACTAAGCTAATTTGGCCTGGATAGAGTGAATGTGGAGAGGATGTTTCCACTAGTGGGAGAGTCTAGTACCAGAAGTCATAGCCTCAGAATAAAGGGAAGTTCCGTTAGGAAGGAGATGAGGAGGTATTTCTTTAGTCGGAGGGTGGTGAATCTGTGAAATTTGTTGTCACAGAAGGCGGAGGAGGTCGTCAATGGATATTTTTAAGGCAGAGATAGATAAATTATTGATTAGTACGGGTGTCGGGGGTTATGGAGAGAAGGCAGGAGAATGGGGTTAAGAGGGGAAGATAGATCAGCCATGATTGAATGGCGGAGTAGACTTGATAGGCCGAATGGCCTAATTCCACTCCTACCATTTATGAACTTATTATGAAAAGGTCATAAAGTGCTGGAGTTACTCAGCGGCTCAGACTACATCTCTGGAGAACATAGATGGGTCACGTCTCGTCTGAAGAAGGGTCCTAACCTGAGATGTGTTCTCCAGAGATGCTGTCTGACCTGCTGAGTTACATCAGCACTTTGTGTGTTTTGTAAATTCACTGCAGGCGGCCTCATTTGTGCTTATTAGCATTAGGTGGGGCAGTGAAATTGGGAGCGGTTGTTAGGAAGTTGCAGAATCAACAAGATTTATTAAGAAGCTGAAAGAGAAGGCAAGGAATAGTGGAAGTCCAGAAGAATGGAAACATTTTAGAAGCCGGAAAAAGATGACTTAAGAGAGTGGGGGTAGAGTGTATTAGGAGAAAGTATATTAGCAAGAAATATCAAAACTGCAAATACAATCTTTCACGTGAACCGAAAGATAAAGTTGTTAATGGGAAATGGCAGGGATTTAAACCCCTGTCCCATGGTACGAGTTCATTCAAGAGTTCTCCCGAGTTTGCCCTGATTCGAACTCGGAGATTTACGGTAGTGGCCACTCGTCGGTACTCGGGGCTCTCGTAGACATTTTTCAACATGTTGAAAAATCTTCACGAGTCTTCCTGTGCTTACCTGCCATTAGCGAGTCTTCCCAAGTACCTGCCGTTAGCGGTATGAGCCGCTAAGAGACGTCCCCAAGCTCCGACGTACCCGCTACGTTCATACTCCGTGCTTACCACGAGTTTGATTTTTTTTTTAACTCGGGAGAGCTCTTGGAATGAACTTGCACCGTGGGACAGGGCTATTATTTTGCTTTCACTTTCATCAAGATTTCAATGCTGTTCCTTGCACCTGCAAAAGATATGAGTTTTGGTTCAGGACCCGTCTTTGTGCTTCTTCAGGGTCTGAAGAAGGTTCCTGACCAGAAACATCACCTGTACACTCCCTGCCCCGATGCTGCCTGACCTCCTGAGTTCCTCCAGCACTTTGTGTTTTTGCACTTGGCAATGACTGGTCCCTCCCTCTTTGGGCAATTTGCCCCGGTAAAATGCAAATTGCCCCCTGCACATTACAAATGAACCACTTTTTAGACATAATGAAGTTTACTTTGCTAAAGAAGCACATCTGGTAGAGCTGCTTCCTCACAGTACTGTAGACTCGGGTTCCATCCTGATCGCAGGTGCTGCCTGTGTTAAGTTTGCACGTTCTGCCTGTGACCGTGTGGGTTTCCTCCGGTCCTCCGGGTGCTCCAATTTCCTCCCACAGGGCGTCAGGGATTACAGGGGAAAGGCAGGAGAATGGGGTTGGAAAGATAGATCAGCCATGATTGAATGGCGGAATAGACTTAATGGGCCAAATGGCCTAATTCTGCTCCGATAACTTATGAACTTATGATATGCGGGTTTGTAGGTTAATTGGCCCTCTGTAAATTGTCCCCTAGTGTGTAGGAAGTGGATGAGAAAGTGGGATAACATAGAATTAGTGTGAACGGGTGATCAATGATCGGCATGGACTTGATGGGCCAAAGGGGCTGTTTCCATGATGTATTAATGAAGTCAAAGTAGTTTCTCTCAGTAGGGGCTCCTCTGTGTGGTCTTATTTGGGAAAGATGATATTGTTATCCTGGCAGTTCTGGGGCTACCAGTTGTCATCAGATTGTTCTGCCCCAGGTGCAGGCTGTCTTTTTCTTCCTGACGCTTAAAGAAAAAGAAAGTTGGCTGAAAAGACGACTAATAGGTTTTGCCTGTGCATGCAGATGTGCAAGGTGTGTTTTCATGCTGTGGCATGTGTGTGGTTTCCATCTCACCTGTGGTCTGATGCGGAAATAGTAAAATGGGAACAGGTTGTGGTTAATGGTGCACTTACAGCAGCATGGAGATAGCTTCCCCATGCAGGTCTGATGCAGCACCTCTCCCTTTCTGAAGCCATCTGCCAATCTATCGAAAATACACAGAATGCTGGATGGAGGTCAGGCAGCATAGAAACATAGAAAATAGGTGCAGGAGGAGGCCATTCGGCCCTTCGAGCCAGCACTGCCATTCATTGTGATCATGGATGATCGTCCAAATCAATAACCCGTGCCTGCCTTCTCCCCATATCCCTTGATTCCACTAGCCCCTAGAACTCTATCTAACTCTCTCTTAAATCCATCCAGTGATTTGGCCTCCACTGCCCTCTGTGGCAGGGAATTCCACAAATTCACAACTCTCTGGGTAAAAAAGTTTTTTCTCACCTCGGTCTTAAATGGCCTCCCCTTTATTCTAAGACTGTGGCCCCTGGTTCTGGAGTTGCCCAACATTGGGATCATTTTTCCTGCATCTAGCTTGTCCAGTCCTTTTATAATTTTATATGTAAATATGTTATCCAGCAAATCTGGAGAAAAGGAATAGATGACTTTTCGGGTCGAGACCTTCCTTCAGACTGAGAGGGAGCAGGAAAAGTTGAGATATGAAAAGGCATGAAGAACAAATTTCATAAGTCATGGGAGTAGAATTAGGCCATGTGGCCCATCAAGTCTACGCTGACATTCCATCATGGCTGATCTGTAGTTCCCTCGCAACCCCATTCTCCTGCCTTCTCCCCATAACTCCTGACACTAATCAAGAACCTATGAATCTCCAACTTAAAAATATCCATAAAAAATGAATGGTGTACAAAAGAGCAAATCAAAGCCAGCAATGATGATCAAGGAAATGTGGAGCCCACAATGGTCCATTGTAGGCTGTGGAGAAGGTGATAATGAGTGAAACTAAGCAGGACGACAGTTGTACTAGTCGGAAGACTAGGGTGGGGGAGGGACAGAGAGCAAGGGTTACTTGAAGTTAGTGAAATCAATTTTCATACTGCTGGGTAGTAAGCTGCCCAAGCGAAATATGAGGTGCTTGTTCCTTCAATTTGTGTGTGGCCTCTGACAATGGAGGAGGCCCAGGACGGAAAGGTCAGTGTGGGAATGGGAGGGGGAGTTAGAGAGCTTGGTAACCAGGAGGTCGTGTAGGCCAAGGCGGGCTTGGCGAGGTGTTCAGCGAAGCGCTGGCCCGGTCTGCGCTTGTTCTCGCCGAAATATAGAAGTGCACACTGTGAACAGTGTATACAGTAGTTGAGGTTGGAGTTTAATAGTTCAGTCGTGCTTTATTTGTCACAAATTAAAGTGCATATATTACACATGCGATATATTACGCTATTTCTGGTTGCATTATTCAAAGTCCAAAGTCTGGTCGGCCCGCCTGGCCATCTTTGGCTCCCAAGGGCGCCTCCTGCAGCCCAGGTTAAAGGCGTTGGAGGCATAACCCTGGATCACCCGCCTCCGTGGGGAGGTGCAAGTGAACCTCTGCCTCACCTGAAAGGACTGCCGTGGTCCCTGGGCAGAGTCGAGGGAGGAGGTATAGCGACAGGCGTTGCACCTCCTGTGGTTGCAGGAGAAAGTACCTGGAGAGGGGGTGGTTTGGGTGGGAAGGGATGTGTTAACCAGGGAGTTGCGGAGGGAAGGGTCTTTGCGGAAAGGGGTGGAGATGGGAAGATGTGCTGCATGGATCCCTCGAGAGGAGAGCGGACTGGGGGCAAACCTCCCATGCCCTGGGCGACGCTCTGGGGCTTCCGAGGTCGGCTGCGGGAGGCGAGGGGACGGGAATGTCAGTATTATTTTCTTTGGTGGATAATTCTTCTCAGCATTGAGTCCCTTTGCAATTCTATTCTAGCACCTTGTTACTCAATGTGCAAGGAACTGCAGGCGCTGGAATCTCAAGCGAAACACAAAGTGCTGGAGAAACTCAGCGGGTCAGGCAGCATCTGTGGAAGGAAATGGACAGAACACATCTCCCTCCACACACACACTGCCTGACCTGCTGAGTTCCTCCACCAGTTCGTGCTTCACTCAAGATTTCAGCTTATTCCATACACCCACCACCATTTGTGTGAAATGTTACCCCTCAGGTTCTTATTAAATCTTTCCTCCCTCACCTTAAACCTATGTCCTCTGGTTCTCGATTCCCCTACTTGGGCAAAAGACTCCCGATCTATTCCACTCGTGATTTTGTACACCTCTATGAGATCATCCCTCATCCCTCTGCATTCCTAGGAATAGTCCTAGCCTGCTTAACCTCTCCCTGTAGCTCCGGCCCTTGTGTCCTGGCAACACCCTCGTAAATCTTCTCTGTACCCATTCCATCTTATGGCTGAACAAATTCCTTTTTTTTTTTCACATTCAAAGAACCAGCATGAAATTGAAAATCGTTTGACGTTACCGAATCTTGTGGAGACAAGGAGAACCGCAGATGCTGGGATCTTGCGTAGAGCATAAAGTGCTGGAGGAACTCGGCGGGTCAGGCAGCATCTGTGGAGGGAATGTATGGGCGACCTTTCAATCTGATGAAGGTGTCCACCAGAAACGTCACCCATCTGTGTCCTCCACAGATGCTGTCTGACCCAATGAGTTTCTCCAGCACTTTGTGGCTCTTTTTGTAAAGCAGCATCTGCAGTTCATTGTGTCCACATGTGTGGAGTTTGCATGAACTGGCTGTGATGGCCTGTGGTTCTCTCAAGTGCTCCGACGCTGGTTGTGAATATAATGGTTGCTGTAAATGCACAACTGGGACAGAAAACTGAGGAGCGTGGTGGAGTGAGGGGCATGTGAGAAAGAATAAGCTGCAGGAAAATGCAGGGACTGGTGGAAATGCTCTGAAAGCTGGCATTGACTTGATGGGGTGAATGGCCTCGAATGTCCCAGGGAAACATGAGAGGTGTAACAAAAGTAGTGGAGAGGAAACGTGAGTGAAATGTATTCTGGAAAAGTGATAAAATGTTCTGTAGTCCTTCATAAGGTTGTTCACTGAAATAGAAGCTTGTGAAATTGAATGCAAAATTTATTGATCTAGCTAGGAAACTGGCTGAGTAGTATGAGAGGCTGTAAAGGTAATGGCTGTGTAGGCGTGACAAGTGGCATCCCTCAAGGTTAGGTA
Source organism: Okamejei kenojei (assembly GCA_035221665.1). Taxonomy (NCBI): domain Eukaryota; kingdom Metazoa; phylum Chordata; class Chondrichthyes; order Rajiformes; family Rajidae; genus Okamejei; species Okamejei kenojei. Next base: position 34,389,652 of record CM069142.1, read on the forward strand.
ATCTAAGTCCAACTATTCACTTTTTATACCCACGTTTCATGACTAACTGTGTATCCATTCTCGCTAATGATTCAGACGTAAAGGACTTTGACATTATTATAGATAAATTAAGATTCAAAGATTCATTGAATGAGCAATACTGCTGAGAGATTTCAGCCTAGACAAGTGTGAAGTCATTCATTTTAGACATTAAAGTGACAATGTACAGTAGATAACACCGAACCAGTGTGAGTGGGTTGCTGAGGACTCATTGGGTCTAAGGACCTTTTTTGCAATGCAGTATCACTCAACTAAACTAAAGTTGATCGATTGATTTGAGCAACGCCAAAACAAAATTTCAACCTCGATTGTAGACATAAAGAATGGATAGAACATAGATAGAACGTAGAACAGTACTGCACAGGAACAGGCCCTAAGGCCACAATGTCTGTGCCGATCATGCTGCCAAGACCAAGGCACGTGGTGCTGGAGTAACCCAGCGGGACGAGCAGCATCTCTGGAGAACATGGATGAGTGACATTTTGGGTCAGGAACTTAATTCAGATTGAAAGTGCCCCACCCAAAACGTTACCTATCCATGTTCTCCAGAGATGATGCCTGATCCGCTGAGTTACTCCAGGACTTAGTGTCTTTTTATGTAAACCAGCATCTACAGTTCCTTGTATCTGCATGATGCCAAGGCAGGAGAATGGGGTTGAGAGGGAAAGATAAATCAGCCGAGATTCAATAACATTATGTGCCGACATTATGGGCCAATTGGCCTAATTCTGCTCATATGACGTGTGAATTATGAATTTATCACTTCCTGTCCCTAATAATCTGAAGCTATTTGTTTACATAAATATGCTGCTATGGCGATGAGGAATATCTTTCCATTGTTGAGGCTTAGACAATGTTCGTGTTTACCAGCTGCTGGATTCTGTTTCTGAAAGCAGTGCTGAACAAGACTGTGGACAGACTGGCAGATTAATGGAGTACAGGTCCACCACCGATTTTCCGTCAACTGGTGGTCCAGCACCTCCTATAATCCGGACAAAATTACGAGAGTGCACTTAAAATCCGTCCCCCTAAAAATGTGGTGCCTGGGCCAGGTTAGGCAGCCGATCGCGACCGCATCGGGATATCGCGGCCGATCGGCGGGTTGCTGTTGCAGCTGGTGCTCTGGAACTCCAGCCCGACCGGAGCCGGCAGAACTGTTCCCGTAGCCAACTTTGCGGCCTGTATCTCGGCCCCTCAGCTGCCGAGGTGGAGGGGCCGACAGAGTTCACAGACTCCAAGAGGAGTTGAACGCTACCGTGACCCCTGTTGGTCCGTCAAAACGGATAATCCGGAAAGATTCTGGAATCAAGTGTGCTGGAAGGTCTTGGCATGTCCACACTGTTAATTGTTAATTAATTAGACTATTATTCTAGTTCCTTAAAAAGCACATAAGACATAGGAGCAAAATTAGGCCATTTGATCCGTCAAGTCTACTTTGCCATTTGATCATGGCTGATCTATCTTTCCCTCTCAACCCCATTCTCCTGCCTTCTCCCCATACTAATCAAGAGCCTGTCAATTTCTGCTATAGATTCCCGGTGACTCGGTCTCCACAGACGTCTGGACCAGGCACAAATATGACTGATAGTAATCTATTGACTGTGTTACAATAGATATGTTGGAATTCAGAAATGGGTGATTTCAGAGCGTGTGATCGATGGCCGGCAGGGACACCGCGGGCTGAAGGGTGTGTTTCCACGCTGTATCTCAAAACCACACTCCACTCCTTTAGCTATACTGTACATAGATACAATCAGTTCAAACCCAGTTACAATAGCTAGAGCAAAGTTAGCATTGTAGCGCATCACTTCCTCAGACAAAGCCTACGTTTTGGGGTTTTGAAAAAGCTAGTTCACATATATGGGACTCTTAATGACGTTTATATTTTACAAAGGCAGTATAGTTCATGTCCGACAGAGGTTCATAGAGACCAAGCGGAGGCATGGCGATCGTTTCGCCGAACACCTCCGCTCGGTCCGCATTAACCAACCCGACCTCCCGGTGGCTCAGCACTTCAACTCCCCCTCCCATTCTGTATCCGACCTCTCGGTCCTGGGCCTCCTCCACGGCCAGAGTGAGCAACACCGCAAGTTGGAGGAACAGCACCTCATATTCCGCTTGGGGAGTCTGCATCCTCTGGGCTTGAACATTGAATTTTCTCAATTCTGTTAACCCTTGCTGCTTCCTCCCCTTCCCACCTCTCCCTCAGCCCTCGGGCCCTGGCATTCCGCTATCTCTCTATCTCCCTCCCCCACCCTAGTCGCACCAGCTTCTCATTTTCACACCACAAACAGCTTACAATAGCTTGTTCCCTTTATTATCGATACTTTTTTGCATATCTTTCATTCATTGTTCTTTATCTCTCCACATCACCGTCTATATCTCTCGTTTCCCTGATCCCTGACCAGTCTGAAGAAGGGTCTCGACCCGAAACGTCGCCTATCTCCTTCGCTCCTTAGATGCTGCTGCACCCGCTGAGTTTCTCCAGCCCTTTGTGTACCCTCGATTCTCCAGCATCTGCAGTTCCTTCTTTAACACAATGGTTCATGAGAAATGCTAGTTCCCGAGACAGCATAGTAAGATACATCTGTTTAAAGTTGGGAGAGGGAGGGTAGCTTTATTTTTTTATTTTATTTTTTTATTAGAAGCAAATGTACAAGAGTAGAACAAACGGCATATAAAATTATACAGTTATTGTACAGCTTCAATTTTGACTTTTTAGCTTTGAATTAGAAGAAAAGAAAAGAGATGGGAGCAAGAAAGAGAAAAAGTAAGAGGTGCAAAGATAGGACCCCTAGACTGCCAAAGTAGTGTGGTCAAAGAGTGGGTAAAAGAAAGAAAGGAGAGAGGAATAGAAAAAAAAGGACAAAAAGAAAAAGCGAGAGAAAAGTGGTGAAATACCTGCCTCTCGTCCCTCCCCACCCACCTCACCCAACCCATAGTTAGATTTAAATCCAAAGTTGAGCTGTGCCATACTATCCTTGGAAGAAATCGGTGAAGGGTGTCCGTGTCCTGGAAAAATGATCTGGTTTTTCTGCCAAGACAAGTCTAATATTTTCAAGATGTAGTGTCTCTGACGTGTTTGTAATCCACATCTTAAGAGTAGGGACTGACGTATGTTTCCAAAATGTAAGTATTCGTTTTTTCGCCGTTATCGGGCCATAATTAAGGAAACGTCTTTGGAATAGAGGGAGGGTAGCTGAATTAGTTTGTCACGATCGACCATCGTGGTGCAGCGGTAGAGTTGCTGCCTCACGGCGCCAGAGATCCGCGTTCGATCCTCACTGCAGGTGCAGTCAGTACGGAGTTTGTACCTTCTCCCTGTGATAGCGTGGGTTTCCTCCGGATGCTCAGGTTTCCTCCCACAAAGACGTGCAGGTTTGTTGCTTCTGTAAACCGTCCCCAGTGTGTAGGATACAACTACTACACAAGGTGATCGCTGGTCGGCATGGACTTGGTGGGCGGAAGGGCCTATTTCCACTCTGTATCTCTAAAACGTAACTATACCACCTGCAGTGGGTATAATGGAAAATTCACACATCCATTTCAGGGACGAATGAGGGAGTTTGCATCTCATCAGATGTCACGGGATATTGGGTTTCTATTTAGCTTAACATTACGATGTTGGTCCTAACTGGATTTGTCTATCAGAATATTTCCAGATGGAGGACTTCAGCACTCCACTGACACGATATTTCAAGTTCTTCCCCCCGGTGAAGTTGGGAACTAATTTGATTGGTGCATCTACTACATAAAGATACGCACCTCTGCAAATGATCCACATGCAAAACAGGCTCATGCACGTCAACGCTATGCTCCCAAGAATGTAATTTAAGGAACTTGGATGCAAATTTCATTCCCCATGTCTTAAAACATAGGAGCAGAATTAGGCCATTCGGCCCATCGAATGCCATTTGATCATGGCTGGTCTATCTATCCCTCTCAACATAACCTTTGACGTTCTTATAACATGCATCTTAAGTCCAGTGAAGTAGAAGGGACTTGAACTATTGACTGCAACAATGCACCAGTATGCTGGTTTATCAAAGAAGGACACAAAGTACTGGAGTAACTCAGAGGGTCAGGCATCATCTTTGGAGGATATGGATTGGTGACGTCTCGGGTCGTGATCCTTCTTCAGACTGAGGGATGGGGTGGTGCAGGGGAGGGGATTCAGCACTGGGTCTGCCCCTTCTATGACTCCAGACCCCGCCCCCCCCCCCCCAAAAAGACTGAAGAAGGGTCTCGACCCGAAACGTTGTCTTCCCCTCCCTCCACAAATGCTGCCTGACCTGCTGAGTTCCTCCAGCACTGTCTGTTTTCACAAAAGTGGTGCCGCAAACCTGCCTTGCCAGAAACATCCGTGATCCATGAATGAATTAAAAAAAAAACATCTTTGTTAAGGTTGAAAACAGCAAACGATGGATACACAATATTGTTTTCCAGAGATGCTACCTGACCTGCTGAGTTACTCCAGCACTTCATGTCTTTTTGGCTTGCAAACCAGCATCTGCAGTTCCTGTGTCCCTCTGAATTCCAAGATGGCATCCAATCCAGGCGACACTCTGCGTTCTGGCCCCAGAAGCGGATGTGAAATCACACGTTACAATTGCTCCACTCTTTTAAACCTTCACTCCCAACAGCAGCATTTCTTACTTTTTTATAATGTATATTTTCCTAACGTTTTTAATTAAAAAAATAAGGAGCATATTTTTTCAGATTGACGGGAAAGTATTATTGTCTAACGAGATAAATATTAAATAAGGAAAGGGAACTGCTTTAAGCAGATAAAACCTTGGGTGCTGGATTTCTGAAGTTATTGCCCAGTCTCCCGCAAGCTCCAAGACTTCTTTGTTCATGTTTCTTTTGTGCTACGCAACCCTACAAAGTAATCTAATCTTGCATAATTTGGTAACCCTGGACACCAATTCTTAATATGCAATAAAATCTGGCAGTGAGTACTGTACACAGTTCATCAATTGCTTTTATTATCGCCACTTTGTTCTTGGTTAGAAGGTGAGGAATCTTGCCTACGCTCTCACCTCAACAGACTGAACAGTAGATTTATCTCTAGTCCTAGGGCCTTCACGTTTGTGTTCCTCAATTGTTCAATACTACCTTTTTGTCACATGTACCCAGATACAGTGACATTATTTGCTTTGTATCGATGACATAATGTTTCCTCATTTCAAGACTGAAGTTGAGGTTCTAATGTATCTCTTGAAAGTAGATCAGAAGACTTTACGAGGATGTTGCCAGGTCTCGAGGGCCTGAGCTATAGGGAGACGTTAAGCAGGCTAGAACTCTGTTGAGGGGGTGATCTTATTGAGGTGTACAAGATCATGAGGGGAATATATCAGGTAGGTACACAGTCTCTTGCCCAGAGTAAGGGAATCGAGAACCATAGAATAGAGGTTTAAGGCGAGGACAGAAAGATTTGATAGGAACCTGCAGGGTCACTTTTTCACAAGGCGTGATGGGTTTCTGGAACTAGCTGCCAGAGGAGGTGTTGAGGCAGATACTATTCCAATGTTTAAGATCCATTTTGACAGGTACATGGATAGGACAGGTTTAGAGAGATACGGGCCAAACGCAGGCAGGTGGGACTAGTGTAGATAGAACATGTTGGTCGGTGTGGGCAAGTTGGGTTGAAGGGCCTGTTTCCACACTGTATGACTCTACAAGAGTCTGCACCTGTACTATCTGAAGAGGGATTTCCACCCAATTGTAGTCTATCCATTCCCGCCAGAGATGAGTTCCTTCAGCACTTTGTGCTTTAATCTAGAAGGCATTGTTGTTTAATATTAGAAATTAAAAGAACTGAAGCATTTAAAGTATTGTCTGCAGTTCTGGTCGCCCACTTCAGGAACAATGTGTAATGCTTTGTAGAGGGTGCAGAAGAGGTTTGCAAGGTTGTTGCCGAGATTGGAGGGTATTAGCTATAATGTGAGGTTAAACAGACTTGGGTTGTTTTTTCCCTGGAATATTGGATGTCGAGGGGAGACCTGATAGAAGTATATAAAAATATGAGAGGCATAGATGTGGTGGACAGTCAGAACTTTTTTCCCAGGGTGCAATGTCAAATAGCTTTATGGTGAGGGGCAAAGTTTAAGCGAGATGTGTAGTGGCATTTAAGAAACTTTTTGATCGACACATGGTTATGCAAGTAATTGAAGGATAGGAATCATGTGCAGGCAAAGATGATTATATAACTTGGCATCATGTTTCGCACGGACTATGTGGGCCGAAGGGCCTGATCCTGTGCTGTACCTTCTACCTGTTCTATGTTCAAAAACCCAATACGTCTGGATTTTATATACTTTTATCTACAATAGTTGCACATTTTAAGAATGCAAAACTTAACATATTAGCTTCTAAGGTTATTCTCCATTCAGATCCTCCCCCTTTCTCTCTTTCCCTCTTATCCCCTCCATCCGTTCTCTCCCCACCCCCCCCCCCCCCCCCCCCCCCCAACTCTGCTCTGCAAATCCTTATCGGTAATATTTCCTGTGTTGCTTTGAGAGTCGGCTTCTATGGCGGATCTTGCATTGTAAATGCTGTATTCATTATTCTGCCTGATTAAGAAGATGCCAGCCTCTTTGCCAGTTCATTGGGTTTTTTTTAATAACTACTTCCATTTTCAGCAATTTGCACTGCAAATTGGGGGCGGCACAGTGGAGCAGCTGGTAGAGATTCTGCTTCACCGCGTCAGAGCCCCGGGTTCGATCCTGACCTCACGTGCTGTCTGTGTGTGTGTGTGTGTGTGTGTGTGTGTGTGTGTGGAGTTTGCTCATTCTCCCGATGACCACGTGGGTTTCCTCCGGGTGCTCTGGTTTCCTCTCTCATCCCAAAGAAGTGTGGGTTTGTGGGTCATTTAGCCCTCTGTGAATTGCCTCCCAGTGTGTGGGGAGTGGATGAGAAAGTGGATCACATAGAACTGTTGTGAACTGGTCTCATGGACACTGAGCCGACGGGCCTGTTACCACACAGTATCTCTAAAGCTACATTTAAATGAGCTACGATTTCTCACGGAGATTGGTTGATTGAGGAAATGAGCTGCCAGAAGTGGTAGTTGATTTAAACGTCATTTGGGCAGGTACATGGATAGGCAAGGTTTAGAGGGATATGATGTAGATGGGGCATCTTATCCGGTTTGTGCAAGTTGGGCCCAAGGGCCTGTTTCTATGTTGTATAGCTTTGTGACTACGTTGCTGAGAACTATATACTGCATTCTATCTTCCCCTTTGTTCTACCTGCTGTACTTGAGATTGACTTGATTAGATTCATGTATGGTATTATCTGAACTGTTTGCATAACACGAAAAACAAAAGGTTTTATTGTGCCTCAGTACACGTGACAATAATAAACCTAAATAAACAGCAGCAGTTAATTTTCGATCAAGTGTGGGCATTATATTTGTTTCCCACTTGCAAGCACTTATAATATTCATGTTAGTTTGGATATGGTGAATTCTTATCTTGTCTACTCTGCCATTCCATCATGGCTGATCTATCTTTCCCGCTCAACCACATTCTCCTGCCTTCTCCACCTAACCCCTGACACCCTTACTAATCAAGAATCTTTCAATCTCCGCCTTAAAAATACTCACTGACTTGGCCTCCCCAGTCTTCTGTGGCAATGAATTCCACAGATTCACCACCCTCTGACTGAAGACATTCCTCCTCATCACCTTTCTAAAGGTACCTCCTATTATTCTGAGCTGTGCCTTCTGGTCCTAGACTCTCCCACTAGTGGAAACATCCTCTCCACATCCACTCTGTCCTGGCCTAATTAGAAGAGTGTTAATCGTTTGCTTGTTTTTCTGTTTCTTGCAGGGCTGACTTTAGGTCGTGTAGTAAAAGTTCCGACCGGTCCCTTATACCGTGTGGTGAAAACGCCCGTCAGTGTTCCCTGCAATGTCAGCGCCTACCAAGGGCCCTCTGAGCAAAATTTTGATTGGTTTGTGTCCCACAACGGCAGATTGGTGAAGGTGATCAGTACGTTGGAAGCCGAGTTTTCCGATGCAGAGTACAAGGACAAAGTTGCGTCCGGTGACATTTGGGTGGAGAGGCTGGGTGACAGCTCGGTTGAGCTGCGCTTCAGAAGTGTAAAGTTCGAGGATGAGGGGAGCTATCATTGCCAAACACCCAGTACAGACGAAAACAGTAATGGAAATTATGAAGCCCGTGTGAGCTTAAAGGGTAAGTTCCACCCTTTGTGCATTAATTTGCTATTAATTTTGATTGCATCTGTATAAATGTTTCTTAAACATTGTGATAGTACCTTCCTTAACTACCTCCTCCACATACCCACCACCCTTTGTGTGGGAAAAGTTAGCCTTCAGGTTCCTATTAAATCATTCCCCACTTTTTGTTTAGTTGGTAATCTTGATGCATTCTTTTATCAGTGTGAAGGAGCGTTACAGCGTGGAAACAGGCCTTTTGTGCCACCTTGCCCACACCAACCAACATGTCCCATCTACACTAGTCTAGTATGTCAGCTTTGGGTCCACATCCCTCCAAACCTGTCCTATCCGTGTACCTGTCTAATTGTTTCTTAAACGTTGCAATAGTCCCTGCCTCAACTACCTCCTCTGGCTGCTCGTTTCATACACCCACCATGAAAGAGTTACCCCTCTAGATTCCTATTATATCTTTCTCCCTTCACCTTAAACCTTTGTCCTCTGGTTCTCGATCTCGCTACCCTATGCAAGAGACACTGTGCGTTTACCCGACCTAATCCTCTCATGATTTCATACAGTGATTCCTGATAAACTCGCTGTGCTGCCTGCAAAGTCCAGAAGCCTAACCAACACAAACCACACAGAAGGGACGCCAATGGACATACAGTGTGTTGCATCAACGTCAACATCATCAACCGTTTCCACACATCTCTCCGTCACGTGGCAGTTGACCAAAAACGGAGGTGGTCCAGAGGACATCCTGTCCTTCACTGCAGATGACCAGTTACTACCCGGGGCCTCGTACACCGATCGATATTGGCAGGGCGACGTTAGGATGAGCTTGGAGGGAAACGGTGTCTTCAGACTCGTCGTTGACCACTTGCAGCTGGAGGACAGTGGTGTCTACTCTTGTGTGGCAGCCGAGTGGGTCAAAGAAGATGGCTTCAACTGGAAGAAGCTCCATGAGAAAGAGGCAACCATCAAAACCATCACAGTTCTGCCACTAGGTACCTCGTTGCCAGATCCTCAGTCGGATTTTGGCAGATAGGTGAACCGCCCATTTTAATGGGTGGATCCACAGTTTGGATGGAGCTGGTGGGACAGGTGTGAAGAGGGAGGTGGTGGGACGGACATGAAAGGGAGTTGGGAGGAACATGAGGAGAGAGTAAGGACAGCCATGAAGAGGGAGTTGGGACAGACGTGGAGGGAGTTGGTGGGACGAGCTTGGAGTGAGTTGGTGGGTCAGGAGTTGGGACGGGGAGTGAGGAGGGAGTTGGGATGGGCTTGATGAAGGAGTTGGGACGGGAGTGAGGAGGGAGGTTGGTGGGACGAGCTATATGCTCAAGATTTGCGTGTGATAATTAGTTCTCTCAAAACTGGGAAGGAATTAAAGGGAGGTGTATTTTGCAAACTTTGCATCATATTTGACTGATCTTAGTACAATCAAATTGTGAATACATAGATACATGATTTAAATGTGAGAGTAGACCAAGGAGACACTTTTTCCATAGGATTACGAGACTGTGGAAGGTGCCTTTATATACATCAAAGATAATAGACACAAAATGCTGGCGTATCTCCCAAAACATCGCTTATTCGTTTTCTCCAGAGATGCTGCCTGACCCACTGTGTTACTCCAGCATTTTACATAAAAAGATAGAAACATTAGGTGCATGAGTAGGCCATTTGGCCCTTCGAGTCAGCACCGCCATTCAATATGATCATGGCTGATAATCCAAAATCAGTACCTCGTTTCAGCTTTTCCCCCATATCCCTTGATTCCCTTAACCCTAAGAGCTGAATCTAGCTCTCTTGTAAACATCCAGTGAATTGGCCTCCACTGCCTTCTGTTGCAGAGAATTCCCCAAATTACCTTCTGTGGCAGAGAATTCCACAGATTTTGTGTCTATCTTCGGTATAAACCAGCATCTGTAGTTCCATCGTACGCTAACACAATTGTTGCAGCAATCCCTCTGGGTTGGTCCAAGATAATTCATTGCCAGTATCACCATGTGGAAAAGGTACAAAAGCTGGGTGAAGGAGATGGGTGGGATGTACAGGTATGCCAGATGCCTGGAATTACTGCTTGAAGGGGGAGTTAATGGCATAGGCATGAAGAGAGGGTTGAGTATGTTACGAAGTGCTGGACGAACTCAGTGGGTTGGGCAGCATCTGTGGTGAGAATGGAAGGGTGACATTTCGGGTCGGGATCCTTCTTTAGACTGAATTCAGACTTTTTGAGACTGAAGAAGGGTCCTAACCCAACATGTTGCCTGTCCATTCCCTGCCTGACTCTGAATTCCTCCAGCACCTTGTGCTTTGCTCAAGATTCCAGCATCTGCAGTTCCTTGTGCATATGCTTTGAGTAAATGTACTTAAGTGAGAACTAGCTTCTAATTTTTATTTTGATCATTTGCCATGACGCTTTTGGGACAGAATAGGGCTATTAATCTGTGATGTAGTAAAAGCAAAGAACTGCAGATGCTGGTTTACAAAAAAAAATACACCGTGCTGGAGTCCGGCAGCATCTCTGGAAAACATAGACAGGTGATGTTTCGGGTCAGGACCCATCTTCAGGCTCTGCAGAAGGCTCCCGACCGGAAACATCACCTATCCATGTTCTCCAGGGATGCTGCCTGACCCACTGTGTTACTCCAGCACTTGATGTATTTCATCGAGCTTGAAATACTCTTTGCAGGGTAGGATGTTTTTACTAAATAATGTGTTTTCTGTGTTACAGCCCAGGCCCTAAAGGTCTCGGCAAGCGGAGGGACCCTCACGTTGAACAAAGGTGACGAGATTGATCTTGTTTGCAGTGTAACTGGTGCCGATGACTTCAGTGTTGAGGTTGGCTGGTATTTCAGCACATCTCTGCCGACGGATACTCAAAGCAGCAAACTTCTGGTGCACATGAACCTTGCAGCCATCGTCAACAACTCGGACTTTGTCATGTTAAACAGGATTAGCGGCAGCGGATACAGACTGAGAGTGCAACAAGCCGACGAAGGAGACAGTGGATATTACTACTGTGCTGCCTCTGTTTGGGTCCCACACACCAATGGGTTAAAGCGCAACGCGGCAGCGAAGACCTCCGATCCTCTCCGCGTCACCGTGACACTTCTAGGTAATCTCTTCCTTTAGACTCTAGAGATACAGAGCGGAATCGGGCCTGAGTCCGCGCCAACCAGCGACCGCCCCGTACCGTACCCACAAGGGATGTGTGCAATTCACAGCAGGCAGTTAACCTACAAACCCGCACATCTTTGGCGTGTGGAAGGAAACCAGTGCACCCACAGAACACCCACACGGTCATAGGGAGAACGTACAAACTCCGCACAGTCAGCACCCACATTCAGGCTCAAATCCAGCTCTCTGGCGCTGCAGGGCAGCACCTCCACTGCCGCACCACCATGCCACCCTGAAAATCGAGTTTTGGAAAACGTCCTTAAAGATCTTCCTTTGTCGTTTTGGGTGTGCGAGTAATTGTGTATAATTAGCAACATCACATGACGTTTAGCTTGTGTTGACTGCAAGTGACTCCTTGACCTTGCGCAGTGCTGAAATAGGATCGATTCTAATGGTTAATTATATGACGATAAATGAATGGTTCTCATTGCAAAGAATGCTGGTTAGAAGCATGTTTTCCCAATTTACACTTTGTGGTTTAGCAAAGCCATTGGAGAGAAAAGGGCAGTCTAGAATCCTTCTGAAAGGAAGGTCGCGGCACAGTGGTTTGGCAGTAGAGTTGCTGCCGGTGATCCAGGTTCCATCCTGACTAAGGATGGCGTCCATCTGGGATTTGTATGTTTTCCCTGTGACCGCGTGGGTTTTCTCCGGGTGCGCCAGTTTCCTCCCATTCTCCAAAGACATGCAGGTTTGTAGGTTAGTTGGCTTTGGTAAAAGATGTCCCTAATGTGTCGGAAAATGCTAGTGTACGGGTGATCACTGGTTGATGTGGACTAGATGGTTCTGTTTCCACGCTGCATGTCTAAACTACTAAATTAGCCTTTAGACAAGATTCACAAAGTGCTGGAGTAACTCAGCAGCTCAGGGAGCATATCTGGAGAATATGGATAAGATAGACACAATGCCTTGCCTAGCAAGAGCCTATCAAAGTTGTTATGGTGTTATTCAGATCCTGGCTATCATCACCCTTAAGTTTCCTGTTGTGCTGCATTCTAAATTTTTAGATTAGAGAGATACAGTGTGGAAACGAGCCCTGCGGCCCACCAAGTCCATGCTGACCAATGATCACGCTGTACACTAGCACTATCGTACACACTAGGGACCATTTACCATTTTTACCAAAGTCCAGTAACCTACACACCTGCTCGCCTTTGGAAGAAGACAGAAGCACCCAGAGAAAACCCACGGAGTCACGGGGAGAACGTACAAACTCCAGACAGAACGCTGGTCTCTGGCCTTAAGGCAGCAACTCTACCGCTGCACCGCAGTGCCAAATGTGAAAGGTTACTTCTGAAGAAGGGTTCCGACCAGAAATGCCACCGGCCAATGTTCACCAGCATTTTGTGCACTTTGTTTGTGAACTAGCATCTGCAGTTCCTTGTGTCTCTCTGAAAGATTATTTGCTTGATTGATTGAAAAAGACTGCATGGAGACAGGCCCAGAGTCACAAAAAGGCACAAACGCTGGATTGTCAGGCAGCGTGTCTGGAGAACATGGATTGCTGACTTTTGGGTTAGGAACCTTCTTCAGGCAATTAATGGTATATTGAAAGGTGACCCCCATAGATAATAACGTTGACATCATATTTTCAGTTGCATTTATATTAAAGAGGAATCTGAAGAAGGGTCCTGACCTGAAACGTAACCTGTCCATGTTCTCCAGAGATGCTGCTGAGTTACTCCAGCACTTTGTGTCCTTTTGTGAGAGGCAAACCTCTGTTTTATAAACGGACATCTGGACAGGTACATGGATAGGAAAGGTTTTGAGAGATAGGGGCATGAGGGCCTAGTGTAGATGGGGCATATCGGTCAGCGTGGGCAAACTGAGATGAAGGAACTATTTCTACGCTGTATGGCGATGACTCTGTGTAGTTGCTTATGTCCACCTCTCTGTTCTAATGTTTGCAGATCCCACGTACACTATTCTCTCCAGATCCCTGAAGATGCCTAATTCCTCGGGGGACCCAGCGGAACTTGAGTGCGAAGTGTTGGACTTGCTCAACGCTGATGAAGCCAAGTTAACCGTGGCCTGGAACTTCAGGCCGAACGTGTCCGATGGAGTTGCTGGTGAGAGCGGGCCGATAGCGGAGATGGATCAAGATTGGACTCTGAAACTGAACCCTCACTATAGCGAGCGAGCCCAACAGGGAGAGATAACCTTTACCAAACCCAGGCCACATACGTTCAAGTTTCAGATGCAGCATGTATCTGTGTCTGACAGAGGGGAATATTTCTGCAACGTTTCTGCCTGGATTAAACAACGAGGAAACACGTGGATGAAAAAACAGGAAATACTTTCCCCTGCTATTGTTATGTTCTGGAAAACTGAAGGTAAAATGCCGCTCAACTTTCTGTGAGGACATTGTTCCCCTGACCAGGTGCTATGCTGTTATTTTATTTGGGGGTGACACAGTGCACAGTTTTGGAGTTGCTAACTTAGAGCGCCCCAAGCTGGGGTACTGTCCAATTCATCTCTACCCCATTGCAGACACTGGACTTTGTCCATGGAACTAGTGCACTACAATGCTGAGTGTGTAATATAGTGGCGCAATTGGTAGAGCACAGCTGGTGGAGGTAGAGAGCCTTACAGCCCGGGTTTGATCCGGACCTCGGCTTCTGTCTGCGACTGTGGGGGTTTCCTCCAGGTGCTCCGGTTTCCACCCACATCCCAAAGATGTGCGGGTTAGTAGATTAATTGGCCCTCTGTAACTTGCCCCTGGTGTGTCGGGAGTGGATGACAATGTGGGATAACATAGAAATAGTTTGAACAGGTGATCACTGGTCAGCATGTTCTATGTTGCTGCACTTTCTCATCCCCTCCGTACACAGTAGGGGCAGTGTACCTACCAGCCCGCACGACTTTACAACGTGGCAGGAAACCGGGGCACCCAGAGGAAACCCACGTGGTCACAGGAAGAACGTGCAATCTCCACACAGACAACGCCCGTAGTCAGTATCGAACCCGGGTCTCTGGTGGTGTGAGGCAGTGGCTTTACCAGCTACGCCACTGCCTCCCCTGGGGACGGCGTGAGCTATTTTAAAGCAGAGACGTCCAGAGGTACCCGGCGTTGGGGAGAGGTGGGGCGTAAAGATCAACGATAGACCCGGAGAAGGGCGTGGGGGTGGGAGAAGAAGGAAGAGGGACCAATGGGGCTATATTGATTACTTTTGTAACTTTGTCGGCAGCCGATACGTGGCGACTCTTGGAAATACTTGTGTATTGCATACAAAACAAAGAAGCTCACTGTAGCATGTACATGTGACACTCGAGCTGTCCTTTGGTGTATTAACCAGCCTTTGCAGTTCCTTGTGTTCCAGCATGTAATGTTGGTGTCCCCTCTGCCCCTCAGACCCAGGGCTCACTGTCACGGCAACTGAGGAGAAGCCAGCAGCTGTGATGGGGAACACGTTTGAAATGACGTGCAGCGTTTCGGCAGAGCACGTGGCGCTCCCCTACTACTCCGTGGTGGTAGCGATGAACGAGCCGGCCTCCATCGACACCAAGGACAGCAAGAGGCTTATCTCTCTGACGCGGGAGTCGGTGGTGAAACTGGAGCAGTGGGATGTCAAGGACCGGCCGGAAGACATTATCCTGGAGAAGGTCAGCGACCAGGAATTCCGATTCCGGCTGTACAGGACTCAGTTTTCCGACCAGGGCTCGTATTACTGTCTGGTCCAGGCGTGGATTCAAGATCACAATGGATTGTGGGTCGAGGCTGTCTCCAATTACTCGAACCCCATTGCCGTTGCCTTTACAACAGCAGGTGAATTCTGAGTCTATCTTGCAGTAACGTTTGCAATAGATTTCATGGAACTTAACACAATACAGCACAGGAATGGCCTCTTTGCATAAGTTCATAGTCATAGGAGTAGAATTAAGCCATTCGGCCCATCGACTCTACTCTGGCATTCTATCATTCCCTCTCAACCCCATTCTCCTGTCTTCTCCCTGTAACCCCTGACATCCCTGCTAATCTTGAATCAGTCAATCTC
Source organism: Okamejei kenojei (assembly GCA_035221665.1). Lineage (NCBI taxonomy): Eukaryota > Metazoa > Chordata > Chondrichthyes > Rajiformes > Rajidae > Okamejei > Okamejei kenojei. The sequence goes on from CM069142.1 coordinate 34,405,051, forward strand.
TGCCTTAGAAATACCCAATGACAGCCTCCCCAGCTGTCAGTGGCAATGAATTCCGCAGATTCACCACCCTCTGGCTAAAGAAATTCCTCCTCGTCTCCTTTTTAAATATACGTCCTTTTATTCTGAGGCTGTGCACTCTGGTCCTAGGTTCTCCCACCACACTCTCCCTCTCCACATCCATTCTATCCAGGCCTTTCACTCTTCTGCCCACATTGTCTGCCTAGCACAGTGCAAAGTTAAACTAATCTCATCTACCTGCACGTGATGCACATAATTATATTGCCTTTGCTTATTTCTCCTACCAAAATGCATCATCTCACATTTCTCTGCACGAAACACCATCTACAATGTATCTGCCTACTTCATCAGTTTGCATCCTGCTGTAATGCAATGTTATGGAACAGAGAATAATACAGGAACTAGCCCTGCAATTCCATTCCGAACTTGATGCCAAGCTAAACTAATCTCTTCTGCCTGCATGTGATCCATATCCCTCCATTCCCTACATATCCATGTGCCTATCTAAAGGCCTCTTAAAAGCCACTATTGTATCTGCCTCCACCACCACCCCAAGCAGCAGGTTCCAGGCACCTTTGCACTAGACGATGCACCCTTTATCCTTGCACTGTGGATGGCTTGGTTGTATCCATGCGTCGCACACACCACCAGACTCGGGAACCGTTTCTTCACCTCCGTTATCGGCCTTCTGAATGGTCCTTCCATAAGCTAGGGCTCTATCCAATTCACCTCTATCCCATAGAGGACATTGGACTTTGTCTAAGGAAAGGTGCACTACAATGCTGATATCTATATTCTGCACTCTGTATCTCCCCTTCACTCTAACTATTGTTCTTGAGTGAGTTTGGCTTGATTGTATTTATGTATAGTATTATCTGATCTGATTGAATCGCACGCAAACCAATGCTTTTCACTGTTTCTGTGACGTGCACGTGACAATAATAAACAACCAACCTATCAGTTCCAAATTCTGGATGGTGCAAAGTTGCTGACAACACTAGTTCTTTTAAAAGTCCAGGACATTTGATGGAACTGGATTTGATTTTCAAACTTTGTAAAAATCTTCCAAAGTAGCTTCTTGCTATAAAATACTACACGGCTGAATGGAAATAGCATTAATGTTCAGCTATTCTTCAAAGTAAGGATTATTGAAGAAAATATTTGTGAACGGGCCAATTATATATAATGTTAGAGGCCAACACTGTGGAGTAAGTGTAAATGTTCTGTAAAGGATCTCATTTTCAGTGAAGAGATTTTAGTGCCAGATCAATAAAGTAAAGACCAGATTGTGAGAGTGAATTAAAATATTTCAGTGAGACCGATAAAGGCATCACTGTGTATAAAAAGGAACTGCAGATGCTGGAAAATCGAAGATAGACTAAAGTGCCTGGAGAAACTCAGCGGGTACAGCAGCATCTATGGAGCGCAGGAAATAGGCAACGTTTTGGGCTGAAACCCTTCTTCAGACTGATGTAGGGCGGGAGGAGCCCGAGGGCTGAGGAAGAGCTGAGAAGGGGAGGAGACAGCAAGGGCTACCGGAAGTTGGTGAATTAAATGTGTATGCCGCTAGGGTGCAGACTGCCCAAGTGGAATATGAGGTGTTGCTCCTCCAATTTCCAGTGGTGCTCACTCTGGCCATGGAGGAGACCCAGAACAGAAAGGTCGGATTCGGAATGGGAGGGGGAGTTAAAGTGCTGGGCCACCGGGAGATCAGGTTGGTTAATGCGGACCGAGCAGAGGTGTTCGGCGAAACGATCGCCAAGCCTACGCTTGGTCTCACCGATGTAGATCCGCTGACATCTAGAGCAGCGGATGCAATAGATGAGGTTGGAGGTGATGCAGGTGAACATCTGTCACACCTGGAACGACTGCTTGGGCCCTTGAATGGAGTCGAGGGGGGAGATAAAGCGACAAGTGTAGCATCTCTTGCGATTGCAAGGGAAAGTGCCCGGGGAGGGGGTGGTGCGGGAGGGAAGGGAAGAATTGACCAGGGACATACACCGCTGTATGTGGGAAGGTTGCACGCTCCATTTCAAGGCTGTTCCAAGTTTGCCACGGTTGGATTTACCCATTAATGTGTCCATACTTGAATAGTTTACTGATAATCATCAACTATAATTTTCAGTGGAGGAAAGGTGTTGCTGAAAGAAATATTGGAGGATCGGCAAATGCTGGCAGACCTGTGCCTTTAAGGCCAAGATAAGGCTCTATGTTTTTATGAAATGTGAAACTTGAAAAATACAAGATGGCGCCAGAAACGTGGCAACTCTTTTTGTACTGCCTCAGTGTGATCTACTATTCTTACACTACAATCATTGCACTCATACTTGGGTATGAAGGTGCTTATGTGTAGTAAGATTTTACTGAATTGGACGTAAAACAAAAAATGTCACTGTATTTAGTTACATGTGACAATAAAGTATCATCGAACCATTGAAGAAGCCAATAGGCTGTGAGATAAGGAGAGAGGCCAGTTCATAAATCACAGGAGCTAAATGAGGCTATTTGGCCCATCGAGTCTACTCTGATGTTCAATCATGGCTGATCTATCTTTCCCTCTCAACCCCATTCTCATGCCTTCTCCCTGTAACCTTTGATGCCTTTATCTAGAGGAAGGGAAAGGGGAATAGGTTTGTTTGTATTTAATGATGTGCATTATAAAGCTTATCTATTAACTTGACTCCTTTTGCACTGCAGCTCCTCGGTTTAATGTGACATTGGAGTCAGAGAGACCTCATGTGCTCCAAGGAGAGACGTTGGAAATGTACTGCAAAGTTGATCTGCTGGAGATACCAAGCACCTCGGGTAATTTTAGACGTTATGCTCTGGATCTATTATAGTGTGTGTGACCAAAATAGCTTCATCGGGCTCTGCACCTTCAGACAGCTACGGTGACTTTTCACGGCAGCTGCAGCCACGTCGGAACCTGGTCTGGCTTTTATTCACACCGTCCCGCTCCTAGAGCTTTACGCAAAATCTATATGTCTTGGGGAATGTTGCATTTGTCAGGGATGCAGTTACATGATGTGCAGGGTGCAAAAAGGCAATGCAGTTTAGTTTCAGAGATACTGCGCGGAAACAGGCCCTTCAGCCCACTGAGTCTGCACCGACCAGCGATCCCCACACATCCCCACAGCGATCCCAACAGGTCATTCTTGCCAGAGAGGGAGTACAGAGAAGGTTCACCAGACTGATTCCTGGGATGGCACGACTTCCATATGAAGAAAGACTGGATAGACTTGGCTTGTACTCGCTGGAATTTAGAAGATTGAGGAGGGGTGATCTCATAGAGACTTACAAAATTACTTAAGGGGTTGGACAGGCTAGATGCAGGAAGATTGTTCCCGATGTTGGGGAAGTCCAGGACAAGGGGTCACAGTTTAAGGATAAGTGGTAAATCTTTTAGGACCGAGATGAGAAAATCGTTTTTCACACAGAGAGTGGTGAATCTGTGGAATTCTCTGCCACAGAAGGTAGTTGAGGCCAGTTCGTTGGCCATATTTAAGAGGGAGTTGGATGTGGCCCTTGTGGCTGAAGGGATCAGGGGGTATGGAGAGAAGGCAGGTACAGGATACTGAGTTGGATGATCAGCCATGATCATATTGAATGGCGGTGCAGGCTCGAAGGGCCGAATGGCCTGATCCTGCACCTAATTTCTATGTTTCTATGATTATATTACACTACCCTACACACACTAGCGACAATTTACACTTGTACCAAGCCAATTAACCTACAAACCTGTACGGAGAAAACCTACACGGTCACGGCGAGAACGTACAAAATCCATACAGACAGCTCCTGTAGGCAGGATCAAACCTGGGTCTCCGGCACTGTAAGGCAGCAGCTGTACCGCTGCACCACCATACCGTGCTGCCCTATGCCTCTTTAGATAGACACAAAATGCTGGACTAAATCAACAGGTCAGGCAGCATCTCTGGAGAAAAGGAATAGGTGACATTTTGGGTTGGAAGCCCTTCTTTGGACCTATGTAGTTTAGAGATACAGCATAGAAACTGGACCTTCAGCCCACCGAGAGCGCGGCAACTATCAATCACCCGTTCACACTAGTTACACACTGGGGACAATTTAAAGCCACCATTTAAAAGACACTTGGACAGTTACAGCTCGGAAATGGGTATGGGCCAAATGCAGGCAAATGGGACGTTTAGATGGGGTATCTTTCTAAGCATGGACAGGTTGAGCCGAAAGGCCTGTTTCTGTGCTGCATGACTCTAATAGACCTACGGATGCACTCATCTTTGGGATGTGGGAGGAAACCAGAGCACCTGGATGAAACCCACACAGTCACAGGGAGAACATGCAAGCTCCACGCACAGACAGCACCCCGAGGTCAGGATCGAACCCGGGTCTCTGTGATGTCTTTCATTCATGTGTGTTTGAGTTGCTGAACCAGGCTGTGATGCAACCCTCTGGAATGTTATTGTCTTGGTTGCATTGTTACGTCCCAGTTGTATTAATGTGATGCAAATGGAGTGACATTTCTCAAATCCTGACATTATGTAGTTTTTAGTTATTGTGCATCTAGTATCATGGAGCGGCGCAGTGGTAGAGTTGCTGCTTCACAGCGCCAGAGACTTGGGTTCAATCCTGACTACGGGTGCTGTCTGTACGGAGTTTGAACATTCTCCCCGTGACCATGTGGGTTTTATCTGGGTGCTCCAGTTTATTCCCACACTCCAAACTCGCACAGGTTTGTAGGTTAATTGGCTGCTGTAAATTGTAAATTGCTACTAATGTGTAGGATAGTCCTAGTATACAGGGTGATCGCTGGTTGGCACAGACTTGGTCGGCCGAAGGGTCTGTTTCTGCGCTGCATCTCTAAAGTCTAAAGCAAAGTGGAGTTATATAGTTTTAGGTTAAGTTTAAGAAACAGGCCCCTCGGCCCACCGAGTCTGTGCCGACCAGCGATGCCCCCGTACACTAGCACTATCCTACACTCTAGAGGAAATTTGCAATTTACGGAAGCCAATTAACCTACAGCCTGCATGTCTTTGTAGAAGGAAACCGGAGAAAACCCACACGGTCACAGAGCGAATGCACAAACTGTGTAGAAACAGCACCTGTGGTCAAGATCGACCCCGTGCCTACGGTGCTGTAAGGCAGCAAGTCTACCGCTGCGCCATTGTGCTGCCCATTGTATTGTGGATATAAATGGGATTGAATTGAATTGAATTTAGAATGTCCTGGGCCATTGATTAATCCAAATGATTTATCACCTTTCCTCATAGATGTTTTATATGAAGTGGAATGGTACTTCCAAGGAATTCATTTTAATGCCACTCTGAGTCCTTTGGTGTTGGTGGATCGGGGATCAGTAGTCACCTACCAGGAAGACTTTGGCACTCGTGGGATCAGCGTTGAACGAGTTAGCACGCACAGCTTCCGACTGCGAGCCCACTGTGTGGACCGTGGCTTCACTGGAGATTATTTTTGTAAAGTGACGCCCTGGATAAAATATGAGACCGTAAAATGGGCCCAAATCCCTCCACAGGAATCCGCTCAGCTTTCCACGCGCATCGATATTTCAGGTTAGTGGAGATTTGCTTGGAGATACCAGAGAAAAAATGTGTAGGGACGAACTGTAGGTGCTGGTTTACACCAAATATGGACAAAAAATGCTGCAGTCACTCTGCAGGTCAGACAGCTTCTCTGGAGAAAAGGAATAGGTGACTTTTCGGGTTGACTCCTCTCTTTAGACTGAGTGTCAGGTGAGAGGGAAACCAGAGGAATGAAAAGGTACAAAGAACAAATGAATTGTGCTTGGGCAGCTTATAACCCAGCAGTATGAATCGTGATTTCTCTCATTTCAAGTAACCCTTGCATTCCCTCTCTCTCCATCCTTCCCCCGACTAGTTGTCCTACCAGTTTCCACTGTCATCCTGCTTAGTTTCACTGTTTGTTTCACCTCTATCGCCTTTTCCCACAGCCCACAATGGACCATTGTGGGCTCCACCTTTCTTGATCACCTGACTTTGATTTGTTCCTTTCGCACCTTTTATTCACTTGCTTTTTGTACCTTTTCATACCTCTAGTATCTCTCTCCCCTGACCCAGAAGATGGGTCTTGACCTGAAATTTCATCTATTCCTTTTCTCCAGAGATGCTGCCCTGACCCGCTGAGTTACTCCAACAATTTATCTTATCTACCAGAGAACTAAACTCCAGTGCTTTCGTTCACCTGTGTGAAAATATATCAGCTGAAAAAGGGTCCCTACCTGAAACCATCAGCCTATCAACTTCCCACCCCCCCCCCCCCCATATCCACCTATCACTCCCTGCCTGAGGTCATCTGTTGCCAGTCCTTTGTCCTGGCCTCTTCTTCCTTCCCCTTTCCTTCAATCAGTCTGAAGAAAGTCCTGACTCATAACGTCACCTATCCATGTTCTCCAGAGATAGACAATAGACAACAATAGGTGCAGGAGTAGGCCATTCAGCCCTTCGAACCAGCACCGTCATTCAATGTGATCATGGCTGATCATCCCCAATCAGTACCCCGATCCTGCCTTCTCCCCGTATCGCCTGACTCCGCTATCTTTAAGAGCCCTATCTAGCTCTCTCTTGAATGTATCCAGAGAACCCGCCTCCACCACCCTCTGAGGCAGAGAATTCCACAGATGCTGTCTGACCCGCTGAGTTACTCCAGCACTTTGTGTTTTGTTTTGATTTTTCACCTTTAATTAAAACTCCTGAACGTTAGATTTTAAGTAAAGTGTTCAAATGTTATCGGGGAGGAATTTCAATCTTTGTTTCTTTCTTGAACATTGTTAGGAACCAAAAGAATGAGAGTTTAATTGAGCAGATGAGTGCATTAAAAAAAACCTGAATAATAAGGTCAAAATGCAAAGTGCTGGAGGAACTCAACGGGTCAGGCAGCATCTGTGGAGGGAATGAACAGGAAATGTTGCTGGCCGGGACACTTCTTTAGGCTCTCTGCCCTTCAGTGCCAGGGCCCTGGGTTTGACTGGTGCTGTCCGTACGGAGTTTGCATGTTTTCCCTATGACTACATGCATTTTTGCCGGGTGCTCCAGTTTCCTCCCACACGCCAAAGATGTACAGGGTTGTAGGTTAATTGGCTTCGGTAAAATTGTAAATTGTCCCCTAGTGTGTGGGATCGCTGGTCGGTGCGGCCTCGGTAGGCCCAAGAGCCTGTTTCTGCTCTGTATCTCTGAAGCAAACTGATAAGATGCTAGTAATAGAAACGGGAAGTAGCTTAATGGTGTGAGGAATTGCATTCTAAAGATACTTGTACTGACATTTTTTGTTTCCACTTTTTGCTGTTTCCCTTCCCCCCCCCTCCAGTGCTAGATTCCTTCAAGATGCCGCTGTTGTATGGAGTAGTCAGTGCCTTACTGGTTGCAATTCTCGCCTGCACCATCGGTTATTGTGCCTTCCCAAAGCCTCCAAGAGGGAGGGCTGCACCCCTGGACGAGAGACGTGGGTTACTCCACAAATGCCTGAGCTGAGACGACCCCCAGCCACGTTCAGGACCAACGATTGAACGAGCCACTCAAACTACCTGTACTCTGACACTTGGGGGAGGACAAGCAAAGCCGGATCTTTTAGATATTTACCACGCGCAGTGATTTGTAATTTAAAACAAAAAGCCATGTTCATTTTCTTTGCGTGGAGTAAAACATATTTTGGGAACGTCAGTGTGATTTTTTTTTGTTTTTAAGATTTTTTTAAAAAGATTTTTTTTGCGGTAAATTACGCTACGATGACGTTGCCGATTTCCTCTCCTTTTGCCCAGTTTGAACGTGAAGAGCTGGACCCGGTCATGTTACCCGGTGTCTGCGGGTCGGACACCGTATCACTGCGCTTGCAACAATAAACGCGCTTTCGTTGATGTATGGATAAGTATTTGTTGAGTAAAGATGAGTTCCAAAGCACCATAAACAGTCATAGTCATCCGGCGTGGAAACTGGCCCTTCTGCAACGACTAACATGCCCCATCTATGCTAGTTGTACCCATAGGGGCGGCACTGTGGCACTTGCTGCCTTACAGTGCAAGAGACCCGGGTGCTGTCTGTATGGAGTTTGTACGTTCTCCCTGTGACCGCGTGGGTTTTCTCCGGTTTCTTCCCGCACTCCAAGGATGTACATGTTTGTAGGTTAATTGGCTTTGGTAAAATTGTAATGTGCCATAATGTGGAGGATAGTGCAAGTGTACGTGGTCATCACTTGTCAGCACACTTGTCCTGGGCCTCCTCCATGGCCAGAGTGAGCTCCACCGGAAATTGGAGGAGCAGCACCTCATATTCCACTTGGGCAGTCTGCACTCTAGCGGCATAAACATTGACTTCTCCAATTTCCGGTAGCCTTTGCTGTCCCCTCCCGTTCTCAGCTCTCCCTCTGCCCTCGGGCTCCTCCTCTTCCTTTCTCCTTTCTTCTCCCCACCCCACCCTACATCAGTCTGAAGAAGGGTTTTGGCCCAAAATGTTGCCTATTTCCTTCGCTCCATAGATGCTGCTGCGCCCGCTGAGGTTCTCCAGCACTTTTTGTCAATCTTCAATTTTCCAGCATCTGCAGTTCCTTCTTAAACACGTGTCGGCACCGACTCGGTGGAGCGAAGGGCCTGTTTCCGCACTGTATCTCTGAAGCCTAAAGCCTGTATTTGGCTCGTATCCCTCTAAACCAGCCCTATCCATACTTGTCAAAATGTTTCTTAAATGTTGTGATAGTACCTGCTTGAACTACCTCCTCTGGCAGCACGTTCCATACACCCACCATCCTTTGAGTAAGATAACTGCCTCTCAGGTTCCTATTACATCTTACCCCATCACCCTAAATCTACAGTATGTCCTCTGGTTCTTGATTCCCCTACTCTGGGTAAAAGACTCTGGGCATTCACCCTGTCTATTCCTCTCGTGACATTACAGAGCTCATTTTAGGCAGGGTGACAAGTTCCAACCTAATGCTGCCGCAGCCTCTAGTTAAACATTGCATTCAGCACTTTTCTTAAACTCTTTCCTTGTGCACTAATCTACCCCAAAAAGCAAAGGGTTTTTTGTCTGCTGATGAGAGCAACATGATCTCGGCCATTTCCAGGGAGAGCCAGAAGTTCCATTTTAATTGGTTAATTTAAATAAGTGGAAACATTTCATTGCTGCCTTGAACATGTTGTAGGTACGATGAGGATGTTAAGAGGCTTTTAGATAGGCAGATGTATAGGCTGGAAGTGGCGATATGGTTCATGTTTAGTTTACTGTAGAGATACTGCATGGAAACAGGCCATTTGGCCCACCCAGTTCTTGTCGACTATTGATCACCCATACACACTCATACCTGCCAACTTGTGAGAATGAAAAATCGGAATCCTATTAGTCTGACGTCAGTGAGGGCGGGGCACGTGACGTCAGTAAGGGGCGGGGTACGTGACGTCAGTAAGGGGCGGGGTACGTGATGTCAGTGAGGGCGGGAAAGTGACGTCAGTGCGGGGGGGGGTAAGTGACGCCGAACGCCACCGTGGCGGGGCGGGGTCATGCGGCTGCGTGCTGACGCACACCCGTGCGTGCCCCCATAAGCGGCGCAGGCGCGGTGCGCTCTCTGGCTGTCTCCTCGTCGCCGCCGCCGCCATGGGTCGCATGCACGCTTCCATCCCAATTCCGAATTCCAATTTTTTTCGGAATATTGAGGAAAAAAATCGGAATTCGGAATTGGGATGGAAAAATCGGAAGAATTCCGCCCAAATCGGAATGGTTGGCAGGTATGCACACTGGTTCTGTTATCCCCCTTTTGCATCCACACCCGACACAACGGGTAGTCAAGAGGTTAATTAACCTACGAACCTGCACATCGCTGGGATGTAGTAGGAAGCCCATGTAGTCACGAGGAGAACATACAAACTCCGCACAAACAGCACCCGAGGTCAGGATTGAACCTGGGTCTCTGACTGTGAGGCAGCAGCTCTACCCGTTGCACCAGTGTGCCGCCCCGTGTGTGAAGGCAGATGGGATTAGTTTATCCTTGTATCGTGTTCGGCACAAACATTGAGGGCTGAAGGGCCTGTTCCTGGGCTGTACTGTTATATGTTCAATCCATGGGTTGAAATATATACCAGTGCATATTATACATAAATTAACATGTTTCAATACTGATCCAGTTATGAAACACACACTTTCTGTCAGGAAATGAAAGAAAAAGCAGGGTAAATTATTTGACATTTTCTATCAGGATTACGTTATTATAGGTGCATTGGCCCAAGGCATTTGGTCTGACAAATGTCCACCATTGCAAGGTACTCTAACTTTATAATTCCTGCATTTTCTTAAAGGTTCCTGGGCAATTAGACATTACTTGCCAGACTGGTACACAGGGCTGTACACTCCAGCCTTCAACCTGTAATAGCAAATGAAAAATCATCGTTATCTCTGGCTCGGATACAAAATGCTGGAGTAACTCAGGGGATCAGGCAACATCTCTGGAGAAAAGGAATGGGTGGCGTTTCGGATCGAGAGCCTTCTTCAGACTCGGGGAGGGAGAAACTAGAGGTATGAAAAGGTACAAAGAGCAAATGAATGAAATGTGCGAAAAGAACAAATCAAAACCAACAACATTGATCAAGGAAAGGTGGAGCCCACAATGGTCCATTGTAGGCTGTGGAGAAGGCGATAACGAGTAGATACAAACGGAACTAAGCAGGATGACAGTGAAACTAGTAGGCCGACTAGGGTGGGGGAGGGACAGAGAGGAAGGAGATGCAAGGGTTACTTGAATAAACACTGCTGGGTTGCAAGCTGCCCAAGTGAAATATATGGTGCTGAATCCCACGCGGGCCCAGGGAGAACGTACAAGCTTTGTACAGACAGCACCTGGAGTCAAATATTTATCTTCGGCGAGAATATGGGCTGAATAAATGGGAGGGTAGTAGAAAGGGAATATTGGACGGACTTTCTTCCCACCATCATCAAAGTGATGAGACACTGAAAAGGCTGCCTTCCCAGTGGGGATGGAATGAAAAGTGGTGTTGCCGACAAAGATTAGCACGATGGTAAAAGCTGTGCGCATTTGAAATTTCAGCTTCTGCACCATCTGATGTCAGCCAAACTTTGGGAGGGAAATAAGAGATATTATTACCCATATCACACATCTGAGGTATGCTTTTACAAAATTGTATTCCCTTCGTTTTTACTGCCAGCAGGGGTAACAGGGGAATATTTTCTTGTATTCCCCTTTCTTGCGAACGCCTATGGACTTTACCTGTTAAAACAGCGGGGAATATAGTCTTATATTCCCCTGGTCTCACATCCGGGAACTTGGCAACGTGACGCTGCGTGGGAAATTTAGAATATTCAAACGGCAGACAGGAAGACTGCCGCGTCCATTTTGGTTAAATTTTACGTGGAAGTCCGCCGAGCTGAGATGTTCAGATTTTCCTCTAGATGTCTGATATGGGTAATAATAACAATATTGACTGTCCTCTTTCGGGGGATACGACATATATTGCCCTCACTAGATCCATATTGCCCTCGTCTTCGACTCGGGCAATATGAATCTACTTCAGGCAATATATGTCGTATCCCCCTCAAGGCCAGTCAATATTCTATTATTATTACCCATATCACACATCTGAGCTATGCTTTTACAAAATTGTATTCCCTTCGTTTTTACTGCCAGCAGGGGTAACAGGGGAATATTTTCTTGTATTCCCCTTTCTTGCGAACGCCTATGGACTTTACGTGTTAAAACAGCGGTAAATATAGTCTTATATTCCCCTGGTCTCACATCCGGGAACTTGGCAATGTGACGCTGCGTGGGAAATTTAGAATTTGTTCTCGACAAAACAAGCAAAATGGCAGCCTCCTGCGAGAAGAGGTTCGCGACTTTTGACAGAAGATTTTCCTCTAGATGTCTGATATGGGTAATAATAACAATATTGACTGTCCTCTTTCGGGGGATACGACATATATTGCCCTCACTAGATCCATATTGCCCTCGTCTTCGACTTGGGCAATATGAATCTACTTCAGGCAATATATGTCGTATCCCCCTCAAGGCCAGTCAATATTCTATTATTAATCTCCTTCAAATATCCCTTGGGAGAAGAAAGGGCTAGTGGCTAGCATCACTGGAAGATCAGTCGTAAGGGACAGTCACAGGGTGAAATAATTAATTAGCAATGTGACCTGTGCCACCTGTACTACATCTCTCTGCTCTACAACACTCCCCACAATGGTAGGGCTCTGGGGTATGTTTAGAGCAGAGGGAATCGAGGAGTGGACACAAAATGCTGGAGTAACTCAGCGGGTCAGGCAGTGAGTGGAGGTACATAGTTCCTTGGAAGTGGCATCACAGGTAGATCAGGTGGTTAAATTGGCCTGATCTGTCGGAGTACTGAGTGTAGAAGTTGGGGGGTACACTGGAGAAACTCAGCGGGTGCAGCAGCATCTGTGGAGCGAAGGAAATGGGCAACGTTTCGGGCCGAAACTCTTCAGACGTTGGGAGGTCGTGTTCCTCTTACATAAGATGTTGGTGAGGCCTCATTTAGAGTATTGTGTTCAGTTTTGGTCACCAGGTTATAGGAAAGATATTGTCAAGCTGGAAAGGGTGCATTAAAAAATTGAGGATGTTGCCAAGACTCAAGGGCCTGAGCAATAGGTTGAGCAGAATAGGACTCTGCCCCTCATATGCACTTCAAGGAATAATCTTATAGAGGTGTACAAAATCATGAGATTAATAATGTAAGGTATTGCAGAGTAGAGGAATCGAGAACCAGGGGACATAGGTTTAAGGTGAGGGGATAAGAACCTGAGGAGTAACTTTTTTTTACATAGAGGATGGTGAGTATATGGAACAAGCTGCCAGAGGAGGTAGTTGAGGCAGGTACTATTGCAACATTTAAGAAACAGTTCGACAGGTACATGGATAGGACAGGTTTAGAGGCATATGGGCCAAACACAGGCAGCAGATGGGGCATGTTGGTCGGTGTGGGCAAGTGACTCAGCAAAAACAGTCACTACTGCCATTTCCTTGTTGACCTCTTTATCATTGAGTAGCAGTTAACTTGTTGTTCACATGTGTCTCACATTGCATTATTTAAATACCTCCATAATGTTAAAAAAAAAACTGGTTCAAACTCACTCAGGCACTAACCCGCCGTGGAGAATCACCCAGATCTGAACGTTCATTTGCAGCGTACTGCAATGGTTACAGCCTCTGCTGACTTCCCAGCTGCAGAAGTGACCACTGTTCTGTGTCGCACATCTGTGTGCGAGTGTGTGTGTGCAAATTTGTGCTCGTTTAATTAACGAGTGAAAATCTGCCAACCATGCATCGTTGGAATAATAGTTTGGTTTATTAGTTGAAATATTAGTTTTGTTTCAGCCTACCCTTATCGATTAAATTGCTCTCAGGATTATATCTTTTGTTGTTTCTTTTGGAATATTGTAAGTGCTAGAGTTAAATTGTAAAACGGGTGTGTTTACATTATTAATACAGGTCCACCACTGATTTAGCGGCACCCTACGTTCCAGAACCTTTTTGGCCCGTGTGTGTAGGATAGAACTAGTGTATGTTTGTGTTTGTTTCTTTCGAGGACTGTTTACGGAATTTCACCCTGTGGGGATTTAATTTGACACTGGTTGTACTGTGTGGTAAGTAAGCCACAATGAAACATGCTTTCCAAGAATGCATGGGGTGGAGGATTGCAACCTTCACGTGGTCCGCCCTGTTTCGACTAATGCAATAAACTCGAAGTGCACAAACGGAAGATCAAATAGAACAAGTTGTCCCAACAACTTTAGGCTGTGCACGCCACACGAAAGAAGAAGAAGAAAGAGTGCATCAGTACCATGCTCTCAAAAACAGATTTGCTGGGGAAAAGAGATAATTATACATTGTGCTTCATAATTGTCACCTTTTGATTTATTTTTCTCGAGCCTCTTATCTGTACTTTGCTGGGCGATTTCATACGAGAGAACACAGCACTGCATACCACTCATTCCCTTTGTTTCTAAACTTAGTTACCTTCCCAAGTGCCCACAGTATTCCTTTCAGAGTACTGAGAGTTATTTTGGTCCCGACAAAGAATTATGCAATTTGCTAAGTGAACGAATTTGCCAGCTATTGTAAGGCATGTTTGTATGTCACATAGTATACTATCAAAAACAACTTGATCTAAATTGCAACCTTATGATCACCAGATTTATTCATGGATATGGATCATATGCAGACAGTTCTGGGCGTCATGTTTAGCATGGACATTGTGTGCTCTACAGTTCTGTGTTCGATATGCTTTGTCTTCAGCATCCTAAATGAACCTGAAGAAATAGCAAAATGTCAACACAAGGAACTGCAGATGCTGTTTCACACATAAAAAGACACAAAGTGCTGGAATGACGCAGCAGGTCAGGCAGCACCTCTGGAGAACATGGATAGGTGACGTTTCAAGTCAGGAACCCTCGGGTCAGTTTTATTAAAAATTTTAAATTTTTTCTGTATTTTTTAAATTCCGCACTTTCCATTGCAATTTGCTATGTAAAGTAACTTTCCTCATTTGGTAAATCACATGGGTTTCCTCCAGGTGTTCCGCTGTCCTCCCACATCCCAAAGATGTGCAGGCTTGGAGATTAATTGGCTTCTGTAAATTGTCCTTACAATAGAACTAGTGTACGGTCCGGTCAGAACTAGATTGTCGGCATGAACTCAGTGGGCCGAAGGGCCTGTTTCTATGCTGTATCTAAAGTAAATTTGTGTCCATCATTGCTGGTTGTTTGTCGGAGCATCTTATGTGGCACTGCACTTTCTAAATGCACACTAATCTTATATTAACTTGATTTCTGTGTCCCCCTATCCCTTTCCTGCCCCAGTGTAATCCCATTTCCCCCACAATCCTGCCCCTTTTCCTTCCCTCCCCATCCCCAAACACCCCATTCCTCTTTACATTTCACTCCTCTTTTTCCCTCCTAACCTGACACCCTTTTGTCTGCGTTTCATCTCTGGACTTTAGAGATACAGCTCCAGTGATACAGGTCCAGAGATGCTGCCTGACCCGTTGAGTTCCTCCAGCTCTTTGTGCTTTGTGCTTAACTCTCGCTGATTAAAAATCCTCATTGTTTACAGCTGTTTCTGATCTAGATCAGAGATGCATAGAATACAGTTGATGAAACAGTGATGTCTTTATGTAGAATGCGTAGAGTAATTAGCTGATTGCCCAGGGCTGCTGGTGCTGCGGAAGCTGCTTGCTTTATGTTCAGAGCCAATTTCAGAGCGTCAGCTCAATGAACAACAAAACACTAAATGTCTCAAAATAGGTATTTAATATTCTGCTCCCCATGGATTAATGATGATAGTTTGTGCAGCGTACCAAGCAAAAAACCCTCCTTTTCCATACGAGTGAGTGGGTATATGGAACAAGCTGCCAGAGGACGTATTTGAGGCAGGTTCTAGACTTTACTTTAGACTTTTTAGAGAAAGAGACATGGAAACAGGCCCTTCGGCCCAATGACTATCCCGTACACTAGGGACCATTTACAATTTTTACCGAAGCCCATTAATCGTCAAACCTGTACGTCTTTGGAGTGTGAGAGGAAACCGAGGCACCTGGAGAAAACCCACGCGGTCACAGGTAGAACAAATATACTTTGTACAGACAGCATCCAAAGTCAGGATTAAACTCGAGTCGCTGTCACTGAAGCAGCAGCTCTACTGCACATAAACAATACACTATTGTACTATAACAGCATTTAAAATACACTTGGACGGGTACATGGATAGGAAAGATTTAGAGGGATGTTGGCAAGTGTGACCAGCTTAGATGGGGCATCTTGGCTGGCATGGGTAAGTTGGGCTGAAGGGACTGTTTCCATACTGGAAAAACTGTGACTCTAAAAGAGTGCCTTTTCCTCCAACTGATGTATATAAGTTTGTCTACTTGTAATACTGAGTCTTCATAAGTCCTTGCAAAACCTTTATTGTGTGCAGTTGTGGTTGTTGCTTTACAGGAAGGGTGTAGAGGCAAGGAGAAGGCGCCGAGGAGGTTTACCTCCTGGATTGGAAGGTTTAAACTATAAGGAGAGGATGGTCAAACTTAGATTGTTTTGTCTGAACTGTAAGAGGCTGAGGGGAGGTCTGGTAGAAGTATACACAATTATGTAAAGCGTACTGTAGATAGGGTAGACAGAACCTGTTTCCCAGGAAGGTCATGTCAAAGGCGAGTTGGTGAGAGGACGGTTCATTTGCCTGACAACAGCTGGGATGACACTGTCCCTGAATCTGGAGGTGTGTGTTTTCAAACTTCTGCACCTCTTTCCTGATGGGAACAGGGAGAGGAAGGAATGACCGGGGTGAGGCTCATCCTTGATTATGCTTGTGGCCTTGCCGTGGCAGTGTGAAGTGTAGATGGAGTCGATGGAAGGGAGGTTGGTTTTGCATGATGGTCTGGGCTATGAAAGCTTTGGTTTTTGACACAATTATAGCAAGATGCAAAGTATTATAAAATATTTTGTTTAATTAACAATTGTTTAATTATCTCACAATTTCTGAGCACGTTGGAAGACTGCAAAAAAGAAAGATGACAGATGTTCTCTTTTCAGGGGGTGAGGGTTATGAGAGGCTTTCAATTTAAATGAGTCGGTGGAGTGAACATGGAGAAACATCAAGTGAAAGGGAATGGTACTAAGTTGGCATCCACTGCCTGAATGAGCAGAGGAAGCATATTCAAAAGTAATATTTCAAAAGGGAATTAGATTAAAAAAATATATATAAAAAGGAAATAAAAGTCACAAGGTACAAGAGAAAAAGTAGAGAAGCAAGATTATTTGGTTCATCTTGCCAAAATGGGAGCCCTATTTCATTTTGTGGATACAAAGAAATGCAGGATGCTGGTTCACAAAAAAAAAAAAGGACAAAGTGCTGGAGTAACTCAGCAGGCCAAGCAGCATCTCTGGAGAACTTGGACAGGTGATGTTTCGGGTCTGAAGAAGGGTCCAGAACTCTCCATGTTCTCCGGGGATGCTGCCTGACCCGCTGAGTTACTCCAGCACTTTGTCTTTTTTTTTTGTGAACCAACATCTGCATTTCTTTGTATCCACAAATGAAATAGGGCTCCCATTTTGGTAAGATGTCTGTCTGACTCGCTGTGTTACTCCAGCACTTTGTGCCCATATTTAATCTATTCTGCTCTAAATCTTTTTCATTAAGGTATTAAAGGAATTATCTAATAAATAGCATTAATATCACATTGCAATGTAAATAATCACACTGACCTGTCCATATAAAGTTTAATTTAGTTTAGTTTAGAGATACAGCATGGAAACAAGCCCTTTGGCCCACGGAGTCTGTGCCGACCATCGATTGCCTTACACTAGTTCTATCCTACACTCTAGGGGCAATTTACAGAAGCCAATTAACCTTTAGGCTTGGGACAGCTGATAAGGAGGGGGTTTAAGTGGTGCTTTTTATTTCTCACACCCTCTATTGTACAATTTTAGGTAGTGGGAAGGGAGTGCAGAGATTAAGGCACCTGAGCTGGATAGATCCCCGTACATCATACCACAAAATGGCAGCAAAAGACAGAGACAGGCCCGTCTCTGAAACGTTCTTTATGTTTTGTCGCCATCTGTTCTTCCTCCTCCCAGTAGAGTGGAGGGTAAGGGCTCGAGGGGGCAGCTGCAATTCTGATACAAGTTGCATTTTAATTGACAGCCCCCACCCCCCTGATTTCACCACCTGAGCGTCTCGCAGGTCTGCTCCCCAGCCACTCACCTGTTTGTTCCAATCTCACCCCCGTAGGCGTCATTCCCCCGTGAGGCGGCATGGTGGTGCAGTGGTAGAGTTGCTGCCTCACAGCGCCAGAGATCCGGGTTTCATCCTGACTACGGGTGCTGCCTATGTGTGTGGAGTTTGCACGTTCTCCCCGTGACCACGTGGGTTTTTTCCGGGTGCTCCAGTTTCCTCCCACACTCCAAACGCGTGCGGGTTTGTAGGTTAATTGGCTTTGGAAATAAATGTAAATTGTCCCTAGTGTGTAGGAAAGTGTTAGTGAACGCTGGTCAGCATGGACTAGGTGGGCTGAAGAACGTGGTTCCACATGTGACAATAATAAACCTAAACCTACATCTAAATGATGGTGTAAACATGGGCATTAAAATGTTGCTCTAATTCACTGGCTCAATATATACCTGCAGCAATTAGACACCAGTTGTGTATGAGTGTTCAGAATGGCAATGCTCTAAGCTGTCATTTGAACTTTCTGTTATTGTGGAAAAATATGCTCTTGTGAATTTACATATATGGTGAGCTCAGGTACAGCACAGGAACAGGCCCTTCAGCCCACCATGTCTGTGCTGAACACGATGCCAGGTTAAACCAATTACTGCCTGCACATAATCCATATCCTTCCATCCTCTGCCTATCTAAAAGTCTCTTAAACTACACTATCGTTAAAGGTCTGAGGAAGGGCTCTGATCCAAAACGTCAACTATGTCCCCCAGAGAAGCTTCCTGACAGACTCAGTTACTCCAGCATTTTGCATCTATCTGCAGTTCTTTGATTCCACGTCCTACAAGCGATTGCCGTGCTTTGTCCCGCCCACACCTCTTTTCCAGCTTTCCTCCCCCCTCTCAGTCTGAAGAAGGGCCCCACTCTGAAGCGTCTATTGTCCATTCCCTCCACAGGTGCTGCCTGACCCGCTGAGTTCCTCCAGCATTTTGTGTTTTGCCAAAGATTCTGGCATCTGCAGTTCCTTGTGTGTCTTATTTACAGGTACATGCTTTGTTTCAGTGAGGAGTCATGTCAATGAAAGATTATTATTAAACTTTGCACACGATCTTTGCTGCCTTTGATGTCTGGCCACAGTTTGAGGTCTGAGAAATATCTCAAAATTGCCTTCAACCGTGTAATCGTTAGTAAGATTACAGTTTAGCTAAAGCCAAGCCTGGCCCTGGGGTGAATAAACACTGAGGAATTCATGCAGAAATATGCATGTATACGTCAAAATACCAAGAAGAATATTACTGTTGTCGTAAAACACTCGGCCGAGGCTAACTGACGAGACTCCCAGCAGTCAGACCAAACACTCCGAAGCTGTAATAAATCATCTGGATTCCAGTTCAATTAGTTGCAAGGCCGATCCTTTGCTAAATTAAAGGCCCATTGTTCAGACATACCCGGTCTGTCTGATTGGGTTAACGGATGGTGATGTCTGACGGCACTGGGCCTGTACTCGCTGGAGTTTAGAAGGATGAGGTGAGACATAATTGAAACTATCTGAATAGTAAAGGGCCTAGATAGAGTGGATGTGGAGAAGATGTTTCCACTAGTGGGAGAGTCTAGGACCAGAGGTCACAGCCTCAGAATCTCTTTTAGAAAGGAGATGAGAAGGACTTCCTTTCGCCAGAGGATGGTGAATCTGTGGAATTAATTGCCACTGATGGTTGTGGGGGAGAAGTCATTGGGTATTTTAGGCCACAGCTGCCACTGCCCCTCAGCTCCAGGAACCCATGTCCGATCCTGACCTCCGGTGCCGTCAGTGTGGAGTTTGCACGTTCTCCCTGTAACCGCTTGGGTTTTCTCTGGGTGCTCCGCTTTCCTCACACATCCCAAAGACGTGCGGGTTTTTAGGTTAATTGGCCTCTGTAAATTGCCCCTACTGTTTAGGGAGTAGATGTGAAAGTAGGATAACGTAGAACTAGAGTGAAAGGATGATCGCTGGTCGGCGTGGTCTCGGTGGGCCAAAGGGCCTATTTTCATGCTGATAAATGTATATAAGATTACGAGAGGCAGAGATAGGGTAGACAGAACCTTTTCCCAGGGTGAAAATGTTAAAGATTAGAGGGCATAACTTTAAGGTGAGAAGGGAAAAGTTTAAAGGAGATGTACAGGGCATGTTTTTTTTAACACAGAGGCTGGTGAATGCCTGGAACGTGCTGCCTGGGGTGGTGGTGAGGGCAGACACGTTTAAGAGACTTTTACAGAAGCACATGGAGATGCAGGGAATGGAGGGACATGCATCGCGTGCAGGCAAATAAGGTCAATTTATCTTGCCATCATTCGGTACAAACATTGTGGGCCAAAGGGCCTGTTCCTGTGTTGTAATTTTCTGTGTCTTTTGATGAGTAAATAACACAGAATAGATTGTTAAAGTCACGTCACTGGAGGGTAATAGAGCAAAAACTCTAACGTACCCATTCAGATAAATTAGTAAGTTCTATAATTTGCTAATATGGGTTCAAACACAAACCAGAGTGGCATTTTCATTTTGACCTGCTCATTTAATTATATGTTGGTTTCTTTCTACTTGGAAGATCAGTTTCAGTATTAAGAAACAAGGCAGGAAGGAACTCTCCACAGCAATTGGGGCGGCACGGCCAGCTGCCTTACAGCACCGGAGACCTGGGTTCGATCCTGACTCGCGGTGCTGTCTGTACGGAGTTTATACGTTCTCCCTGTGACCATGTGGGTTTCCTCCGGGCACTCCAGTTTCCTCCCACTCTCCAAAGATGTGCAGTTTTGTAGGTTAATTGGCTTCCCTAAATTGTAAGTTGTCCCTAGTGCGTAGGATAGTGCTCGTGTACGGGGTGATCTCTGGTTGGCATGGACTCAGTGGGCCGAAGGGCCTGTTTCCATGCTGTATCTCTAAAGTTTACATTTGTAAGGGTCCTGACCCGAAACATCGCCTGTCCATTCCCTCCACAGATGCTGCCTGACCTGCTGAGTTCCTCCAGCACTTTGCGTTCAGCTCTTGATTCCAGCATCTGCAGTTCCTTGTGTCTCCATTTGTTGCTTACAATCTTGTGATCTGGAACTGACTGACAGGGAAGTGGGAAATGATTCATTAGTAATTGTCATGAAGAAATTTGACAGAGAGAATTCTCAGGACATTGGGGAGTGGGAAAATTGGGTAGTCCATGAAAACAGCCGTCATGGGCAGAGTAATTGTAATTTGCTTGGTTGAACAAGAGTTGACTACCTCACCCAGCCGACATGGTTAACATGCCCAAACATATTGTAGAAGGTGCAGCTTGATATATGTGAGCTCTGTGGGCCGTGTAGACTGATCTTATGGAGAGGGAGTGGAGAAATGAGTCAATACGAACTCCACAATGTGAAAGTGAAGGCAATGCCAAGTTAGCATTATCTTCTGGTTTAAAAATTAAATAATTTCTGTTTCCTCCACAAGCACCATAAAAAAATAAAACTGAAATTAGAGGCAGACAAGGAGTAATCTATCTATATTACTAAAAGTCTGATCTTGACCACTTCCTGTTGTTCTGTATATTAATTTTAGAAAAAATGCTGCCATTTACGGCTGTGATTTTTGGCCATCTTATTCAGAGTCCCCCTCCGCTGGGCAGGACAAGAGGATTTTTCCCATCGATGAAAACTAAAAAAGTTATTAGTATTTCAAAAATGTTGAGATTCTCTCTCCTGTCAATCACGCCATGAAGGCCACGCCCCTTCTGGTGGGGGGGGAGGGACTATAAAACCCAGAAGTGTGGGCGGTGGCTCAGTCTCTGCAAGATGGAGGAGGGAGAGGTCACGACTTTGTCTTTAGTGGCTTTGCACCCTGCTTGAAATGGTATGAAACTGCTCTTGAATTTGGTGGCCTTGCACCCTGCTTGAAGTGGTAAGAAACTGCACTTGCATTTGGTGGCCTTGCACCCTGCTTGAAATGGAATTTCAAGGAATAACCGGGCTGGAAGATTGCAACCTTCACGTGGTCCGCCCTGTTTCGACTAATGCAATCAACTCGACGTGCACAAACAGAAGATCAAATAGAACAAGTTGTCCAACAACTTGTAGGCTGTGCACGCCACACAGAAGAAGAAGGAATAACCGTGAGTCAACTGCCAGCCCACCAGCCGTGAGTGAGTGAGCTGCCAGCACAACAGGCTTGAGTGACTGAGCCGCCAGCCCAAAAATCCATTTGGCCCACAATGTCCATACTAGCCCTCTGGAAACCAGTCCCTTCAGCCCACAACACCCATACTAGCGCTCGAGAAAGCCCCCCACTGGCCACCAATATTGGAATTGGTGGAGAGGTGGAATATTGCGTTGGGGGACCAGCCCTCCCGTGTGATGCTGAGACCCAACGGCTCCCACTTAGCTTAGTAGGTAATATATTCTTGTGATAATAATTTGCCAATTCTACTCAGTCAATACGTAGAAACGAAGAACTGCAGATGCTGGTTCATACCAAAGATAGACACAAAGTGCTGAAGAAGGGTGTAGGTCCTGATCCGAAATGTCACCCATCCTTTCTCTCCAGAGATGCTGCCTGACTCGTTGAGTTCCTCCAGCACTTTTTGACTCGGTCAAAGTTCTGATCAGAATTCTGTTCACCACATTTGTTTCCACAATTCTCTGCAATTTCTTGTGGTCTTGGATTGAGCTGTTCTCAAACGATGCATCCTGATAAAATGCTTTCTACGCCGCATCTGTAGAAATATGTGAGAGTTGTTGGAGGACATGCCGATCCTCCTAAGCCTTCCAAGGAAGTAGAAGCATTGGTGTCCTTTCTTGGCTATTGCTTCGATATGGGTGATCCAGGAGAGTTGCTGGTAATAGTTACTCCTAGAAACTTGAAGTGTTCGACCATCTCTACTTTGGTGCCGTCAATACAAACTGGGGTATGTGTACTGCCTCGCTACCCGGAGTCGATCACTATCTCCTTTGTCTTGTGGGCATTGAGAGAAAGGTTGTTGTCTCAATACCAGGTCAGGAAGTTCTGAATCTCCTTCCTGTACTCCGTCTCATCATTATTTGATATCCAATTTCATCTGCAAATTTGTAAATTGAATTGGATTTGTAATTGGCCACACAGTCACGGGTGCACAAGGAGTAAAGAAGGGGCTGAGAACACATCCTTACGGAGCACCAGTGTTGAGGATTATCGTAGAGGATGATTTGTCCCCTATCCTGACTGATTGGGGTCTGTTGGTTAGAAAGTTGAATATACAGTTGCAGGGATGAATCCTGATTCCAAGTTTCATGAGCTTGGATGGGATAGAAACATAGCCAGCACCTTCGAGCCAGCACTGCCGTTCAATATGATCATCTAAAATCAGTACCCCGTTCCTGCTTTTTTCCCCCATTATCCCTTGATTCTTTGATTATGGTATTAATAGTAGAGCTGTAGACAGGGGGGAAATATGGGGAAATGGTTCTTATCCCGAAGTAGCATATGCATCCGTGAACAAAATTTTTGGATCTCATTTGATTTGATGTTTTTGCAGGTTGTCACGTATTGCACCTTCTATCCTCCAGATGGGGCTATTGAGCTGATCATTTCCACCTTGCATCTGAAATAACCCAGCCATTATTGTAGCGAAATATGCTGGAGAAACTCAGCAGGTGAGGCAGCATCTATGGAGCGAAGGAAATAGGCAACGTTTCAGGTCGAGACCCTTCTTCAGACCCCAAACATCGCCTATTTCCTTCACTCCATAGATGCTGCCTCACCTGCTGAGTTTCTCCAGCATTATGTCTACCTTTGATTTTCCAGCATCTGCAGTTCCTTCTTTAGCCATTATTGTAGTTATTTTAGTTGAAACTTTGACCTCTTTTATCGGCGTAGGCAACATATTCTCCTACAATATATGTTAGGACATCTCAATGCTATCAAAAACATGTCTGACCTTGGTCATTCTTCCTTCTCCCTGTTCCCATCTGGCAGAAGCTACAGAAGCTTGAAAGCGCATACCATCAGACTCGGGACAGCTACCTCCCCTCTATTATCAGGCTTCTGAACAGCCCTTCCGTAAGCTAGGGTACTGTTCGATTCATCTCTATCTCATTGAGGACATTGGACCTTGTCTCTGGCACTGGTGCTGCCACACCCTGTATCTTCCCCTTAGCTCGACCTGTTGTTGAAACAAGGATATGCAAAGGATGATTTGCAAAAAAAGGCACAAAATGCTGGAGTAACTCAGGGGGTCAGGGACATCTCTGGAGAACATGGACAGGTGACCTTGTAGGTCAAGACCCTTCCAAAGATGGAAGAAGGGTGTCGACCAAAAACAAAAAGCTTTTCACTCTACCTTGGTACACATGACAATAATAATAAACTAAACTAAACACATACATTTTCTCCATAGATGCTGCCTGACCCACTGAGTTACTCCAGCTCTTTGTGACTCTACCTATTGTACCTGAGTGTGCCTTGATTGTATTTATATATAGTATTGTCTGAACTGATTAGATAGCACGCAAAACAAAGCTTTTCACTCTACCTTGGCACACATGACAATAATAATAAAAAACCTGAACTTGTCTGCCTGCTCGGGATCCACGTCCATCTATTCCCTTCATATCAGGTGACCATCTAAAAGCCTCTTAAACGCCACTAACACAGTAAAATGTTGCATGGTATTTCAGGAGAGTGAAATTAAATAAAGATTTACACCAATTCAATAAAAAATAATTGATTTCACAGCTCTGTGTTTTGGATTCAATGTCTAGACCACTTAGAACATAAAACAGAACACCACAGAAATAGGCCCTTCAGCCTATAATGTCGATCCCAAACAAGATCCCAATTAAACTAATTGTTAATGTGTATTGTCTTTCTGCTGACTGGTTAGCACACAACAAAAGCTTTAGCTCTACCTCGTTACACATGACAAACTAAACTAATCTCCTTTGACTGCACGTGGTCCATATCCCTCCATATCCAAGTGTAAGTTAGTTCAGTAAAACACCGAGTCAAGCACTGGACCACTAAACTTTATTTTTTAAACAATAACAAACTCCCTACACAATACCTAACCACCGGGGGTCTGATCCCTGTCTCTGCTTGTTCATGCCCTTCAGCCTCATGAAACAGATATATCCAAAAGGTTGCAAAGTCCCAAACACCCCTCCAGAAGACAACGATCCTAGTGGGGATTACTTTTTATAGGTCATCGGACCCTGTGGGGCAGAATTACATGGGGCTGGCAACCCCTACAAACCAATCACACATATTGATCACCTTATGCAGTAATTGACAGTTCCCCAACCCAATTACAAGGTACCCCATTACAATGTTTCTACAGAAGCCTCTGGAAAGAAGTCAGTTGACCAAGTAATGCAACATTTCCCCAGGTATGATTTCAGCTGTGTTCAGTCTAGATTTCTCTACAGGTGTGACTCCTATTTGAAACAAAACTATGGGAAGTAATTTTAATCAAACCAATTTCAGTCTTGCCTCTAATTTAGTCTATTTTAGTTTTAAGGGTTTGATCTGCCCTTTCTACAAATCCAGCAGCCTGTGATCGCTAATCACATTACAATTGCTGCTGGTTCTCCAGCTGTTCCATAAGTTATATGAGTTTGTTCTAACATGATGTGGATCCTCATCTAAACTAAGTCGAATAAGAATGCCAAATTAGGGATAATTTCTCTTTAACTCCTTGTAGCCGCTTTATTATCAAAGTTGGACAAGTTTTGATCCACCAGCTGAATGCATTGACTTTGGCAAACATGTACCTATAACCCCGGCACCTCCTTTAATTTGATGTAATCCTTTTTTAATATCTTAAACAGACCCATAGGCAATAATGGTTCTTTTTCTCAAGGTGGTTAGCATCGACCTCTTGGAGGGAGGCCTGTTCTTTAAACTATTAGCTTATTATTTTTGTACTATCATCTTACGTTCCCAGGGTATTCTTTCTCTGCCAGATTAGCACCGCGATTCCTGATATCTGTTAGGGTCTGTCCTCTCCTTGATGATCACTAAATAATCCTGTCCTGTTTCTGACTGTTTTTCTGGGGGTGAGACAAGAAAAGATACTAGGTTAATTTATGTACAGTGCCTAAATCAAAATGTTCAGTTATTTCTGAAAATCCCATGCTATTCTGGTAAGCCATTGTCAAGTACTAAGTTTTAAAGTCATTCCAATAACACTGCCATGGACATGAACCATGTCCTACAATTTCCCGATAGAGGGTCAAATATGCAAATGGTTATAAATTGTTATACACAGTAGTTAGAATTTGGGTGCAGAGTGGGTGTCCCCTGGTTACGGAGCTATATCTATTCCCATGTTTTTGTGTCGGACTTGAAATTGCCCATTCAGACAAAACAACACAGTAGGACCAGAAAGGACTGTCGTACAATGATCTTTCCAAAGTGGGAGCTTGCCTCAATGATCTCTTTAATCTCTGGAGGCTTCCCGTACCCTCTTAATTCACTGAGACTCGATTCATCTTCTTCGCTGGTATGAAGTGTTCATTCTTTAATTTTTCTGAGTTAAGATGTTAGCAGGGTTTGGCACTGGTATATGTATGAAGCAGCTTTACAATTGAGTTAATTGCTGTTAGATTTTGTACCAGTTTATATTGATCTTCTCCTTTCAGTTTCTGAACTGCAAGAGTCGGGATGTCACTGCAAGGAGCAGCCTTTATAGTTCTTGCAGATTGACTAGTAGTTTTACTCTGGCATTCCCCAGATCAATCTGTCAATACTGTAGGTGGCCTATGGTCTTGGATATTAAAGGAAAAGTGTTAGCACTTTCTGGGGAGCTACTTAGATGGGATTAATGCTCACACACCCTACCTGAGCTGTGTCTTCTGCCCGTTCTGGAGGGTTCACATGCCTCACTCCCCAGATGATGACGTAGGTAGGTAACACTGTCCTGGAGGCCTAATAAAACTCAACAACATTTTAGTTAGATACACTTGCTATATAATTGGTCGGGTCCGCCACAGTGATTGCTCCTTTCCACTATTGCTCCTGAGTCTCTTGCATTTCCTGGATATTTTTTAATCTTACTGCTATCTCAGTGTATTCTACAGCTCCCTCCTCTCCTTCAACTAGTGCCAAATCTTATTCTCGTCGAGTTCTTTCACATCACCAACAGTTACTTTGTCTCCCTTCTTGGTCTCTTTATTGCTTCTTTGTTCTTCTCATACTCTGTTCTATTTTGTCTTTTTGCGGGGCCTTCCCTGCTCTAGTGACCTAATTGGTTACAATTGAAGCAGACTCCTGTGGCTGCTACTTTCTTTACTTTAAAATATTCCTCAGGGTATATTTGGGGCTTTTTGCCATTTTCTCTTGATCCTGGGTTATTCTCCTCTACTCTCTTCCCTGTACCATTCTCAGTGTTTTAGGGTGATGGTGTACGTAACTCCTTTAGGTTATTTTAATAGGTTTCGAGGTAGGGATCAGGTTGTTTTAGCTGTGAGGAGGATGCTAGGAGGCTGCAAGGTGACTTGGATAGGTTGGGTGAGTGGGCAAATGCATGGCAGATGCAGTATAATGTGGATAAATGTGAGATTATCCACTTTGGCGGCAAAACAGGAGGGTAGACTATTATCTGAATGGTGACCGATTAGGGAAAGGGGAGATGCAACGAGACCTGGGTGTCATGGTGCACCAGTCATTGAAAGTAGGCATGCAGGTGCAGCAGGCTGTGAAGAAAGCAAATGGTATGTTGGCATTCATAGCAAAAGGATTTGAGTAGAAGAGCAGGGAGGTTCTACTGCAGTTGTACAGGGTTTTGGTGAGACCACACCTGGAGTATTGCGTACAGTTTTGGTCTCCTAATCTGAGGAAAGACATTCTTGCCATAGAGGGAGTACAGAGAAGGTTCACCAGACTGATTCCTGGGATGGCAGGACTTCCATATGAAGAAAGACTGGATAGACTCGGCTTGTACTCGCTGGAATTTAGGAGTTTGTGGGGGATCTTACAGAGACTTACAAAATTCTTAAGGGGTTGGACAGGCTAGATGCAGGAAGATTGTCCCGATGTTGGGGAACTCCAGAACAAGGGGTCACAGTTTAAGGATAAGGGGGAAGTCTTTTAGGACCGAGATGAGAAGATCTTTTTTCACACAGAGAGTGGTGAATCTGTGGAATTCTCTGCCACAGAAGGTAGTTGAGGCCAGTTCATTTTCTATATTTAAGAAGGAGTTAGATGTGGCCATTGTGGCTAAGGGATCAGGGGGTATGGAGAGAAGGCAGGTACAGGATACTGAGTTGGATGATCAGCCATGATCACATTGAATGTGGTGCAGGCTCGAAGGGCCGAATGGCCTACTCCTGCACCTATTTTCTATGTTTCTATGTTTCTATGTTTTGTCCGTAAATTCTGGACTGGCCGGCGGATCAGGAATGTGAAAATGGGTTGGTTTGTGAAAAAGGTGTTTGTCTTCTTGATCCCTGACCTTCTGACCAGCTTACTCTACGCTCTCCCTGATCGCTAGGATTTAAAGGTTTTCTATAATCTCTAGGATCTCGAGTGCTCTTGTAATTTCTAGGGTCCCAAAGGTTCCTTTGACCTCGTGACTCTCTTCTTTGACCCCCTTCTTCCTACCCATTCCCTCGTTGGACATGATCTACTCCAATGCCCTGTTTCACCACAAGTATAGCACTGATCTGGTCCTACCATTTTATTCCTTCTCCAATTTAGTTTAAGGTAAATCAGCTCTAAGGCAGGTATGTCATAGAACTTATCCGCTGGGAGTTGTTTTTCCCAAATTTCAAATTCACGATCTGTCATTATTCTAGGATCCCGCCCGTCCTAAGTCTGATTTTGGCAACTCCTTTTTAACCACGTACTCTGTCTTTATTTTATCTGCAGGCTGACCTTCCCGCTCTTTTATATCTCTCCAGTGGTATCTCACTGCCCGAGCCATCTGACTGGCACTGTTGTTTGACCAGTTTATATTATTAGCTCTGATTGATTCAGCCCCCACCCCAGTCACACCAGCTTCTCATTTTCACACCACAAACAGCTTACAATGGCTTGTTCCCTTTATCATCGATACTTTTTTGCATATCTTTCATTCATTGTTCCTTATCTCTCCACATCACCGTCTATATCTCTCGTTTCCCTGATCCCTGACCAGTCTGAAGAAGGGTCTCGACCCGAAACGTCGCCTATCTCCTTCGCTCCTTAGATGCTGCTGCACCCGCTGAGTTTCTCCATCTTTTTGTGTACCCTTGGTAGGAAGACAGTTCAGTAATATAGCACAGTATTGCGGAGAATTTGCCCTACTCCGATAATCTAGGTCACCTGATTGATCTGTGTGCAGGTCTGAAAATCTTTCCAAGAACTCATCTGCTCCCTCTTCTTTCTTTGGTTTTATCTCCAAAATTCTAGCTAGATCAATTGGTTTCTGAAAGATATTCACAAGGGCAAACTGCCTCTTCCCTTGCACTACTGTCTGTTATTACATCAGCCAATGCTTCATGTGTTGGATGTCCTAAGGCTGTTAGAAATCTGATGTGTTGGAGTAATTGTCTGTTGTATCACATCCCACAGGTGTCGGGAGTCTACATAATGTCCATGCATTGTAGTTCTCAAGTAATCTGCAAAGGAAGCAGGTGACTTCTTTCTATCAGGGATCCTGCCCAACACTGTCATCATCTGAAGAAGGGTCTTAACCCGAAACGTCGCCTATCTCCTTCGCTCCATAGATGCTGCTGCACCCGCTGAGTTTCTCCAGCATTTTGTGTACCCTCGATTCTCCAGCATCTGCAGTTCCTTCTTTAACACACTGTCATCATCTCATTGGACTTCCATGGGGTGTGGGCATCTGTCATACGGGGATCATTCGCACCCACTGAACTAACCGGATAGAAAGTAGGGGTAGGC
The DNA here is from genome assembly GCA_035221665.1 of Okamejei kenojei. NCBI lineage: Eukaryota > Metazoa > Chordata > Chondrichthyes > Rajiformes > Rajidae > Okamejei > Okamejei kenojei. The sequence continues at coordinate 34,434,611 of CM069142.1, forward strand.
ACTTTCCTAACTCTGAACTGCCTACAGGTTATTCGCTCTGCTCTCACAATATTTGCTATATCGGGATCTGTTTTAGTATCTCCAGCTATTGTCTCACCCTCAGAGGTACTTTCCTCCTCACTAAGGGAATCACGGTACCTTTCGAATGACTCCTTATAATTCCCCGCTGCCCATTTAATTTGCATAGGCACAGGCTCGCAAAGTCACTTTGGGGGTTGTATTATTCCTTCCCAGCTCTTCTCCTTGAGTACTGGCTCTATTCTTCCTGGTACCATGAGCTACTGAACTATCTATCGTTAATGAGGTAATCGGGGTTAAAGAATCCGGTGCTGGCATCACCACGGTTGGTGAAGCAAGCTTTGGTGTAAATTCAGTAGGTGGAGTTAAAAGTGCTGCCGAATCCAAATGTGTGTTGCGTTCACAAGCTAAACAAGGTATACCTGAAGTATGGAGAACGCAAGAAGAATAAAGAGAAGGCTGTTAACCTCTAGAATATCCCACCTCCACAAATAGTCATCTTCTTCCCCTTTAAGGTCAATGCCACCCACCGGGTCCATAAATTCAAGATCTGCTGGTGCCAGATTCCCTTCGGAAGATTTCCCTCTTCCCTGCTCCTGTTCCCTAGCACATTCCTACTCCTTTCTCAAGCTACCTAGAGGTTGATAGACCAGTATATTTCAGCTCCATCCCAAGCTTTGAATTTGCTCTCTTCCAAATTGCCATTCTTATAACCTCTTTATTTGCCTTCCGCGTCGCATAGTATATTCTCCACAATCCTATTAACTCCTTCGCTACCTCACTGTCACTATATTGCCAAATAATTTGTTCTATATACTTTATTCCCTTCAATTTTCTAACGCCTCCCTTGGGCCATAATTTGTCCCCTAATTTCTAATTTAATTCTCCTGAAAAGTCTCTCAACCTTTCAGCTCTTTGTGGAAATTCACTGCGTATTAATTGCAATGGACTTTCGAAATCTTCAGTCATATCTCCCTCCATTTGATTTCCCATGTTTGCAGACAATGGAAACAAACTCCTAAACAACTCACACCTCCTTAGCAATTCACACTTCTCTCGCAATCTTTAGACTTATCAAACTCGCTCCCGAACAATGGCCAAAAGCTCCACAGCACACCAACAGTCTCGCACTTCTCACATTACAATTGCACAATCAATCCTTTCAATTGGGTATCCAAATTCCTTAACAATCTCGCACAACTCACAACTCACAGAGCTTCCAACCTGAAAACAATTCCAAAACAATCTTTGGTCGACCAAATTAAGGTGCTTCAGTGAGCAATCAAACACACTCTTCAGCAGCAATCTCCCACACTCAAAACACTTCAATTTAAACACAGAAAAATAGACAAAAACCATGCAAGCAAAATTTGTACTTAGACAAGAAACTACACCACTTATTATTATCATGCAAAAACACAATCCAATATAAATTACAAGCATTTGTCTAATGTCGCATTCGTTAACTGCACAGTTTGAAAAGCAAATCACAGTATAGTTTAATCCCTTGTCGTGCAGTTTTCAACCAACAGAACAACCCCCCGATACAGCAATCGGAAGGATACGAACCCCGTGGTTGAACAGCCACGAGTCGGACTCTAATAACAATCCCAATCAAGCTACGTTCTTATACAGTCAATTCAAACCATTATTACAACAGTGTATCTAGCATTCAAAACTTTAAATCAAAAGCAATACACAGTAAATACAATGAAACAGTCAACAATCTTAAACACACTTTAAACTGTAGCTGCACAAATCTTAACGATTAACAATTTCAACAAAGTATTTATTATACACAAGTTAACCGGGAAGAAAATATATACACTTTACAACATCCAGCTTCCAATAGGAAAGCCTGGAATAGGATCTAACCAGCACTTCAATATGAGGGTTACACAAAAAGCTGGAGAAACTCAGCGGGTGCAGCAGCATCTAAGGAGCGAAGGAGATAGGCGACGTTGCCTATCTCCTTCGCTCCTTAGATGCTGCTGCACCCGCTGAGTTTCTCCAGCTTTTTGTGTAACCCTCGATTTCTCCAGCATCTGCAGTTTCTTCGTTAACACTTCAATATGAGGTCCTGAATTAGGTAAATTTGGATTGAAAAATTTTCAACTCGTTATTTTCTTATCCAAAATGTCTTTTTAGTACGCAAATTCAATTTCAAATTTTTAAGCAAATGTCTTTAGTATTATTAAATTCTCAGGATTGGTTAAAAGTGTTTTCTGCTGATTATACTTTAACCACTGAGTTTCCGGTACCTATACGAGACTCCTCCCCTGTCTTTTCAGAGTTCCAGATACTACTCGGTGAGTATCAGGTGGCGTAACCAAAGTTGTCGTTGCGGGGGGCCTTCCCGATCCACCCCCTTTTGGGCATGCCGCTTCCTTTGTCTTCTGTAGCTGGGGCCCATGGGCCGCTGCAATGCTCCCGGTCGCCCGGAGCTGGGGCCCATCGGCCGTTGCACTGCTCCCGGTCGCCCGGAGCTGGGGCCCAATGGCCTCTGCGCTGCTCCCGGTCGCCCGGAGCTGGGGCCCAATGGCCTCTGTGCTGCTCCCGGTCGCCCGGAGCTGGGGCCCATCGGCCGTTGCACTGCTCCCGGTCGCCCGGAGCTGGGGCCCATCGGCCGTTGCACTGCTCCCAGTCCCCTGGAGCTGGGGTCCACTTGCCGTTGTGATGATTCCTGTCTCCAGGGGCTGGAGCCCCTCAACCACTGCGCTGCTCCCGATGTCCTGGGGCTGGAGCCCCTCGGCCACTTCTCTGCTCTCGGTCTCCTTTTCCTCCCCCGTTTTCTTCCTCTGCCTCCCTCGTTGGGACTTCCCGGTCGCCTCATCCTCCGACGAGGAGGAGAGGTTGCTGCCTTCTGTAAGAGAAAGACACCTTTTTTGTGATTTTCTTTTGGACTTACCACTCTTTTCCGGCCTTGGCTCTTTGGGCTGACCCCTCTTCTTATACTTCACCATTGTCCATTTCTCCTGCTGTTCCCCCTCCTCCATCGACTCTCCCTCCTGGGCAGGATGCTGGGCGTCTCCTTCTGGCACTTGGGGCCTCGAGGTGGTCGGGCTGTCCTCGTCCGTGTTCCCTCTTTCTGCTGGGGTCTTGGCAGTGGTGGGGGGTTCCGGCCCCTCTTGTTGCCTGTACGTAGGTGCAGGCTCTTTTAGGGCAAGCCCTGTAAAGGTGGCCTGCCTCCCCACACAGGTTGCAGTTCTTGCTGGCCTCACAGTCCTTTGTCTCATGGCCCTCCATCTTGCAGTTTTTGCAGACAACTGCAGTGCATTGGGCCATCACATGCCCAGGCTTGTTGCATTTCCTGCACAGCCTGGGTTGCCCTACATAGTTCAAGTACCCTCGGTTTCCTCCAATCGCGAAAACCGAGGGGGGGTGGACGATTTCTCCATCCTTGTCCACCCTCAGCTTTACCTTGACTTGCCGCTTGCTGGTCCAAATCCCGTGCATGTCCTTCACGTCCACACAGTCTCCTGTTCCCTCAACGTAGCGAGCAAGGAAGGTGAGGACATCCACTACGGGCACATGTGGGTTGAACATGTGCACCGTAATGAACCTTTCCTTCTGGGTGGGGAGGGTGAGTGGTGCACTTTCAGCAGCGAGCGGAGTCCCGGAAGACCTTCTGCGTTGGATACCATCAAAATATCCGTTGCCCGGAAAATCCTGGAGGCAGTAGATGTCCTTGGCCTCAAATTTGCAGGCCTCTAGCAAGACCTTCTTCACGAACAGGTCTCGTGAGAAGGGGGTCCCCTTGCTGAGGTCCTTGACGCTTATTCGCAGGGTATTCCGAATACCCTGTACTCCTGCTGAATAAGGTGTTAGGTTGGTTTCCCAACCAGCATGGATCCACCTCTAAGCCTGCAGCCGACCGACTCCTCAACGATTTCCCTCCGCAATCCACGGCCCTTGTCCCCAAGGAACCGCCAGAACTGTTCTGATAAGAACAGATAGTCTCTTTCACATCAGAACAGATACTACACTTGATCTGAGCCCAGGAAAGCTGAGGCAATTCACCGAAGCGGTGGGGATGATGGGACATGGAAATGGTCAGTGACTCTAAAGACAATGGAGCTCAAACTGGCATCTTTAAACGTGCGCAGTATAAAGAGCACTGCGCGATGTGTTAATGCCTTACAGTACCTGGCCAAGGTCAAGGCAGATGTGACTTTTCTTCAGGAGTGCGGGCTGCCACACCTCCGCTGCTATCGGAGGTGGTCGCGATGGTGGCCCCACGGACTGTCGGTGTGGTCGGGGGGAAAATGACTGTCGTGCTTCCGGCCTGGGGATTTTGCTGCGGGGATGGATACTTCACCATCACTGAGGTCAAGGAAGTGGTTGGAGGGTCTCCTCGTGGTGGACGTTATGTACCGTGGCTCTCCGCTGCGGCTGATAAATGTGTATGCCTCACCCACGCAGAGCTAGCGGTCTGGCCGTTCTCCAGCAGCTCCCAGTGCTGCTGGCCACGTCCCGGCAGCACGTTCTGGCCGGTGACTTCAACTGCATCATTGATGCGGCTGGACGATCCGGCAGTGCCGACAGCAGACTGGACAGCACGTCCAAGTTCCTGATGGAGATGGTAAAAGACGCAAAGCTGCGTGACGCCTTCAGCGACCCTGCAGGCGGGTCCCAGCCGCAGTTCACTTGGTCGAGATCGGACGGTTTAGCCCGATCTCGGATAGACTTCGTCTTCACGACGAAGGCCGTCACGGTGAGACACACTGACCTCACGCCAGTGTTCTTCTCCGACCACTGCCTCCTTCAGGCTTCCTGTCACCTACGGGAGGACCGGAAGGCAGGCAGAGGGACGTGGAAGTTAAACACGAAACTGTTGACCCCAGAGAACATGTCGAGGAAGCTAAAGAGGGACTACGCATGTTGGAGAACGGTGAAGCCCCTCTTTGACTCCCCCACACTCTGGTGGGAAGCAACCAAGGAGAACATTAAGAGGTTCTTCATAATTAAAGGGGTTCAGAGAGCAAGACAGAGTCAGAGGGAATTGTGCCAACTCCAGACAGATTGCAGCAACTGCTCCTTCTGCAGTCGAGCGGGGGTGGATGTGAGGGAGGAACTTAGAGAGTTGAAGGACCGGCAAGCTCAGCTCTTCACCTCTGAATCCTCCAAGATCATCTTCCGATCTAGGGTCCGCCATGTGGAGCAGGATGAGACGTGCTCACGTTTCTTCTTCCATAAGGTTCACAGGGGGAGCTCTGTGATGAACAGCCTTAGGGAGGAGGACGGCACGGTAGCATCCTCACAGACAGACATGCTGAGGATCTGCAAATCCTTTTACACAGATTTGTATGACCCAGAGACCACAGACAGTACCTCCTCCCAGAACTTCCTGTCCTCAATCACGGAGGTCTTGGAGGACAGCAAGCGGGAGAGTCTGGACCAACCACTGACCCTAGAGGAGCTGACTGGCTCCATCCGTTCCTTTGACTCGAATAAAACTCCCGGAAGCGATGGCTTACCGGCCGAGTTGTATTCGGCTCTGTGGGACTGGATGGGCCCGGACCTGCTAGAAGTGTACAACGACATGCTTCTGGTTGGTAGCATGTCAGACTCCATGAGGAAGGGCAACATCACCCTAATCTACAAGCAGAAGGGGGAGATGAAGGACCTAAAGAATTGGAGACCCATAACACTCTTGAATGTAGACTACAAGATCCTGTCTAAGGCCATCGCCACCGGGTCAAGTCTGCTCTGGGACAGGTGATCCACCCGGACCAAACCTGTGCTGTACCTGGCAGGAAAATCTCAGACAGCCTAGCGCTGCTGAGAGATACCATCGCCTACGTGCAGGACAGACGGGTGGATGCCTGCCTAGTCAGCTTGGACCAGGAGAAGGCATCGACAGGATTTCGCACACGTACATGAGGGACGTGCTCTCCAAAATGGGTTTTGGGGAGGGAATCAGAAATTGGATCAAAATGCTCTAACACCAACATCCGTAGCGCAGTCCAAATCAATGGTGGGAATCAGACAGTTTCCCTGTAAGGTCTGGAGTCAGGCAGGGTTGCCCTCTCTCTCCTGTCTTGTTTGTCTGCTGTATTGAACCTTTTGCTGAATCCATCAGGAAGGATGCGGGCATAAAGAGTGACATTGCCAGGCAGTGGGGGCATTCAAGTAAAGACCTCCCTGTACATGGACGATGTCACTGTCTTCTGCTCGGATCCAGGGTCGGTTCGCAGACTGATTAGTATCTGCGACCAGTTTGAGTCGGCCACAGGAGCCAGGGTGAACTGCAGGAAGAGCGAGGCCATGCTCTTTGGCACCTGGCCCGACAGATCTTCCGTCCCCTTCACCATCAAGCCTGACTTCTTGAAGGTGCTGGGGATCTGGTTCGGGGGGGCTGAGGCATGTAACAAAAATTGGCTGGAGCGGATAGCCAGGGTGGGGAGGAAGCTGGAGCTGTGGAGGCAACGCTCCCTCTCCATAACGGGAAAGAATTTGGTCATCAGGTGTGAGGTGCTCTTGGGGCTGCTGTACTTGGCACAAGTGTGGCCTGTCCCTCCCTCATACGCCACTGGGATCACCCGGGCCATCTTCCAGTTCATCTGGGGGTCGAGGATGGACTGGGTTCAACGGGCCACAATGTACAAGTCGGCAGCAGGCGTGCCCAACGTTGCCCTCATTCTGATGGCCACCTTCGTGTGTGGCTGCATCAGGCGGAGTGTAGAGCCAAGGCACGTGGGCACCAAGTGTCACTACCTGCTGAGGTTCTACCTGTCCCCGGTGTTGAGAAGGATGGGCCTGGCACAGGTGCCACGCAATGTGCCAGTCAGCTGGACATTGCCGCCCCATCTGTCGTCGGTGGAAGGGTTCTTCCGGACCAACACCTTTGACCACATGTCCATCGGGCAGTGGTCAGCACAGAATGTCCTGCAGGCACTGCAGGGGAAAGGACTCTATGGACCCGGTGGCGTGGTTCCCTGAGCAGACTGCCCAGCTTGTCTGGCAAAATGCCTCATCGCCAGAACTCACCAACAAGCACCAAGACCCTGGCTTGGCTGGCGGTGAGGGGAGCCCTCCCAGTCAGATCCTTCCTGCACCGTCGGAACCTCACTGCCAGCGCTCGCTGCCCTCGGGACGGCTGCTATGGCGAGGAGACGGTTGCCCACCTCTTTACAGAGTGTGGGTTTGCTAAAAGAGTCTGGAGAAAAATGCAAGGGTCCCTGGTACGCTTTATCCCGAACAGCTCCGTCACAGAGGACTCTGTGATTTACGGACTGTTCCCAGGGACACATTCAGAGGCTGACATCGAGTGCTGCTGGAGGGTCATCAACTCGGTAAAAGACGCCCTTTGGTCTGCTCGAGCATTGTTCACCACCCAGCAGAGCGAGATGTCCGTTAGGGAATGTTGCCGACTGGCCCGCTGCAGACTGCAGGAGTACGTGCTGAGGGACGCACTGAAGCTCGGTGCAGCCAACGCCAAGGCTCGGTGGGGGAGGGCCACAGTCTAACGCCCTTCCGCTGCTGGACATGGGGGGTACGGTATGGTGGAGACGCCCCTCAAAATAAGGGAAGGTATCCCTCGCCAGTGGGCCACAACTGTATTGATCAATTTGTACAGCCTCCGAAAATGTCGGATGGATTTTCCGCAAGGTTCATGTATTGTATATATTTATCATTTGAATAAAGTATGTTTTGAAATTTAAAAAAAAGATACTACTCACACAGGCGAGGACTCATACCTTCATAGGCTCACCAACGGGCTTCTTCCTTTCAACCTGCTTGGTACCGGGCGTCAGTGCGTGTTCGCTTCACGCTGGAAGCTGATGCCAATCTTTAAAGTGCCTTTCCAATTTGCACCCTCTGCAACGACGCAGTACTTCACCTCTTTGTACTGAAATCTAGCCCAGTCCTGTATATTCAAATATCCAGCCAATCGGATATCCCAGTCCGGGCAGGGTCCCAAACCCCTTTGCTGCTTTTTGATGTCAGGCCAACTCAATGATACCTGACTTTTGGATTTTTCAACAGCTGTTGACTAATTCTAAAGGGCCTTTCACCCCATATGGCAAGGATGCCCTCAGTGCTTGCTAGACTACTGTTCTCAGATCTCGTTGGGAACCCCAACACAAGCACGTGAATTATCGATCCGCTCCAACTAGTGAAGCGGGAAAACCGATGTGAAAACCGTGGCGCCGATTTCTCCCCTCGCAATCAGGAACGGCTCAACACCTCGATCGCAAACTTATGTCTGGGGGTCCGTTGAGATCCCGGTTGAGCCCCCAATGTAATTATGCTCCTAGAGCTAACCCCCCTTAGTCTAGTTCAGTAAAACACTGAGTCACACACTGGACCACTAAACTTTATTTTTTAAACAATAACGAACTCCCTACACAATACCTAACCACCGGGGGTCCGATCCCTGTCTCTGCTTGTTCATGCCCTTCAGCCTCGTGCAAGCAGATACCTCCAAAAGGTTGCAAAGTCCCAAACACCCCTTCCAGAAGACAACGATCCTAGTGGGGATCACTTTTTATAGGTCATCGGACCCTGTGGGGCAGAATTACATGGGGCTGGAAACCCCTACAAGCCAATCACACATATCGATCACCTTATGCAGTAATTGACAGTTCCCCAACCCAATTACAAAGTACCCCATTACAATGTTTCTACAGAAGCTTCTGGAAAGAAGTCAGTTGACCAAGTAATGCAACATTTCCCCAGGTAATATAAACAACTCAAACAAGGCTTCACACTTCAGCCAATCACCAAACAGCAGCACAAACACATTGCAACATTATTAACAGTGTTGACAACCATCCTGCAGCTGGCCAATCGTGATCATGCATTTGCAATACCCTTCAGCTCCTCTGCAAAGTCCTCATACATTTTAACAATGGAGAGGACATCTGGACCTCATCTCATCTGACATATCAATCTAGGACCTAGACTTTCTGGCACCGGCTCGCAGCTTGTAGCATTTCACAGAAAAAGACCAAGCAGGCCTTGCAAATGCAAAGATCCTCCATTTCATAATAACTCTAATTTGGCCAATATTAACAGGTACCGATCGAGAAGCCTCTTAAACGCCAATATCATATTGAGAGGAGATCTGTGAACCACTATCAGTGGCTTCACATTTGTGTGGCGTTGCAGCGGTCATGACGCCCGATCTGCAATGAACACACTGGCGCACACACAGTGAGGTGAACTCACCCGATGGGCTCTATTTCCAATCACATTGGTTTGGTTCTGACTTTTGTTATTATTATTGTCATGTGCACTGAGGTACAGCGATAAACTTTGTTTTGTATGCTATCCAAACAAATGAGATATACCGTACATAAATACAATCAAGCCAAACTCGTGCAAAAGGTAGAACAAAGGGGAAAACACAGATTGCAGAATATAGTTCAGCATTGTAGCACATCAGTTCAAGACAAAGTCCAATGTCATCAATTGCGATAATCAATCGGCACCCTAGCTTGCAGGTTATGAGCACGAGTTAGCTTATGACTATAACCTGACATCATGTTCAGCATGGGCATTGTGGGCCGGAGGGTCTGTTCCTGTGCTGTTCTGTCTGTAGAAGAATATAGCTCTCTTCAATAGCTCTTAACATCTTCTTTTGCGCAGGATGTGATTGTAACCAGTAGAGAGGTAAGCCCCGTCATCGACAGAAGTGGTCACGATGACCATGTAGTCAGCAACAAGTAAATTACTCCAGGAGAAATGAGTCAATCCTCAAAGTTTCGAGGCTATGTTCCCAAAAGAAACAAACTTGTGTGTCAAAATGCATCAGGCTCTCAGCTACAATGCCTCTCTTCCCCTTTGCAGAGCATTGCCTGCTGCATAACAAGCATGCAGTACTTGCAGCATGTGGAGCAGGAGTTTGGACTTTGGCCTTTTTCTTTGTAAACAGTGCCGCTATATGACAACTGTGCATTTGTGGGTTGTGCAGACACATTTCACTGTGCTGTGCATACGTGACAATATAGATCCATTGAATCAGTGTGAGATGGTCTTGGTAATAAGTAGAGAGCGACCATTGACAAAGACTTTTCCTAATTTGATCTAAGTTTTCTTCCAGACCTTTATCAGCTGCCTCATCTTTCTGTGGCACAGTGGTGCAGCTGGTAGAGCTGCTGCCTCACAGCGCTGGAGACCCGGGGTCGATCCGGACTACGGGTGCTGACTATATGTGGAGTTTGCACGTTCCCTCTGTGGCTGCGTGGGTTTCCTCCGGGTGCTTTGGGTTTCTCCCACATTCCAAAGATTTGGAATTGTAGGTTAATTGGCCTCTGCAAATTACCCATGTGTGTAGGGAGTGGATGAGAAAGTGGGATAACATAGGACTAGTGTGAATGGACAATCGAAGGTTGGCGTGGATTCGTAGCGCAGTGAGGCAGTGGCTCCACCTGCTGCATCGCTGCGCCATGCCTGCCGACACTGGGCTGCCACTTCTGCTTGGAACTGTGGAGAAGGGACGTGTGTTTCATGCGTGTGTTTTGAATGAGGAACAGAAGGCTTGTGGGTCTCAAACCTTCTGTGTTGCCACCTCTGCTATCTTGGAAACTTTCCAATCAGGTTTCAGGGCCCACCACAGCACAGAGTCTGCCTTGTTGAAGGTACATACAATGACCGACTGCTCACCGTTGACCCCGGCGACTGTGCAATCCTGCTCCTTCTCGACCTCAGCGCAGCATTTGATACAGTCGACCACACCATCCTAATTGACCGTCTCCGGTACGGGGTTGGTATTGATGGCACTGCCCTGAGCTGGTCCATCTCCGACCTCAAAGGCAGGAGTTTCTCAACTAACATAGGCAACTCTTTCTCCTCCCCAGCTGGCCTCTGCTGTGGGGTTCCACAAGGCTCCATCCTTGGCCCCATTCTCCTCTCCCTGTAGATGCTCCCCTTAGGCCAAGTCATAGAAAGGCACGGCATTTCCTTCCATTGCTATGCAGACAATACACAACTGTACCTCCCCCTGAAGCCCAAAAACCAATCGAATCTGCTTAACCTTACACGCTGCCTCGAGGATATAAGTGTTGGATGGCCCAGAACTTCCTCCAACTAAACGAGAGTAAGTCTGAGGTCATCCTTCTCGGCCCCTCAGACTCAATCAAAATGATAGCAGGCAGCCTTGGAAGCCTTACCCCACTACTCAAACCTCACGTCACAAATCTTGGCGAGATATTTGACTCAGAACTGAAGTTTGACAAACAAGTTTGACCACAAGGCTCAGTGCAGTGATATATATTAATGAGTCTGAAGAAGGGTCTCGACCCGAAACGTCGCCTATCTCCTTCGCTCCTTAGATGCTGCTGCATCCGCTGAGTTTCTCCAGCTTTTTGTGTAACCCCCCATATATATTAATGATCTGGATGAGGGAATTGAAGGCAATATCTCCAAGTTTGCGGATGACACTAAGCTGGGGGGCAGTATTAGCTGTGAGGAGGATGCTAGAAGACTGCAAGGTGACTTGGACAGGCTGGGTGAGTGGGTAAATATTTGGCAGATGCAGTATAATGTGGATAAATGTGAGGTTATCCACTTTGGTGGCAAAAACAGGAAAGCAGACTATTATCTAAATGGTGGCCGATTAGGAAAAGGGGAGATGCAGCGAGACCTGGGTGCCATGGTACACCAGTCATTGAAAGAAGGCATGCAGGTGCAGCAGGCAGTGAAGAAAGCGAATGGTATGTTAGCTTTCAAAGCAAAAGGATTTGAGTACAGGAGCAGGGAGGTTCTACTGCAGTTCGGCGGACTGTGCATTTATGTGAACAACTCATGGTGTACAGATGCTGTCAGGATTGGTGGTCACTGCTCTGCTGACCTGGAATACCTGATGATAAAGTGCAGGCCCTTCTATCTGCCCAGGGAATTTACATCGATTGTTATCACTGCAGTCTATTTTCCCCCCGGACGCTAATGCCAGGCTAGCAATGGAAGAGCTGCAAGCTGCTATCAGCAAACAACTAACTGCACACCCAGAGGGGGCTTTTATTGTTGCGGGTGATTTTAACCACTCCAACCTTAAAACTGTACTCCCCAGATTCCACCAACATGTCTCCTGCCCAACCAGAGGAAACAATATTCTGGACCTAGTATACACCAATATTACTGAAGCATACAAAGCCCTCCCCCTCCCCCACCTGGGACAGTCTGACCACCTCTCTCTCTTCCTGCTCCCCAAATACACACCTCTGATCAGACGTGTGAAACCTTACCGCGAGGAGAGTGAAGGTCTGGCCTGAGGGGGGCTGTCTCTGTTTTACAGGAACAGTTTCAGCAAACAGACTGGAGTCTGTTTGCCACTCAGGCCACCTTCAACTCCCAAGTGAACATCAACTCATACACCTCAACCGTTCTGGACTATATAAAATTCTGCACGGACAACGTCACTACCACAAAGAGATAAAGACCTTCCCTAACCAGAAGCCGTGGATGAGCAGGGAGGTCAGACTCCTGCTGAAGGCTCGCGACGCCGCTTTTAAATCTGGCGATGCTGAGGGTTACAGCTCATCCAGGGCCAATCTGAAAAAGGGAATTAGGAATGCTAAACTTAATCACAAACGGCGGATCGAGGAGCATTTCCGAAACAACTCTGACCCCAGGCACATGTGGCAAGGAATCAAATCCATTGCCGATTACCATAAAGTCAAACCCCCCCCCCCCCAGACAATGCCTCCCTTCCTGACGAGCTAAACCATTTCTATGCTTGCTTTGACCGGGACAACAAAACTCCAGCCATCAAAGTTGCTCCACCCCCGCATGAACAACCCCTCAGTCTCTCCACCTCTGCTGTACAAGATGCACTGAGCAAGGTGAATGAGCACAAAGCTGCCGACCCTGATGGCATCCCCGGGCGGGTGCTCAGGGCATGTGCTGGACAACTATCCCTGGTCCTCACTGACATCTTCAATCTGTCACTGGCCCAGGGTGTCGTCCCCACTTGCCTCAAGACATCTACCATTGTGCCAGTGCCCAAACAATCAGCGACAGGGAGTCTCAACGACTTCCGGCCAGTGGCACTCACCCCTGTCATCGCCAAGTGCTTCGAGCGGCTGATCTTGGCTCACCTCAAAGCCAGCCTCCCCCCCACACTGGACCCCCATCAGTTTGCCTACCGGACCAATAGGTCAACAGAAGACGCCATATCTGCGGCCCTACACTCTGCCCTGACCCACCTGGACAGCAATAACACCTACATCAGGTTGCTGTTCATTGACTTCAGCTCCGCCTTTAACACTGTCATACCCGCTAGCTTGATCACCAAACTCAGCGGTCTTGGCATCTCCACTTCCCTCTGCAATTGGACACTGGATTTCCTCACTAACAGACCTCAGTCTGTTAGGGTCAACAACCTCACCTCCTCCACTATAACACTGAACACTGGCGTGCCACAGGGCTGTGTGCTCAGCCCACTCCTCTACTCTCTCTTCACCCATGACTGCATCCCTAAGTTTAGCTCCAACGCCATCATAAAATTTGCCGACGACACCACGGTGGTAGGACTGATCAGCAACAACGACGAGTCAGCCTACAGGGAGGAGGTCCAGCACCTGACAACCTGGTGTGCCAACAGTAACCTCGTCCTCAACTCCCAGAAGACGAAGGAAATCATTGTCGACTTCAGAAAGAACAGAGGGGGCAGACACACCCCCATCCATATAAACGGGACTGAGGTGGAGCGGGTCTCCAACTACAAATTCCTCGGGGTACACATCTCGGAGGATCTGTCCTGGTCCCTCAACACCTCCAAGCTGATCAAAAAGGCGCAGCAGCGCCTTTACTTCCTGAGGAGGCTCAAAAAAGCCCACCTGTCCCCCCAGATCCTGACCAACGTTTACCGATGCACCATTGAAAGCATCCTGACCACCTGCTTTACGGTATGGTACAGCAGTTGCATCGTAACAGACAGGAAGGCACTACAACGGGTGGTGAAAACCGCCCAGCACATCATCGGTGCCCCGCTCCCTGCCATGGATGCCCTCCACCGAAAACGGTGCCTGAGACGGGCCGGGAAGATCATCAAAGACCCCTCCTACCCTAACCATGGACTGTTTGCCCTCCTACCATCAGGGAGGCGGTACAGGAGCCTCAGGTCCCACACTAGTAGGATGAGGAACAGCTTCTATAACAACACCATCACACTGCTGAACTCGGAGTCCCGCCGATAGATTTCTCCAGTCTCTCCGTCCACATTGTCTGCATTCTGTATCTATTTATATATTGCTATTACTACGAACTGACGCTAAACTGCATTTCGTTGTACCCATACTTGTATCTGTGCAATGACATTAAAGTTGAATTGAATTGAAGTTGTACAGGGTCTTGGTGAGACCACACCTGGAGTATTGCGTACAGTTTTGGTCTCCAAATCTGAGGAAGGACATTATTGCCATAGAGGGAGTGCAGAGAAGGTTCACCAGACTGATTCCTGGGATGTCAGGACTGTCTTATGAAGAAAGACTGGATAGACTCGGTTTATACTCTCTAGAATTTAGGAGATTGAGAGGGGATCTTATAGAAACTTACAAAATTCTTAAGGGGTTGGACAGGCTAGATGCAGGAAGATTGTTCCCAATGTTGGGGAAGTCCAGGACAAGGGGTCACAGCTTAAGGATAAGGGGGAAATCCTTTAAGACCGAGATGAGAAAAACATTGTTCACACAGAGAGTGGTGAGTCTCTGGAACTCTCTGCCACAGAGGGTAGTTGAGGCCAGTTCATTGGCTATATTTAAGAGGGAGTTAGATGTGGCCCTTGTGGCTAAAGGGATCAGAGGGTATGGAGAGAAGGCAGGTACGGGATACTGAGTTGGATGAACAGCCATGATCATATTGAATGGCGGTGCAGGCTCGAAGGGCCGAATGGCTCACTCCTGCACCTAGTTTCTATGTTTCTATGTTTCTAAGTCAATGCCGTGTAAAAGCTAGCTTCTTCCAGCTTCGGACGATAGCTAAAATAAAACAATTCCTCCAGTTTGATGACCTTGAAAAGATCATCCATACATTTATCTCCTGCTGCTTAGATTGCTGTAACTCCCTTTACACTGGCATCAGCCAATCTTCCCTGTCCCGCCTGCAAATGATCCAAAACGTTGCAGCGAGACTCCTGACAGGCACCCGAAAAAGGGACCACAACATCCCGATCCTGGCCTCTCTCCACCGGCTCCCTGTGCGGTTCCGAATAAATTTCAAGACCCTCCTCTTTGTCTACAAAGCCCTCAATGGGCTTGCACCCACCTTAAAAGTCTTCTCACCCACTACACCACCTCCAGGTCCCTCAGATCGGCCGACTTGGGGTTGCTGAATGTCCCGCGGTCTAGGCATAAGCTCAGGGGCGACCGACCGCGCCTTTGCGGTCACAGCTCCTAGACTGTGGAGCAGCATCCCTCTTCCCATCAGAACTACCCCCTCCATCGACTCCTTTAAGTCTAGTCTAAAAACGTATCTGTTCTCCCAAGCCTTTCCTGACGTCCTCTGAGCGAGGGCTATTTGTATTTATGTATGTAGCCTGCTTGTGTATACTGCTCTTATAACAAATGTAAAGCACTTTGGCCGACGAGAGCTGTTTTTTAAAAGTGCTCTATAAATAAATGTGACTTGACTTGACTTGACTCTGGTTTGTTCTCGTATTTTCTTGATTCGTGTTCCTCCCCTCCCCCCCCCCCCCCCACCACACAAGCAGTCTGAAGAAGGGTCCCGACCTGAAACATAACCCATCCACGTCCCCCAGAGATGCTGCCTGACCCGCTGAGTTACTCCAGCATCTTATGTCTACCTTTAGTATAAACCTGCATCTGCAGTTCCTTTCTATTACATTTCATTCCACCTCTCACTCATTGGGCTTTGGCCTGTCCCCTCCTCTCCTCCAGCTAACTCCACCCCCCCTTCCACCACCACCACAATCAGTCTGAAGAAGGGTCCCATCCCGAAACGTCGTATTTCCGTGTTCTCCAGAGATACTGCTTGATCTGCTGAGTTACTCCAGCACTTTGTGTCTTTTTGCTGTAAAGCAGCATCTGCAGTTCCTTGATTCTCCATGCTGCTGGCCTTCATTTTGCCCAAAGCTGGATCAGCCTTCCCGTTGTTGTTCGGCAGTAAGGTGCATGGTGGTGCTGGTGCAAAGACTACCTTACCTCCCACAGATTCCCTCCATGCTAGAGGACCCTTTCTCATGTGGATGGCTATTTAGTTCAGGGGTACAGCATGGAAACAGGCCCTTCAGCCCACTGAGTGCATGCCGACCATCCATCATCCATTCACACGAGTTCTATGTTATCCCACTTTCTCATCCACTCCCGACATACTGGGGGCAATTTACAGAGGGACAATTAACCTACAAACCCTCACGTCTTTATGCAAATCACACACACACACACACACACACACACACACACACACACACACACACACACACACACACACACACACACGCACGCACACACACACACACACACACACACACACACACACACACACACACACAGCACCCAAGGTCAGGGTCAAACCCAGGTCTGTCGGCATGAGGCAGCGGGTCTACCCACAGCGCCACCTGTTCCTCTTAGCCTGAACAGGGGAGAAGAATGAAAGCGAGAGACCTTTTTATTCCTCTGTGTATGGAGGATTGAGCTGGATGTGGGTGGCATAGGGTAGGATGTCAAGGGAAGGGTAAAAGCAGGGTGTGGTGTCGGAATGAGTATGTGTGGAGATTAGGCAAGGATTAATAGGCTGTGTGACGAACAACTTCTCTCTGTCTCTTACGAAGCAAGAACACAAAGGAGGGCGTTTTCTGTGTGGGGTTTACCTTGATACAACTTGTAAGGACATGAAATATCTCTTGACGTCGCTCCTTCATACGATGATTCTTGACCCAGTCACCTCCTCTTTGACTCTAAGAGGCATAGTCATGGAGTCATACAGCACGGAAACAGGCCCTCTGCCCCAACTTGCTCATGGGAATAAAATGTCCCAGCTACACTAGTCGCACATGCCTGTGTTTGGCCCATATCCCTCTAAACCTGTCCTATCCATGTACCTGTCCAAATGTTTCCTACACGTTGCAATTGTCCCTGATATGGTGCCCCCGGTAGATCCTCCCCCCTCCCCCCTCAACTCACGCAGAGAATCTGCGGTGACAGAGTCGCTGCCTCACAGCACCAGAGACCCGGGTTCGATCCTGATCTCAGGTGCTGTCTGAATAGGGTTGCTAACTGTCCCGTATTAGCCAGGACATCCCGTATATTGGGCTAAATTGGTTTGTCCCATATCGTCCTGGTCCCGTATTTGACTGCTACTACTCGGGTCGAGGGGACTGTCGGCTCGGAGCACCGCACCCGGCCCCGCCTCACCCGTCCCGACATTGTGCAGCAGCAGCGCCTCGCCCGGGGCCCCGTCGGTCGGCAGCCCGGCCAGCAGTCCGACCTTCGGGCCTTCGCTTACCGCTGACGCCACCACCCCTCCTTCTCATGGCCAATCATCGGTTCACGAGTTGCACGGGTGCTGGACTTTGCGTGCAACAGAACACAAAGCCCAGCTGGCGTGCCAGCTGAGGGGTCTTGGCCCGGGTGCTGGACTTGGCCCTGGCCAAAACTCCTCAGCACCCGGGCCAACTCATCATGACGAGGAAACACTTTTTCTCAGAGAGTCGTGAGACTTTGGAATTCTCTGCCTCAGAGGGCGATGGAGGCCGGTTCTCTGGATACTTTCATGAGAGAGCTAGATAGGGCTCTTAAAGATAGCGGAGTCAGGGGATATGGGGAGAAGGCAGGAACGGGGTACTGATTGGGGATGATCAGCCATGATCACATTGAATGGCGGTGCTGGCTCGAAGGGCCGAATGGCTTACTCCTGCACCTATTGTCTATTGTCTATTGTCCATTGTCTATCATTCACCCAGCCTTGGCCGAGTCGGTCAGCAAATTGCCCCGGACTTGGTGAGTTGGTTGACGTCCTGTCACTTTCCGTTAATCAGTTGCACGCCTGGTTTGTCGAAAAGATCAAAATTCGAAGTATGGTTTCTACTGAATGTTTATCGTAAAGTTGAAATATCGTAAGTCAAAGCTTCGTAGGTCGAGGAGCATCTGTACTATGTAATCTCCAGGGGGCCACGCTTACGGACAGACCTGATACAACAGCGTGCGTGTCCGTGCGTGTGCGTGCGCGTGCGTGCGTGTTGCATGTGCTGTTGATGCCATGCACGAGTGATTCACCTGTCATCCAATCACAGGCCCCCTTATGCACATCAGGGTCTCGACCCGAAACATCATCCATTCATTCTCTACAGAGATGCTGCCTGTCCCGCTGAGTTACGCCAGCTTTTTGTCTCTATAAAGTAAATAATGTGTAGTGTGACATAAGGTTCAGTAAAGTCTGATTAAAGATAGTCCGAGGGTCTCCAATGAGGTAGATGGGAGGTCAGGGCAGCTCTCTAGGTGTCGATAGGATGGTTCATTGTATGAAAACAGCTGGGAAGAAACTGTCCCTGAATCTGGAGGTGTGTTTTTACACTTCTGAGGTCGGCTGTAGTGGAGATGCTGGCAAGTTGCTGCTGTATGCATGCCATTGGGAATGTACCCTTAAGCAACGACGCCCTTCCACGCTGCGGCGTATCTAGGTGTGTACCTTCACTAGAATGAGTTGGGTGTGGATCTGTCAGATAGCACTCAAGTCCCGCTTCAGGGCTTGATCACGTGCTGATAATGTCAGAGTGCATTTTAACAAGCTATTTCATAATCTGTAGCTGGGAAAGCCTTGTGCATATGCACCATATGCACCACATACTTAGCAGTATTTAAGAGTCAGATAGTCCTGACGCAGCTCTATAAGACTTTGGTTCGGCCACAGTTGGAGTATTGCGTGCAGTTCTGGTCACCCCATTACAGGAAGGATGTGGAGGCTTTGCAAAGGGTTACCATTATCATAATAAAATACATAAAATGTTGAAGTAACTCAGCCAGTCAGGCAACATCTCTGGTGAAAATAGATAGGTGACATTTCGGATCTGGTATGATGCCTGGGTCAGGGTGTATCCGTTCAAAGGGAGAGCTTGGACAGACTTGGATTGTTTGCTCTGGAGCAGCGGAGCTTGAGGGGAGACCTGACAAGAGCAGATAACATTTACCAGAGGCACAGATAGGATAGACAGTCAGGACCATTTTCCAGAGTGGAAGTATCAAAGACTGGAGGGCATCGTGTTAAGGTGAGAGAGGGAAAGTTTAAAGGAGATGTGCAGGGCAAGTTTTTCACAGAGTGGCGGTGAGTGTTGCCAGGGGTGGTGGAGGCAGATGCAATAATGGTGTTTAAAAGAATTTTGAGCAACCACATGGATAGGCAGGGAGCAGAGGGATATGGATCATGTTCAGGCCTGTACAATAGGTCTTGGCATCATGTTCAGCACGGATATTGTGGGCCGAACGGCCTGTTCCTGTGCTGTACTGTTCTAAGGGCATTTAGAAAATCCAGTTTCTAAACCGAGTTGAGTCATTTCTGCTTTTGTCACAATACACCGACATGTGATAAAGTATAAAACCACATGGTATTAAAATTTGATACAGTATAAAAACATGTGGTATTAAAATTTGCATTTTTGTTTAAATATTTTACAATTAAATATCATGGTTTAAATTGTCCTGTGCATGTATAATTTTAAAAGAAACTGCATAGCTCTTTAGCTTGAGAAATTGAATGATTTTGTAAGGCAAAACACTAGCAAACTATAGCAGATCAGGATTGTTCAATGAAACGCTGTAATCCAAGGTTACTGGTTGTTGAGACAAATGTGACCTTGATAGTAACATGATTTTAATGCCAAAACCAAGCCTTATTAATGCAGACTGCATGGGTACAAACATACAGAATAGTCAGTCACAATTTAAAAAATGTTAATTGCTGATAATTTTTCTTCATCCTTGGCAGTTGAAATATGTGGAGACACTAGACCAAGTGGGACCCGTTAGGCCCCGTCCCCCAACGCGGGGGGGGGGGGGGGGGGGGGGCGCGGCATTGGTGCTCACCTCGGAGCAGGAATATTATGGAATTTATAGAAACAATCAATTGTCCCCACGTTGGGGGAGGGGGCGGGGTGCGGGAGCAGGAGTTTGGGGGGGGGACAGGAGGTGGGGATGGGGGTGACTCGTGAATGGGCATCTTGGCCAGGCCCGGGAGCAAGCCTACAGGGATATCCCCCCCCCCCCCCCCCCCCCCCCCCCCCCCCGATCGGCCCTCTCCACTCCCTGCCTTATGTCCAAACACCAGGAACATGGGACTAAAATGCAATCAGAACTCGAGGAGCAGGCCCTTCAGATATTCGTACAGAGGCAGAAACCTCACACACTACATATACACGTGGAACACGGTCTCTCCCTTGCCGCAGAAAATACAGGAGGCCGGCAAGCCCATGAACCGGCCCTGTGCAACACTCTCTACCCTTCTCTCCCTCTCTACCTCTCTACCCCTCTCCCCCTATGGCAGCTTTGGCCAGGTTTTAGACACCATGTTATAGGAAAGATGTTGTTAATCTGGAAAGGGTACCGAGAAGATTTACGAGGATGTTGCCAGGACCTGAGAGCCTGAGCTATGGGGAGAAGTTAAGCAGGCTAGGATTCCACTTCTTGGAGCACAGGAGAGGATGAGGAGTGATCTTATAGAGATGTATAAAATCTTGAGAGGATTAGATTGGGTATACGCACTCTTTTGCAGAGTGGGGGAATTGAGAACCAGAGGACATCGGTTTAAGGTGAGGGGGTAAAAAAATTAATAGGAACCTGAGGAACCTGAACATTTTCATTAAGTGGGTGGTGGGTGTATGGAATGAGCTGCTGGAGGAGGTAGTTAAACAGGTACTATCACAATATTTAAGAAACATTTAGACAGGTACATGGGTAGGATAGGTTTAGAGGGATATGGGCCAAACGTAGATAGGTGGGACTAGTGTGGATGGGATATTTTGGTTGGTGTGGGCAAGTTGAGCCCAAGGGCATGTTTCCACGCTGTATGACTTCCGGCTGCCCGCCCTCCCCCTTGAGAATGTTCTTGTTTTATTTACATTTGGGTTTTCACCCTTTGGCATTGTTTGTTCTGTGTAACAGTGGAATTCCCCCGTCTGATTACTTAGAGCAAATAAACAGTGGTCAAACAGATACTGCAGCACATTGCATGTTGTTGTTTGAGGAAACACCTGTGTGTTTGCACCACCCATATCCCAGGGAATGGCTCCGTAACCACCATGCCCCATCTACACTAGTCACACCTGCACGCGTTTGGCCCATGTCCCTCTAAACCTGACCTATCCATGCACCTGTCCAAAGGTTTTTAAACGTTGCTACAGCACCTGCCTCAACCACCTCCTCCGGTGTCAATAAAAGTTGACCCTCGGGTTCCTATTAAATCTTTCTCCACTCACCTTAAACCTATGTCCACTCGTTCTCGATTCCCTTACTGCAATGCTCACTCCCCCTATTCCAATCACATATGCACACTCTTGTGCGCCCACACCCGGTGTTCACATCTATGCCTTCTTCCACAGTCTGGAGATTTTCACCTCCTAATGCAGGTTGAATATACAGCCTTCCTAGAAGACACACACAAGCCACTCTCTCTCCCCCCCACCCACACACACACACACAAGCCACTCTCTCCCACTCACTCACAAGCCACTCTCTCCCACTCACACACCTGTCTCACACTCACTCACACACCATTCTCTCACACATACATTGGGTTAGGAGGGAGAGATAGACCAGCCACAATTGAATGGCGAATGGCCTAATTCTGCTCCTATCCCTATTCCTTATGACCACTCACTCACTTTTACTCCTAAAATACCTGTGGAATCTCTTGGGATTTCCCTTTACCTTGCCTGCCGTCTCCATTTCCTGTGCAATGTTTGCCCTTTAAACTGCCTTCTTAAGCAACCCCTACACTTCCCATAGCCGCTTTACAACGCAGCCTCCGGCGTAAAAAGAGCACAGCAGTCGGCCAGCGTTTGCCAAACCGGTTGACATCTGGCCAGTTTACCAGTTTGCAGCCGTGAGCCAATTGGGAAGTGCTGACATTGTAATGAGCTCATAAGCTGACAGTACAACCCACACACACACCCCCTCATCGAGGAGCACCTTGTTTAACTAGTCCCTGCATTCGCAGCACCAAGCGTCTGCAGCAACCTGGAATACAGAACTTAAACAACTTGCGGCTGCAATGTTTTTCTTTACATAGAACTGCTGCTCAAAGTCGCGGTTAAAAGAGACTGCCAGCTCTATCTGAAACTTGAGGAACGACTGAGTACAACCCAGACGGGTGCCTGGACCTACAGGGATGGAGTTGCCGCGTTCGACTTCTTTGAAGATTGCAAACTTTCTGATATTCTCTCTGATTCTCTCGTTTGGTGAGTAGCCAGTTTATCGTTGACCCATGTTAGTCCTTGTGGACCGAGCACCTCTGTCCCATGCTGGGGGATGTCACGCCTTGTTTTAACCTGTCAGGGTAATGACGGCTCTCAAAGCCGCACCTTTGGTGGAACTGCCCCTGCCGACTGCTGTAAACCAGAGAGTCGCAGCAGCAAGGAGCTAAAGTCTTCTGTGCTAGTAATTATTAAACGCCTCAGAGAAACGCTAGCTTGCATTTGTATTTGCATGAAATGTCACAAGTTCTTTATACGGTTTCAGCAAAAAATGATTGAGATATTAATATCGGTCACAGAGAGTCATAGAAACCCGTCCCTTCGGCCCACCTTGCATGTGCTGACCTAGTCGGTACACTGTACCACTCTGCGATTTGCCTGCATTTGGCCCATAGCCCTCCGAACCGTTCCTATCCAATTACTTGCCCAAATGTTTTATTTAATCTTGAGAGGAATGGATAGGGTGAATGCACCCAGGGTGGGGGTATCAAGAACCAGAGAACATATGTTTAAGGTGAGAGGGGAAAGATTTAAAAGGAACCTCAAGAGCAACTTTTTCAGTCAGAGGGTGGTGGGTGTATGGAATGAGCTACCGAAGGAGGTAGATAGTGTAGGTAACCTGAGGCAGGTATTTACATGTTTTAATTTACATTTGCAACATATAAAATACATTTGGACAGGTACATGGATGGTAATGTTTTAAAAAGATATGGACCAAACACTGGGATAGCTTAGCATAGCACTGGTACCAGCATAGATAGGGCATATTGGTCAGATGGGCTGAAGAGCCTGTTTCCACTCTGTATGACCCAGCTCTAAGTCACAATTGTATCTGCTTCAATAGCTTCCTCTGGCAGCTTTATCTTTCAGTTTAAAGATACAGCAGGCCCTTCAGCCCACTGAGTCTGATTACCATTGATCATCCATTCGCACAAGTTCTATGTTATCCCACTTTCTCATCTTTACAATCCCTACACAATTTACAGAAGCCAATTAACCTACAAATCTGCATGTTTTTTGGGATGTGGGAGGAAACCGGAGCACCTGGAGGAATCCCATGCTGTCACTGGGAGACTCCACACACAGACAGCATCTATTTGCCTGCCTTTGCCCCCATATCCCTCCAGACCTTGATTATTCGTAAATCAATCCAGATGTCTTCCCTCTCGCTTTCTCAAATTCAGTCAAGAGTGTTTTATTGTCCCAAACAGAATAATGAAATTCTTACTTGCAGCAGCACAACAGAATATGTAAATATAGTACTCTGTAAACAATATGATAAACAAAAAAAAGTTTAGTGTATATATATGTAGTACTTAACTTTTTTCTTGTTTATTATACTATATATTCTGAACTTTCTTTATTATATATATATGTGTGCGTGTTTTTCCATACACAATATACACAAATATATGTATATGTATATATGTGTATATATACACAAAAACATGTGCATTAGTGCAAAAATAAAACCAATGTCCCCAAGTCCATATAGTTCCGATCATATTTGGAGGTTGTAGTATTCCATAGCCTGATGGTTGTTGTGAAGAAGCTGCTACTGATCCTGGACGTTACAGTTTTCAGGCTCCTGTACTTTCTTCCCGATGAGAGGAGTGAGATGAGAGCGTGGTCAGGGTGGAGTGGTCTCTGATGATGCTGGCTGTCTTTTTAAGGCAGCAACTCCTGTAGATCCCTTCAATGGTGGGAAGTTCAGTACCAGTTGAATGTCACAAAAAAATGCAGAAATTGTCACCACAAAATGTGACTGTGTCTGTATAGTAGCTGCTCTGAATAGTGCAACCAAACGCAGTCATTTTGACATTTTGAAGAAGGGTCTCGAACCGAAACGTCACCTATTCCTTTTCTCCAGAGATGCTGTCTGACCCGCTGAGTTACTCCAGATTTTTGTGTCTATCTGCAGTCATTTCAACATATTTGTTATCTACAACCGTGGCATCTATATATTCAACAGACGTTGTTCAGTAATTGCTTGTGGGTTAGGTCTCTCTGAACTTTCAGTGAACTTCACTTATTAAGAAGTACTTTGGATATACAAATAGATGTAATTATTTGGCCCCAGTATAGTAATATAGCTCAGGAACAGGCCCCACACGTCCATGCCGGCAAAAATATACCCCATCAAAGTTAGTTCCATTTGTCTGCATTTGATCAATATCCCTCTAAACCTTTCCTATCCATGTACCTGTCCAAATGTCTTTTAAAAGTTGTTATTTTACCTGCCTCAACTACCGTCTCTGGCAGCTTGTTCCATAAACCCACCGCCCTCTGTGTGAAAAAGTTGCCCCTCAGGTTCCTATTAAATCTTGCCTCTCTTACCTTAAACCTCTGTCCACTGGTTCTTGATTCCCCTGCTTTGGGTAAAAGACCCTATCATGATTTTGAACACCGCCATAAGATCACCCCTCACCCTCCTGCGCTCCAGGGAATAAAGCTCTAGCCTGCCCAACCTCTCCCTGTAGGACCCAGAGAAAACCCATGCGGTCACAGGGAGAACGTACGGCCAGCACCTGCGTTTTGGTACCCGGCGCTGGGAGGCAGCAGCTCCACCGCAGCATCACCGTGTTGCTCGTGTTGAGAGGAAATGGTTCAAGTCTCAGTCTGTGGCCTGGCAGGAAATTGGTAGCGTGACAGATGTCTGCAACCTCACCTCATGCCAGTAGTTTCAATGAGGTTAAAAAGTGGGCGGCAGATTTAATCATGTACATCATTTGCAACGGTATGAAACCAAGAATACGGTAACATCCTCTATCTGTTGGTGCAATTGTTCCGATAACCTATGTATTCAATGTATGGAGAAACAAAGAACTGCAGATGTGGTTAATACATAAAAAACTTTACTTTCGACTTCAGAGATACAGCGCAGAAACAGGCCCTTTGGCCACTGAGCCCGCGCCGATCAGTGATCCCCACACACTAGCACTACCCTACACACTAGCGGCAATTTACAATTTTTACCAAAGATGATTAACCTACAAAGCTGCATGTCTTTGTCGTGTGAGAGGAAACCGGAGCACCCGGAGAAAACCCACACGGTCATGGGGAGAATCTATATACTCCGTACAGACAGCACCCATAATCAGGAACAAACCTAGGTCTCAGGCGCTGCTAAAGCCATGTCCCACTGTACGAGTTCATTCAAGAGCTCTCCCGAGTTAAAAAAAAAAAAAATCAAACTTGTGGAAGTACGTAGAGTGTACGTAGCGGGTACGTCGGAGCTCGGGGACGTCTCTTAGCGGCTCATAACGCTAACGGCAGGTACTCGGGGAAACGCGGTAAGCTCCGGAAGACTCGTGAAGATTTTTCAACATGTTGAAAAATGTCCACGAGAGCCCCGAGTACCTATGAGCGGCCATTACCATAAATCTCCGAGTTCGAATCAGGGCACACTCGGGAGAGCTCTTGAATGAACTCGTGCAGTGGGACAGGGCTTTAAGGCAACACCTCTCCAGTTGTGCCACCGTGCTGCCCTAGTTGTCGAGATCAGTTGTGGATTCTGTAGATCAGGATGAGAGAACTCATTATGTTGTTGTGTACAGCAGGCTGCTGGAACTGGAATTTCTTGCTTCAAGAGCGGACTGACATGTGCATTAAACTCAGAAGAGGGAGTGGCAGTCAAGAAATCTGACAAAGGTTACCTTTAGAAAAAGGCACAAAATGCTGGAGTAACTCAGCGGATCAGGCAGAATCTCTGGAGAATATGGGTATATGACGTTTAGAGCCGGGACACTTCTTCACATTCTGATCAGTCTGAAGTTCCTTGTTTCTGAAGATCACCTTAACCAAGTTAACTTAAACACAGTGGCATAGCTGGTGGAGCTGCTGCCTCACAATGCTTGAGATCCGGGTTCGATCCTGACCTCGGGTGCTGTCTATGTGTGAGGTTTGCACGTTCTCACTGCGACTGCCTGGGTTTCCTCCAGCTGCACTGGGTTCCTCCCACATCCCAAAGATGTGCAGGTTTGTAGGTTAATTGGCCCTGTGTAAATCACCCCTGGTGTGTAGGGAGTGGATGAGAAAGTGGGATAACATTGAACTGGTGTGAACGTGTGATGTATGGCCAGCGTGGACTCGGTGGGTCAAAGGGCCTGTCTATCTAAACTGAACAATCGCTCAAAGAAAAGTATGAAATGTTTACAATGAGGAGGTACAGGTGACAATATACATTAGGGGAAGATGATAGGAAGTTGTATCTTAACTTTTAGGAATAGATTGTTTAGTTTCAAGTTTAGTTTATAGATATTTAAAATATAACACCAGAATGTCAAATGGAGACACAAGGAATTGCAGATGCTGGAATTGTGAATAAAACAGCAGGTTAGTTCCCAGAGATCCTTTAGCAGTTTGTGTTTTTTACCAAAATGTCATAATTTGTTTTAGACTTTAGAGATACAGCGCGGAAACAGGCCCTACGGCCCACCGACTCAGAGGTTGTCAGAGGGTATGGGGAGAAGGCAGGAGAATTGGATTAGGAGGGAGAGATAGATCAGCCATGATTGAATGGTGGAGTAGACTTGATGGGCAGAATAGCCTAATTCTATTTCTTGTGACCTTATGACTCGACACTGACCAGCGATCGCCCTGTGCACTAGCACTATCCTGCACACTGGGGACAATTTACAACTTACAGAAACCAATTACCCTCCAAACCTGAACCTCTTTGGAGGAGGGGTGGGGGGAAACCAGAGCACCCGAAGAAAACCCACGTGGTCACGGGGAGAACGTACAAACTCCGTACGGACAGCACCCATTGTCAGCATCAAACCTGGTCTCTACCGCTGCGCCACTGTGACGAACATTTTTGGCGGCATTTTATTTGCTGCTTGTTTAATTTACATATGGTCCCGATCTTTCCCTCCTGGAAACAAGGTCTCAAGATTAATATTAAAGACACATGGAGGCATCAAATACATGTTACTGATAACCTTTACAAAGTTAAATTGAAGTTTGAACTCTTTACACTTAAAATCGAGGTCTCTGAGTTTGAGGTAAGGTGTCTCGTTTCCTCTATTATTCTGCTGATATCGGCAGGGTTGAGGTCACAAATGTCTTGCAGCTGAGGTTTAGCACTTGATCCAATGACCTTCGGAAGCCACTTCCCGTTGCACTAACTCATTAGATTATTGAGTACATTACAATGAATGAAGATAATATCAAATGAAGCAAACTTGCATCCATCTCTGCAGCCATCCAATTGCTTGTGAGAGTCAGAGACATGCAGCACGGAACAGGCCCTTCAGCCCAACCTGTCCATGCCGACCAATATGACCCATCTAAGCTTGCCCCATATGCCTGCATTTGGCCCATATCCCTCTACACCTGCATTGTACGTACCTAAATATTTTAAAAATGCTAAAACATTGTATTGTGCAAGTATAAAAGAACAATTGATAATTTTAAAAACAAATTGAATATTAAAGAAATTTTGAAAAGTCTTAAAACAGAGATTAAAGAAGATTTCTTAGAGTTTGAAAATAAAATGACTAATCTTGTGCGTACGAAAGTGACTAACATGAAGGAGGAAATGTCAGCAAATTTCGACTTACAAATTAATGAAGTATACGAGAAAATTAAGTCGAATGAAACCAACACTAATGATAATCTGGAAGCGACCTTCACTAAAATGCAGCAACAAATGGAGAAACAGGCTGACGCCATAACTCATCTGGAAGTAACAAGAGAGACACTCCTTGCCGAGAACAAGCATTTATCAGATTTACTGCTTAAAGTAACTGAAAAATGCATTGACTTGGAGGGCCGTCAGAGAAGACAGAATCTGAGAATCGTGGGCGTTCATGGGGGTAAAGAAGGAAATAAAGATCTCTGTGACTTTGCTGCAGACTTATTAAAAACAGTCTTGAATTTAGACCAAAAGCCCTTGTGATAGTGAAGGTCCAATATGATCACGTGTTGGAGGATATCATGAAAAAAATTGCTGGCACAAGAAATCTTATGTTTGATGGAGACAAAATAAGCATATTTCGAGATTACCCTGCAGAGGTGGTCAGAAGGAGAGCATTATTCAACAAGACAAGAGGGATTCTAAAGAAGATAGACAACTTGAAATATGGATTGCTGTACCCCGCAAGACTGCGAGTCACTTATCTGCAGAAGGAACATTTTTTCACTGATCACAAGAAAGCACTGGCGTATGCCCAGAAGATTGTGGGTTCGAGAGAGGATTGAATAATTTACATATAATACCGTCATCTTGCTGAGAACAAATGGAACTTTAATTCGTTATATTCAAGGACTATTGAAAGCTGATAACGACAATCGTGCTGTCCCTCCTGTTAGGGACATATTATTTTTTAAATATTTAGTACTAATTTTTACTAACAATTACTAAACATCAAAAACACTTGTTATTATTATTGGAATAATTAGTTAAAAACATGATATGTTAAATATAAAAAACCAACAAAGAAAAAGTTATAATTTAGATATCTTATTAATTGAATTTGTGATGTTCACCCTTTATCTACATTAGACTAACACTTGATTAATAACTAACCAAGAGAGTAATAGTCTCTCACTATATGATTACCAATACTCTGGTCCAAAATAGTTTTAATATAATCCCGTAAATTACTCGTATTCAAATTTTTCTTGTAAGCATGGAGCTAGGAATAAATATTTTTTTTTAATCTACGGAAGTCTTTAGATGGACAGCCACATTAGCGTGGCTAGCACTAACTACACTAAATTTAGATGTAGTTTCTTCTTTCTTTTCACATTTTATTAATTTTCTATTTTTTTACTTTTTGTATTTTTTACCTAATTATTATATTAATCTTGAATTTATTTACAAATATTATTTGTGGAGGTGTGTCCATGAGGAGGATTTATATGAATTAGATTTACAACTCGTCTGTCCAGTGTTCGGGTGGAAGGTCGGGTCTACGGTGCTGACCTATCTGCTCTTTTATAGACCACCCTAAAAAGCAAGATGCAAGACGTAAATAGAAAAAACGGGGGTCAAGGAATTACGTTTTGTAGTTGGAATGTCAAGGGAGTTAATGAGCCAATCAAGAGAGGTAAGGTATTAGCACACTTAAAATCACTCAAAGCAGATATAGCGTTCCTTCAAGAGACTCACCTTTAAAAAGATACACAACATAGATTGAAAGCAAAATGGATCGCTGAAACATATCACTCTTCATTTTCCCATAAGGCAAGAGGTGTCGCAATTTTAATTCGTAATTAAAATTTTAAACCTTTTAAACACATATCAACTATAGCGGACATCAATGGTAGATATATTATACTAGTGGGTGAATTATATTTTAAAAAAAAAAGATTTTTCTCAATGTTTATGGACCAATTTTGATAATCCAATGTTTTTTAAGAATATACTTAATACCATTCCGGAGCTCACACAACATAATTTGATAATTGGTGGAGATTTAAATTGTACATTAGATTCCTATCTCGATAGATCAACAAGACAAAGAAAAGCAAAATCCAAATCAAGTGAATTATTAAACTCGTATATTAATGCCACCAATATCAAGGATGTTTGGAGAATTGAAAATCCATCCGGAAGGGAATACTCATTTTACTCTTCAGTACATAAAACTTATTCAAGGATAGACTACTTTTTAGTAGATTCTAAACTCATCCCATTTACTTATAATTTGAAATATCATAATATTATAATTTCGGATCATGCTCCTTTAACATTCATGATCAAACTAAGTGGTATAACTGATAAGCAAACATAATGGAGACTTAATCCTCAAATTTTAAATGATAAAGCATGCTATGAATATCTTATCAAACAGATAAATATGTTTTTTGAGACACATGACTGCCCTGAAATTTCTGCCTCCCTTTTTTGGGAAACATTTAAAGTATTTATGCGAGGAACGTTAATCTCCGCACAAGCCTTTTGTAATAAAGAGAACTGCGCTAAACAACTGGTATTGGAAATGGAAATAAGACAATTAGATATGGAAAATGCAATTGCGCCTTCTATAATAATACATAATAAAATTGCTGTACTCAAATATAAGTTAAACCAAATATACTCGGACCAATTCATAAAGTTTTATCAAAAGACTAAACAGTTACACTTTGAATTTGGAGATAAACCACAAAAATTACTGGCACGCCAACTCCGGAAACAGGAAGGGGAAAAAACAATATATAAAATTAAATCAGATACGGGAGAAATATTAACACTACCCAAGGATATTAATGATAGATTCTCTCAATACTATCAAACACTTTATTCAACCAAAACGGCAGGGGGATTCTGTAGGAATGGAATTATTCTTGCAGAATTGTAACCTTACTGGTTTAGATTTGAAAGAGAGGGAATTATTAGGGGCCGAAATATCAGTAAAAGATATTGAGGAATCTATTAATTCTTTAAAAAATGGAAAGGCCGCTAGACCAGATGGTTTAAATAGTGAATTTTATTAAAAAAATCATGACTTGATCTCTCCACGCCTATAGACATTATATACTCAAGCATTCATGCAACAGAAACTCCCAGAAACTTTAAATGAATCAACTATAATACTTATTCCAAAAATGGATAAGGACCTTGAAGATCCAGGTTCATATAGAGCAATTGCTCTATTAAACATCGATCAGAAATTTTAACCAAAATTTTAGCACACAGATTAAGCTTAGTGATTTATAAATTAATACACCCCGATCAAACTGGCTTTATTCCAAAACGTTATTCATATTATAATCTGAGATGATTATTCAACATTATATACTCAAATCGAATAGCTGATGAAGACTTAGCAGTCATCTCGCTAGACACTGAGAAAGCATTCGATCAAATTGAATGGCCCTATTTATTTTCGGTGATGGAAAAATTTCCATTAGTTGAGAAGTTTTTGTACATGGGTTAAGCTTTTATATACCAATCCAACAGCCAGAATAATGACAAATCAAATGTTATCAAAAAAAATTGATTTATCTAAAGGTTGTAGACAAGGATGCCCGTTATCACCGTTACTATTCGCGCTTGTTATAGAACCACTAGCAGAAAGAATTCGAGCTCATCCAGAAATATATGGGTATAATACTAAAAATACAGTTAATAAAATTTCTCTATATGCAGATGATGTATTACTATATATTACAAATCCAGAAATTAGTATTCCCTAACCTGTTAAATCTTATAACTCAATTTGGTTTATTCTCGGGATATAGAATCAACTGGAAGAAGAGTGAGATTATGCCAATAATGGAACCTAATTTATATATATTGCAACAATCGCCTTTTAAAAATAGTGAATGAAAAATTTAAATACTTAGGAATCTATGTGACCAAGAAATATACTTCTTTATTTAAATCAAATTTTGTGCCTTTACTTAATAAATTGCATAAGAATATTCAATATTGGAAAACGCTTCCTATTTCAATGCTCGGTAAAATTAATGCAATTAAAATGATTTTCCTTCCTCAACTTCTATACCTCTTCCAATCAATTCCAATATACCTCCCTAAAAATTTATTTTTAAAAATTGACTCTATTGTAACAAGTTTTATTTGGAATTATAAGAATCACAGAATAAGTAAAAAACACTTATGTAAATCTAAGACGAACGGAGGATTAGTCTTACCAAATTTCTTATTTTATTTCTGGGCAGTCAATGTCAAAAACTTAAATTTCTGGTTGGAAGATATGGATCACCAACCAGACTGGTTATTTGCTGGCCATTTGAAATTGGTCTGATTTTCCTATCCCCTACAAAATTGAATAAAAAGATCTATAGTGAAAATCCAATAATACATAGTGGTATTCGAATTTGGAAACAAATAAAAAAGACATTAAAATTGGATAATTTATCACTTTCGCTCCCTATTGCAAATAACCCTTCATTTAAGCCTTCGGTATTGGATAAAGGCTTTACACAATGGAAAAACTATGGAATTAAAAAGATGTGACATCTTTATAGAAAAGGTGTGTTCCTCTCGTTTCTGGAGGTACAACAGAATTATGGATTACATTCAAATAATTTTTTTAGATATTTACAATTGAAAGATTATGTTAAATCACATACACAAGAATACAGAATTAGAGATTCTAGATGAATGTTTGAATAAACATCCCAACACAGTCAAATTAATATCATATATTTATAATATTCTGTTAGATAGCGAGAATCCGTCAACGAAATCACATAGACAGGCATGGGAAAATGAATTAGTTCAACCCATAATGAAAGATATTTGGGATGAAAGTCTACAACATATACATCAATGTTCGTTAAACGCCAGACATTCTTTAATACAATTTAAAATATTACACAGATTGCATTATTCTAAAATAAAATTAAATAGATGTTTTCCTAATATCTCTCCTATCTGCGATAAATGTCAATACTCTGAGGCTAATTTAACCCATACCTTTGTAAATTGCATAAAAATTAAAACATTCTGGGTGGATATTTTTAAAATTATCTCCGTAGTGGTTAATATTCAACTGGATCCCGATCCTAAATTAATAATATTGGGCATATCTGAACAATACCTAAAACTGACAATAAACCAAAGAAATTTCCTGGATTATAGTATAATAACTGGGAAAAAACGAATATTAAAATTTTGGAAAAACCCTGCATCCCCTACAATTAAAATGTGGATTATGGAGATGTCGGAGACCTTGAATCTGGAAAAAATTAGATTTGTCTTAATTGACAAACTGGAATTATTTATTAGAATATGGTCGCCGTTCATAGATTATTTGAAGGGGTAGAATGGGCCAGCGCTGAGGCTCGACGGAAGCTTGAACCCAGGACTAGACGAATAGTTTTGTTTTCTTACCTACGGACCTATCTCCTAAGTTGTATTATGGATAGTTTATTTTATGTTTCTAAGTTTTTTTTTTTCTTTCTCTTTTTTTTCTATCTATTAAAAAATAAAAAATAAATAAATAAATAAAAATACATGTTACTGATAACCTTTACAAAGTTAAATTGAAGTTTGAACTCTTTACACTTAAAATCGAGGTCTCTGAGTTTGAGGTAAGGTGTCTCGTTTCCTCTATTATTCTGCTGATATCGGCAGGGTTGAGGTCACAAATGTCTTGCAGCTGAGGTTTAGCACTTGATCCAATGACCTTCGGAAGCCACTTCCCGTTGCACTAACTCATTAGATTATTGAGTACATTACAATGAATAAAGATAATATCAAATGAAGCAAACTTGCATCCATCTCTGCAGCCATCCAATTGCTTGTGAGAGTCAGAGACATGCAGCACGGAACAGGCCCTTCAGCCCAACCTGTCCATGCCGACCAATATGACCCATCTAAGCTTGCCCCATATGCCTGCATTTGGCCCATATCCCTCTAAACCTGCATTGTACGTACCTAAATATTAAATTGCCCCTAGTGTGTAGGATAATGCTCGTGTATGGGGTGATTGCTGGTTGGCGTGGACTCCGTGGGCCGAAGAGCCTGTTTCCACGCTGTATCTCTAAACAAAACTAAAGCTGCATCATAATTTCCTGACTCTTATACTCAGTGCCTCGACCGATGAAGGCGAACTTACCATATGCCTTCTTTACTAACATCTTTCAATACCCGAGCCCAATCCCAAGGTGTTCCATCACCTAGCATTTAATTAACACAGAAAACATTCAGGAGTGTCACAGGGCATCAGTTTAACTGTGTTGCTGCTTCTCAAATGTGTCTGATGAAGATTGAAGAGAATCATTTAAATAAACTGCTTAGATATTTAACAAGAACACAGCATTAGATACCCATTAGATGGTCACAGTCTGCATCCCACTAGAAATCAAAGTTATTAGGAACATTGTCATTATGAGCAGTTTGACTTAATTACCTACCTTTCTCCCGGTTGGCTACTGGGAGGTTTATTGAAGCTCGATATTCACTTCCCTGCTTTCCAGTGACTTTACTTAACATACCAGTAACTATTACAAAATATTATCTTCATAAGAAACAAGATCAGGTTTAGTTCATGCAGACATACAAACCCATTGACTCCCACAACTATCTCGACTACATTTCCTCCCACCCTGCTTCCTGCAAAGACTCTATCCCCTACTCCCACTAGCCATATTTTCCCAGTTTCACGCCTTTCCGCCTTCCGCAGAGACTGTTCCCTCCGCAACTCCCTGGTAAGCTCATCCCACCCAAACCACCCCCTCCCCAGGTACTTTCCCCTGAAACTGCAGAAGATGCAACACCTGTGGCTATACCCCTCCCTCGATTCTGTCCAGGGACCCCAACAGTCCTTTCAGGTTAGGCAGAGGTTCACTTGCACCTCCTCCAACCTCATCTACTGTATCCGTTGTTCAAGATGTGGACTCTTAAACATCGGTGAGACCAAACGCAGTCTGGGCGATCGTTTCGCGGAACACCTTCGCTCAGCCCACGTGAACCAACCTGATCTCCCAGTTGCCGGACACTTTAATTCTCCTTCCCATTCCCACACAGACCTTTCTGTCCTCGGTCTCCCCCATTGTCAGAGTGAGGCTAAACGCAAATTGGAGGAACAGCATCTTATATTTTGCTTGGGCAGCTTACAGCCCAATGGTATGAATATTGATTTCTCTCACTTCAGGTAGCTCCGGCATTCCCTCTCTATATATCCCTCTCTCACCCAAATCACACTAGCTTCTCATTTCACCCTACAAACTGTTGCCTTTATCATTGTTACTTTTTTGCATATCTTTCATTCATTGTTCTTTATCTCTCCATATGGTGGATGTTAAATATGTGTTTATTGTGTGTTTTGTTATTTACTATATGTATGACTGCAGGCAACGAAATTTCGTTCAGACCGCAAGGTCTGAATGACAATAAAGTTTTCCAAGTTCCATATCGTCTATATCTCTCGTTTCCCTTATCCCTAACCGGTCTGAAGAAGGTTCTCGACCCGAAGCATCACCCATTCCTTCTCTCAGAGATGCTGCCTGTCCTGCTGAATTACTTCAGCTTTTTGTGTCTATCTTAGTTCATGTAGAAGTCTCTTCCCCAGCCAACAATGTGCCATTATGGGTTCCTCTCTTCCTTGGTCATCTGCTACCGGCCCTGATTTGTTCTGGCCTTTTCCTACCTCCAGTTCCTCCCCCTTTATTTTCAGTCTAATGAAGGGTCTTGACCCGAAACGTCACCTATCCTTTTTCTCCAGAGATGCTACCTGACCCGTTGAGTTAATCCAGCACTTTGTGTATTTTAAGGTTTATCTTTGTTGGATTTGCTCACCAATACCACAGCACACGAGGCAAATATTCAGTGATCAGTTGTTAAATAAGCCTTTTTTAAATTTATTCCACATTTTTTAAAAATTGTTTTAGAATTCCATCAGTGTAACAGTGGCGCAGCGGTAGATCTGCTGCCGCACAACACCAGAGATCCTGGTTCGATCCTGACCTTGGGTGTTGTCTGTGTGTGGAGTTTGCACGTTCTCCCTGAAACTGCATGGGTTTCCTCCACATCCTGAAGACGTGCAGGTTTGTAGGTTAATTGGCCCTCTGTAAATTGCCCCTAGTGTGCAGAATAGAACTAGTGCACGGGTGATCAATGGTCGTTGCAGACTCACTGGGCCTAAGGGCCTATTTCCATGCTGTATCTCTAAACTAAACTAATTGTATCTATATAGATTCTGGATAAGTTGTTGTCTTGCTTTTTTAGAATAAAGTTCCACTTGCGTTGGAATGATTTTGTGAGGGAATCGAGAAAGCATACAGCTGTAGTTCCTCACCTATTTATTTCTGGTTACAGAGACGTGTATCGCTCAAAGGCAGGTGATATTACCAGAAGGGCCCCTTGTTCGGGCCGAAGGGCGTCACATCACGATTGAGTGTGAGGTGCAGGGAACACAGCCGTCGCAAGAGCAGAGCTTCGAGTGGTCTGTCATCCTCCCGGAGAGGCCCACGTGGAAGATTCAGATCATCAGCACTCATGATCCTGACTACACATACGCCATGTACAGCCAAAGAGTGAAGTCTGGGGAGATCTACGTGGAGAGAATCACAAGCATCTCTGTTCGGCTACACATCACCAACCTGCGGAAGAGCGATGAAGGCATGTACGAGTGCCACACCCCCAACATGGAGGAGATATACTGGGGATCTTACAATGCATTAATAAAGTTAACAGGTAGGTTACCTCTACTTTCTGTTCAGCTGTCGGGTCACACAGCGCATGGTGGAATAACGGTTAGACCGCATTGGGAGTATTACTCAACAAGTCAGGCAGTACCTGTGGAGAGAAAAACAGACTCAATATTTCAATATCTCCATTTACCCCAATCAGAATGTTATCCTCGGGTTTCCAGCATGAAGCAATCTGTAACGTTCTATTACAAAACTTCCCAGTATGTCGAATCGCAATATTGTGTAATTCTATTAAATGTTTTAAATCTAACAAAAAGTGCAGATAGATTCTTGTCAGCAAGTATGACTATGAGGTTTGTGAGACTGTACTGAGAAGGTAGGCATAGGTCTCAGTTATACAGCACAGAAACAGGCCCTTTGGCCCAACTCACACATGCCGACCAAGATGCGACTACATTTGGCCCATATCACTCTCAACCTATCTTGTCATCATACATGCCCAAATGTCTTTTAAATATTGTTCTTGTTCCTGCCTCAACGACCTACTTCGGCAGCTTGTTCCGTGTACTCACCACCCTCTGTGTGAAGAAGTTGCCCCTCAGGTTCCCATTAAATCTTTCTCCCCTCATCTTAAATCTATGTTCTCTGATTCTTGATTCCCCTACTCTGCGTAAAAGATTCCCTGTATTCACTTTATCTATTTCCCCTCATGATTTTATACACCTTTGTAAGACCACCCCTCATCATCCTGCACTCCAAGGAATAAAGTCCGAACCTACCCATCCTCTCCCTATAACTCAGGCCGCCAAAGTCCTGGCAACATTCTCATAAATCTTCTCTGCTCTCTTTCCAGGTCAATGACATACCTCCTACAGCAGGGTGAACAAAATTAAACAAAACACCGTATATAATCCATATGCTGCCTCACCAAGGTGTTGTGTGATTAGTTTAGAGATACTGCGTGGAAACATCCCGTTAGGCCGGCCGAGTCTATGCCAACCAGCGATCACCCATTTGTTCTATGCTATCCCAGTTTTGCATCCACTCCCTACACACTAGGGGCAATTTATAGAAGCCAATTAACCTACAAACCTGCACGTCTTTGGGATGTGGGAGGAAACCAGAGCACCTGGAGGAGACCCACACGGTTACAGGGAGTATGTGCAAACTCCACACAGACACCATCCATGGTCAGGATAAAATCCCTGAGGGTGTATGGCAGCAGCTCTACTGCTGCACCACTGTACCGCTCTAATGCCATTGTGCAGCTGTAACATAACCCCCAACCCTCTATGCACTTCTTGCAACAGACTGAAGGAGCTCGTCGGAGGAAAGCTGAGAATCACGCCCATTGGTGTGCTGCTTTCTTTTCCTAAAGGGCATTTGTGAAAAGGTTAACGAGACTGGTGTACTGAGCTTCAGATTTTGTAATAATATTTTTATTATAAGTAATCCATCATAACAACGGTATAACAACTTTTCAAATACACAACCAACTTATTTCAATAAGTATACGAATGTTACAAGTGATTCTTATAAACTTCTATTTTTTTAGAAAGTAGAAAAAGAAAAGAATAGATTTTAATCAATAAAAATAGTGATTAAATAATAATTTTGATATAGAAGAAGAGAGAAGAAAAAAAAATGTATATATTCTTGTTATATGTATTTAATTAAAACAAAGTATTATATATATTAAAAAAAAGAGAGATTATAGTATGCATCTTAATAGTGAATAACACAATTTCAAATAGCAATGTCAATAGAGACATGTATACAAATCAAAAAGACAAACAGAAAGTTATTTTCATCTGATCCTGCCGGGTTCCCATTGAGTTGTGATGCCAAGAACAGCTACCCCTTCAAATATTCTGTATATGGAGACCATATCTGTTCAAATTGACTGATATTTACTTGAATAAATCTACACTTCAGATTTATTCAAGTGTAGCCTAATTCCTGCGTACCACCTACACACAAACACTTTCCACTCGGAATCCCAAGAGCAACATTTCTATCCAATTTAGGATTATCATAGATCAAAAATGATAGTAGGATTAGGCTATTCGGCCCATCAAGTCTACTCCGTCATCAATCATGGCTCACATCACTCCCTCCTAACCCCATTCTCCTGCCTTCTCCCCATAACCTCTGACAGCAATACCAATCAAGAATCTATTTATCTCTGCCTTAAATGTATCCATTTGCTATTATACAATGGCAAGACACCGTATGGCCTATCAGTGTCTTGAGCCAAGAGAAATAGGACAGGAATAATTGGCTTGAAGTATGATGAGGGTTTGACGGCACTGGGCCAGCATTCGCTGTTTAGAAGGATGAAAGGGGATGTCATTGAAACTTTCCAAATAGTGAAAGGCCGAGAAAGAGCAGATGCAGAGGGAAAGATAGATCAGACATGATTGAATGGCGGCGTAGATTTGATGGTCAAATGGCCTAATTCTGCTGCTATGACTAATGAACTTATCAGGGAACTACTGAGATCCTGTTTGTGCCTTGATATACGCGGTGTGATGCCTTCAAGTGATTCTAAGACATGTCTTTCTCTAGTTATTCCAGATACACTGAGTGCAACATTGGTGCCTCAGGTCATCAATAAGGTGGAAGGCGATTCGCTGGAGCTGGTCTGCGAGGTATCCAAACAAACGCCGTACCACACGCATGTGGCCGTCACATGGTACCTGGAGAAGGGAGGTCAGGCGGTCCAGGTCATCGCTCTATCGCAAGATTTCATCCTGAGTGCAGGAGAGCTGTACAAGCAAAGGCAGGAGTCGGGAGACGTGAGATTGGACAAGATGGGTGCCACCTCGTTCCGGCTCACCGTCCACAAGTTACAGAGGTCCGAGCAGGGGCAGTTTCACTGCCAGAGTGTGGAGTGGATGCAAGATCCAGACAAATCCTGGCAGGAGCTGTCTGAAAGGCGGACGCACAACGTCACTGTCAATGTCAGAAGCCTGGGTATGGAGCAATGGTGGTTCATAAGTGCATAAGTTCTCAGAGGAGAATTAGGCCATACTCTGCCATTCAATCATGGCTGATCTATCGCTTCCTCCTAACCCCATTCTCCTGCCTTCTCCCCATAATCCCTGGCAACCGTAGTAATCGGGAATCTGTCAGTCCCCAACTTAAAAATACCCAATGACGGCCTCCACTGCCATCTGTAGCAAAGAATTCTACAGATTCACCACCATCTGGCTAAAGAAATTCCAGCTCATCTCCTTTCTGAAGGTACATCCTTTATTCTGAGGCTGTGCCCTGTGATTCGAGACTCTCCCACTAGTGGAAACATCCACTGTATCCAGACCTTTCACTATTCAGTAAGTCTCAATGAGTCCCCGCCCCCATCCTTCTAAACTCCAGTGAGTACAGGTCCGGTGCCGACAAATGCGCATCATATGTTAACCCAATTATCTTGGGAGGGGGGCTGCTGCTCCAGGCCCGCGGGGAGGGACAGCCCGCGGGGAGCCACCCGGGGTTGCAGGAGCGCCAACCAGGGCTGGCCTGCGGGGAAGGACAGGAGCAGGACCCAGGCCAAGGATAGAGGTGAGGAGGGAGAGTGGGGGGTGGGATAGGAGGGGAGATGAGGAATGGGAGAGGAAGGGGATAGAGGGAGAGGAGGGGGGAGTGGGGGTGGGATAGGAGGGGAGATGAGGAATGGGAGAGGAAGGGGATAGGGGGGGAGTGGGGGAGGTAGGGAGTGGGGAATAGGAGAGGAGGGCAGTGGGGAAGGTGAGGAGGGAGAGTGGGGGAATGGGATAAGAGGGAGGTGAGGAATGGGGGACCAGGGTGGATAGAGGGAGAGCAGGGCGGTAGGGAGGGTAGAGGGGTTATGGAGAGAGGGAGGGGGAGACTGAGGGTAGGTGAGAGGGATGGGAGGTAAGAGGGAGGGAGAGGTGAGAGGGACAGGGGAAAGTAGAGGGAGGGTGAAGAGGAGGTGAGGGAGAATGGAGGACAATAGGGGTAGGAGGAGGGATGCCCATCAGCCGACAATGCGCAGTTGGGGGCTATGGGTCAGTGGTGGAATTTTGCATTGGGGTACCAGGCCTCCCTTGTGACACGAATCCAATGGGTCCCACTTGGTCTAGTATATATATATATATTACTGAAACTCTCTTCTTGGTTGTATCTATGTCTGTGATTTTGTGCGTCTGTCTGTGTGTGTGCGTGCATGTATGTGATGAGTGTGATCCTGAAATTACGCCAAAACGGTACACCAATAATACTACAATAATGTTTGGACCACCTTACTCACCATTGTCCTGTGGTGTGGCGTGGTGTGTCAAAGTTTCATTCAGATTGATGTTATATTTTACAAGTTATTCACATTTTAAACTTAAAAAATTTAACTTTTCACTTAACGTTTCACTGTAAAAAATCAAATTCCATGCTGGCCCTGCCCATTACAATGTAACAAATTACAGGACACTGAGTCATTGTAACGGGCAGGGGCAGGGGAAGTGGAATTGTTTTTTTTTTAGGTTTATAAAGAGGGAGGGTTAAGAGGAGAGGGTGGGAGTGCTGGGGGATGAGGGGAAATGAGACGCGCCTGTGCAGTTGGGGGCTATGGGTGAATGGTGGAATATTGCGTTGGTGGGACGGGTTGCGTTGGGGTAACGGGTGAGTGGTGGAATATTGCGTGGGAGGAACGGGTTGCATTGGCGGACCAGGCCTCCCGTGTACCAAGACCAAGTATTATTTTTATATATTTACACACACACACACACACACACACACACACACACACACACACACACACACACACACACACACACACACACACACACACACA
This sequence comes from Okamejei kenojei, assembly GCA_035221665.1. NCBI lineage: Eukaryota > Metazoa > Chordata > Chondrichthyes > Rajiformes > Rajidae > Okamejei > Okamejei kenojei. The sequence goes on from CM069142.1 coordinate 34,475,875, forward strand.
CACACACACACACACACACACACACACACACACACACACACACACACACACACAAAAATATGGTATTAATAGACAGAAAGGATCCAAGTCCACAAATGAAAGTAGCAACAAAAATAGATGGAGTGGTAAAGAAGGCATATTGAGTATAAGAGTTGGGAAATCATGATGCTGCCTTATAAGATCAAAAGCCCTTTAACTAGCTTCGCAGTCCGCATCTATGTATCCCCTTTGTGTTCACACCTGTTTTTATCCCTCGCCTTTGTCTGACAATCTTGCTATCAGGGAACCCCATCGCCTATGATAACCTATTGCTGGCCATGATTTGTTCTGCCCCCTCTTCTCCCTTCCAGTTTTGTCTCCCACCCCCTCCCCCATGCCCCCCAACAAACAGTCTGAAGAATCCTGACCTGAAGCATCACCTATCCAAGTTCTCCAGAGATGCTGCCGGATGTGCTGAGTTAATCTAGCATTTTGTGTCTATCTTTGGTATAAACCAGTATTTGTAGTACCTTGGGTACACAAAAGGCTGGAGAAACTCAGCGGGTGCAGCAGCATCTAAGGAGCGAAGGAGATAGGCGACGTTTCGGGCCGAGACCCTTGTCGTTACATTATAAGGCTTTGGTTCGGCTGTATTTGGAGTATTGTGTGCAATTCTGGTTGCCTCATTTCAGGAAGGATGTGGAGACTCTGAAGAGGGTGCAGATGAGGTTTACAAGAACGATGCCTGCATCAGGGGGTTTAGTTACAGAGAGGTTGTACAGACTTGGATTGTGAAGACTGATTGCAGCAACCAGAAGCAATTGTAATTTAACTTCATTTAGAGATGCAGCACGGAAACAGGTCCCTCCGAACCCACGCCTACCATCAATCACCCGTTCATGCCAGTTCTATCTTATCCCACTTACTCATCCACTCCCTAAACACTTGGGGCAATTTACAGAGGGCTAATTAACCTACAAACCTTGGAAGGTAGTAGAAAACCGGAGCACCTGGAGAAAACCCACGCGGTCACAGGGAGAACGTGCAAACTCTACACACAGACAGCACCCGAGGTCGGGATCGAACTTGGGTCTCTGACACTGTAGAGGCATTCCAACCATTCAGTTACTTTAATCATTATGTGTTATTTTTCCCTTGCCGACAGTTGACTTTCTCCTTTGGATGGTAACCAGTGAACTGCTGGTAATCTGAATAATTATAGTAGTGACAGGAGATGATAAGGGATAATATACCATTGGACAGGTTAATTATGGTGGAGGCGAGTTTAAATGTAGCTTTTCTGTTGAACTTGGAGACAATGACCTTTAATAAAACACAGTGTTATATTAATGGAGTGTGAATCACTGCTATTAAGCCTCAGCAAACGTCAACAGCAAACATCTCCCGGTTGCCAAACATTTTAACTCCACTTCTCATTTCCATACTGAGCTTTCTGTCCTGGGCTTCCTCTGCTGTCAGAGTGTGGCAAAACTCAAATTGGAGGAACGGCAGCTCATATTTTGCTTGGGCAGCTTACAACCCAGTGGTATGAATTATGATTTCTCTACTTGTAAGTAACCCTTGCATTCCCTCTCTTCCCCGTCCCCTCCCCACCCTAGTTCTCCCACCAGTTTCATTGTTTGTATTCCTTCATTATCCACCTCTTTCACCGCCAACAATGGACCAATGTGGGCTCCACCTTTCCTTGATCATCTTGCTGTCCTTGATTTGTTCTTTTCATACCTTTCTGTCTTTTGTTCTTTAACTCCTCATTCCTCTAGTTTCCCTCTCCCCTGACTTTCACCTTAAATCTATGTCCTCTAGTTCATGATTCCCCAACCTTGGGTGAAAGACTCTGTGCATCTGTCCTATCTATTCCCCTCATGATTTCAACATACACAGAGGGCGCATACTGAAATTTTAAAATACTATAATATTTCATAAAAGCAGAATTAGGCCATTCATCCCATCAAGTCTACTCCGCCATTCAGTCATGGCTGATCTACCTTTCCCTCTCAACCCCATTCTTCTGCCTTCTCCCCATAACCCCTGATTCCCTTACCAATCAAGAATCTGCCAATCTCTGCTTTAAAAATGTCCATTGATGGCCTCCACAGCCGCCTGTGGCAATGAATTCCACAGATTCACCACCCACTGACTAAAATAAAATAATCAGATAAAGTGTAATGGGCTATTAATGTTCAGAGTTTTGTTTGAGTTGAGTTTAATAGCCTGATGGCTGTGGGGAAGTAGCTATTCCTGAACCTGGATGTTGCAGATTTCAGGCTCCTGTACCTTCTACCTGAAGGCAGCGGGGAGATGAGTGAATGTCCAGGATGGTGTGGATCCTTGATGATGCTGTCAGCCTCTTTGAGGCAACAACTGTGGTAGATCTCCTCGATGGTTGGGAGGTTAGAGCCGATGATAGACTGGGCAGTGTTTACAACTTTTTGCAGTCTTTTCTGCTCCTGGGTGCACAAGTTGCCGAACCAAGCCAATGATGCAACCGGTCAGCACTTCTCTACTGTGCACCTGTAGAAGTTCGAGAGTCCTCCTTGATTTACCGACTCTACGTAATCTTCTCAGGAAGTAGAGGCGCTGATGTGCTTTCTTTATAATTGCATCAGTGTTCTCGGACCAGGAGAGGTCTTCAGAGATATGCATGCCCAGGAATTTGAAGCTTTGACCCTTTCCACCATTATCCCGTTGATATAAACGGGACTATGGGTCCCCATCCTACTCCTTCCAAAGTCCACAATCAGTTCCTTGGTTTTGCTGGTGTTGAGGGCCAGGTTATTGTGCTGGTACCATTTGGTCAAGCGGTCGATATCACTTCTATACTCTGACTCATCCCCATCAGTGATACATCCCACAACAGTGGTGTCGTCAGCGAACTTGATGATGGAGTTCGCACTATCACCAGCTACGCAGTCATGAGTATGGAGTGAGTACAGCAGGAGGTTGAGCATGCAGCCTTGAGGTGCTCCCGTGTTGATTGTTATCGAGGCTGACACATTTCCACCAATACAGACAGACTGTGGTCTGTGAATGAGGAAGTTGAGGATCCAATTGCAGAGGGATGTGCAGAGACCCAGTTCTGAGAGTTTGGTAACCAGCTTGGAGGGGATGATTGTGTTAAATGCCGAGCCGTAGTCGATGAATAACAGGCTGACATATGAGTTTTTGTTGTCCAAGTGGTCCAGAGCGGTGTGGAGGGCCAGCAAGATCGCATCCACCGTTGATCTCTTGTGGCGGTAAGCGAACTGCAGTGGGTCCAGGTTTTTGTCGAGGTTTTTGTCAACTCTCAAAGCATTTCATCACCACAGGCGTTAGTGCCACTGGTCGATAGTCATTGAGGGTGTCACCTTGCTCTTCTTGGGCACCGATATAATTGATGCCCTTTTAAAGAACATTGTGATTAAATAAAAATTTAAACTAAACTAAAATTAAACTTAACTACATCTTCTAGCTAAACACAATACACTAACTGGCGCTTGCTTTATTTGCAGGTAAGGAGTTTCGTTCTCTCATTAAAGCCAAGGAAGTGAATATTAATGTAGGAGGCTCACTGGAGATTACCTGCATGGTGGAAGCTCAGAATCCTGCAGAGCGATTCTTCACGGTGGTCTGGTTCCTGAACAATGATGAGATAGTCCGTATGGAACCCAGTGCGGTCCTGTCCTTCCACGGGGAATACGGAGCGAGGGAGAATTTGGGAAAGTTGGCTGTCAGGAAGAAAGACGACAAGGAATACGTTCTGAAACTGTACCAGATTACAATGGAGGACGGTGGGAGATATCACTGCCAGGTGGAGGAGAGTGAGAAAGTTACAATGGGAGCGTTCTCATCCAACAGGTCCGAGGAGATTGCAATCACTGTGCAAAGGCCACGTAAGGAACACGGACTTAAACAGCTTTCTTATTTTATTGTGACTAAGATAAAGTAACAGGAAAATAATGCAATTTGGTCGTGTTTTTGATACAGCAATAGATATCGTTTTGCTGTTTACAATGCAGTAATAGAGAAAACAATGCATTTTGTAGTGTTTATGATATTGTAATAGATACGATACCTTTGTAGTTTATGTTACAGTAATAGATAAAGTACATTTTGTAGCATTTACAAAACAGTAAAAGATTAAATCGTATATTTTTAGTGTTTACGATTAATCAATGAAGTTAATGCATTATTAGTGATAATATAGCAATAGAAAAAATTGTGCACTGTTAATGTGTATGATACATTGATAGATAAAATAGTGCATTTTGATTGTAAGAAGATCTCGGCTCAGCCACAATATTGAAAAGGGTGGATGAAGCATTAATCTTGGGCAATAAAAACCAGATCAGTCTTGTGCACTCCACAATATTGCAATCGCAGTTGGTGCATGGATGAAGTGGAGGTGGGACTGGACTGAAAAAGCCTTGGCATTGGATTCAATTCATTCCTAGCCCAGTTAGGAGTAACTTTATGTATTTTTTGGCCTGGAATCCAGAATCTGTAGTTCCTTGTATCAAGAGTAAAATAGTTGGCTTTTTAGTAGGATGGATGTATGATAATGCATCGTTGGTAAGGCAAGTTTAGTCTGAAGAAATGTCCCAACCCTATCCATGTTCTCCAGAGATGCTGCGTTGAGTTACTCCAGTGTTTTGTGTAGTTTTGTTTTCACCACAAAACATTATTATTATTTGTCGTTATGTTACCTAACATTATCAATTCAAAAGATAAATACAAATGCTGGAGCAACTCAGAGGGTCAGGCAGCATCTCTGCAGTAAAGGAATAGATGATGTTTTGGATCGAGACCCTTCTTCAGATGGAATAGTGAAAGGCCTGGATAGAGCGGATGTGGAGAGGATGTTTCCACTATGGGGAGAGTCTAGGACCAGAGGCCATAGCCTCAGAATAAAAATACGTACCTTTAGAAAGGAGATGAGGAGGAATTTCTTTAGTCGGGGGATGGTGAATGTTTGGAATTCATTGCCACAGAAGGCTGTGGAGGTCAGGTCAATGAATATTTTAAAGGTGGAGATTGATAGGTTCTTGATTAGTAAGGGTGCCAAGGGTTATGGGGAGAAGGTAGGAGAATGGGGTTGAGAGGGAAAGATAGATCAGTCGTTATTGAATGGCAGAGTAGACTTATTGGACCAAATGACCTAATTCTACTCCACCAACTTGTAAACATGATTTAAATCTTGCTTTTCCTCTACCAAGTATACATTGCATCAAAGACTGCCGACATTAACACCAACTCTCTCTTGCTTCACAGAGGCCGACCTTAAGGTGGAGATCAGCATTAATGCAACAAACATTTTGGAAGGGGATGTTCTTCTGTTTGCCTGCAACGTTCGCTCGGGGGCCTCCGTGCCTGGGCAGCTTTCTGTTATTTGGCAGTTCATGGACAAACACAACGTGAAGAGCGATATAATTGAGATGCAGCAGAATGGTGTCCAAGTCACGGCTCCGCCCTACCGTGAGCGAGTTGGTCACGGAGAAATCCGGATGGTCAGAGTGGGGTCCGATGCTTTCACCTTGGGCATTTACGATGCCAGGACTTCAGACGAAGGAATGTACTCCTGCAAAGTGATGGAATGGACAGCGGTGCTCAACCAAAACTGGAAACTAATCGGAGAATATGTCAGCAGTGATAAGGCAGTGACGATTAAATCTCTGGGTGAGCATTTCAACATCAAGTATCTATGATACTTTGTTTTGATGCAAGGGATTTACAGCCTAGCGGCACAGTCAGAGTCATTCAGCATGGAAATAGATCCAACTCACCCACGCTGACCAAGATGTCCCATCTACACTAGTCCGTGTGGCCAATATCCTTCCAAGCCTTTCCTATCCATGTACCCGTCCAAGTATCGCTTATATTCAATGATCACTGATACATTATTGTCACGTGTACCTAGCTGCAGTGAAATTTATTTTGCACACGTTTCTGGCACAAACAAAGTCACCTAAGTTCACCGAACGGTCCTATCTTCTTATAGTACCTGCCTCAACTACCTCCTCTGGCAACTCATTCCATATACCCCCCACCATCCGTGTGGAAAAATGTTGCCCCATAGGTTCAGTTTACAGAAGCAGTGGGGAAATAGATCCTTCGGCCAACTGACTCCATGCTGACCACCAATCACCGTTCCCACCGTTCCCAATCACCGTTCCCACTAGTTCTATGTTATCCCACTTTCTCATCCATACCCTACACACGGGGCAATTTATAGAGGGCCAATTAAACTACAAACCGGAAGTCTTTGGGATGTGGGAGCACCCGGAGGTAACGCGTTTAGATGAATTTCTCTCTTTTTAAACATTTGTTGACAGAAAGCATCTTTAAAGTCATTGCCATAACCCGCACGCCAACTGCAAGATACTACGGTACATTTGAACTGCAGTGCTTCATACAGCCACCAATCATCAGTCACCTCCCAATTGACGTGTCGTGGAAATTTCAGCCGGCTAATTCGACCGAGAGCTTCCACCTTGTGACTTTCAGCCACGACACTGCGATCGAGTGGGGAGACAAGGCGGTGAGCTTCAAAGGGAAAATGACAGTGGCTAAAACAGCGTCCAACACGGTCCGCTTGCACGTGTCCAGTGTCAGCAGCCTGGAAGCTGGCAAGTTTCTGTGTGACGCAGTATTGTGGAAAAGACAACGGCCGGATCAATGGGTCAGGGTAGTCAGCATGACGTCAAACATCCTGCAGGTGGTAGTTCAAGCCCCAGGTAAGGCAATCATCCCTCCTCGTCTTTGTATGTTCCCAGCTTGGCTTCCTCTTTTTACTACAAGGAAGAAAAATAGGACTTTTAAAATGTTAGTTAGTTAGTTTAGTTTGTGGTCACGTGTACCGAGGTACAGTGAAAAGCTTTTGAGCGTTATCCATTCAGCGGGAAGACAACACGCGATTGCAATCAAGCCTTCCGCAGTGTACAGATACGGGATCAAAGGTATAATGTTTAGTGCAAGATAATGCTTAGTCCAGTTAATAGACACAAAATGCTGGAGTAACCCAACGGTTTAGGCAGCATCTCCTGAGAAAAGGAATAGGTGACGCTTTGGATCGGAACCCATCCTCAGAATGAGGGTGTCTTTGGAAGGGTTCCAACTCGAAATGTCACCTATTCCTTTTCTCCACAGAAGCTGCCCGACCTGCTGAGTTACTCCAGCATTTTGTGTCTATTGAAGTCCAGTAAAGTTTGATTAGAGATCGTCCGAGGGTCTCCAGTGAGGTAGGTGGGAGGTCAGGACCGCTCTCCAGTTGGAGGGTGTTTCAGTTGCCTGATAATTCAGTTGAATATTAAATCAAAACACACAGTGCTGGAGTAACTCAGTGGGTCAGGCAGCATCTGTGGAGGGAATGGTTTGGCTACATTTTAGGTCAGGAACCTTCTTCACAGTTGCTAATATTCAAAATATGAACAATCTGACTGAAGAAAATTTGAAGTAAAACCTAACTGATTGTTGTAAATGAATTAAAATATTAATTAAGGTGAAGTTAAAAATCACTTGGTTCAAGGATGTGGAAGGAAACTGGAGCACCTGGAGGAAACCCACGCAGAACGTGCAAACTCCATACAGACAGCACCCTAGGTCAGGGTCGAACGCAGGTCTCTGGCATTGTGAGGCAGCAGCTCTACCAGCTGCGCCACTGTGCTTAAATGGTACAAAGAAATATAATAATGTTTTTTTTTAATGTTTTCTCTTCTACTTCTGCAGTAAGCCAGTTGCAGCTTGCACAAGGGGACACAACTATATGGAAAAGGGTTAGCGACGTCATTGAACTCGATTGTAAAATCTTTGCTCAAACCCGGAATGATTCCCAGTTCTCTGTCTCATGGCTCTTCAAAAAGCCACAAGCGCAGAAGGAGATAACTCTTCTGAGCATCGATCGCAACAACGTCATTCGATACGACAAGGAATTGCGAGCCAGCGATCGGGAGGGGCCGAAGATGTGGGTTGAGAAGACTTTGCGTGATCTTTACAAACTAATTATAGGGCAAGCTGATGTGACCGATCAAGGGAATTACTGTTGTGCGGTCACAGAATGGCTTTTAGACCCCAACAATGTTTGGTATAAAGTGGGCAAGGCCGTATCGGCAGCGACCACTGTCCAAGTGCATACACCAGGTAAACAAATCTCTCAAACGCCTCTTGACTGGAACCAATGCCACTGATTTAGGTGACGGTTTAGGTGATTGTTTACATCTCCATGAGTTCTCCAAAAGTCTCAAAGTGCTGGAGTAACTCTGTGGGTCGGGCAGCATCTCTGGACAACACGATTTTGGTGATGATTCACCTATTCCTTTTCTCCATAGATGCTGACCTGCTGAGTCTCTGTTCAGTGTAAACCAGCATTTGCACTTTCATCCTACGCCACTGAGTTAGATTGAAGTCTTGGTTTAGGTTTATTGTTATTGTTTGTGCACCGAGGTACAGTGAATAACTTTGCCAAGCACGGCAACCAAGCAGATCAGATATACCACACGTAGATAGAGGCAGCACAGTGGCACAGCAGTGGAGTTGCTGCCTCACAGCGCCAGAGTCCCGGGTTTGATCCTGACTACGGGTGCTGTCTGTATGGAGTTTATACATTCTCCCTGTGACCGTGTGGGTTTTCTCCGGGTGCTCCAGCTTCCTCCCACGCTCCAAAGCGTCCAAGTTTGTAGGTTAATTGGCTTCGGTAAATTATAAAATTGACCCTAGTGTGTAGGATAGTGCCAATGTACAGGGTGATCACTGGTGGGTGGGCAGAAGGGCCTGCGACCAGGCTGTATCTCTAAAGTCTAAATATACAGTCATTTCAAAAAGACACAAAGTGCTGGAGTAATTCAGCGGTTCAGGCAACATCTCTGGAGAAAATGGATCGGCGATGTTTCGGGTCGAGACTGAAGAAGGGTCCCGACCCGAGACATCCCCTATCCATTTTTATGGAAATGCTACCTGACTCGCTGAGTTACATATATTCATAACTTCCTAAGTCATAGGAGCAGAGTTAGGCCCTTTGGCCCATCGAGTCTGCTCTTCCATTCAATTTTAGCTGATCTATCATTCCCTCTCGTACCGATTCTCCTGCCTTCTCCCCAGCCCTCCCCACTTACTCCAACATTTTGTGTCTATCTTTGGCCTGTCAGCATCTGCAGTTCCTTTTTATTGCATTTGGACTAAATGAAGTGCCACTGTTGTCCCTGTCTTCCGTCGGTTCTGCAGATGCCAATCTACAAGTCGCTGACACGGAGAGGTATGAGTCACTCAAGGAGGATGCTGCCTTTGAACTCGAGTGTGTTATCAACAACCAAACGCAGGCAAGCTCTCAGTTCTCCGTGACATGGTTCTTCGAAAGCGAGGGGCAGTCCAGGGCATCTCGGAGAGAGCTGCTCCATACAGATCGCAACAACATCCAGCGTGACCTTGGGAACCTCACGGCAGATTCCCACAAGTCGACACTGCAAAGTGTGAAGGTTTCCAGCAATAACTACAAGCTGATCATGACCAGCGTGGCGCCAGCTGATAGTGGCGTCTACTATTGCAGTGTGGAGGAATGGGTCACAAACGGCCAGAATCAATGGGCTCTTCAAGGAAGCGATGAATCCGGAAGAACAACCCTTAATGTACAACCTTCAGGTAATGCCAGCAGCCATTTTACCCAGGGTGGCATGGTGGCCAAGTGGTAGAGTTGCTGCCTCACAGCGCCAGAGACCCGGGTTCGGATCCTGACTACAGGTGCTGTCTGTACCGAGTTTTACGTTCTCCCTGTAACCGTGTGGGTTTTCTGCGGGTCCTCCGGTTTCCTCTCGCGTCCCCAAAAAGCACAGGTTTGTAGCTTAATTGACTTGGGTAAAAATTGGACATTGTCCCCAGTGTGTGTCGGATAGTATTAGTGTACAGGACATGGACTCGATGTGCTGAAGGGCCTGTTTCCACCTTGTATCTCTGAAGTAATTCGACCTATTTTATTATTCTCCTTCTTTGACAACATGACCTGCTTCGAGCCATAAAAACAGGCAATTCTGCCCAACTTGCCCTTGCTGATCAAGATGCCCCATCTACACTGTTCCCACCTGTTTGCTTTTGGCCCATATAACATCTTTAATAACATGATAATGTCTTTAATAAGCTTTAGAGTAATAGCTAAATATATAATTATCCTGAAGGTATACATAGAATAAATAAAAGCTTTATTGGAATAATTAAATTCTCCAAATTCAAAATCCTGTGATTTTCTATAAAGAAAAAAAAAATTACTTACAGAATTATACAAATGAGCCGTCCGACCCAACCTAGTCAATGGTGGATATGCGGTGCTGGAGTTACTCAGCAGGTCAGGCAGCATCTCTGGAAAACATGGATAGGTGACGTTGGTCCCAACCCAAAACATCCCCTATCCATGTTCTCCAGAAATGCTGCTGGACCTGCTGAGTAACTCCAGCACCGCATGTCCTTTTGTGTAAACCAACATCCGCAGTTCCTTGCTTCCACTGTGAAAGGTGGAATTTATTTTCCAGTAGCAACTCTTCCACCTTTTCCTAATATGATTATATTATGTGTTCTAAATGTGGACTAGCTAAGTTTCATAATAAAACTTACTTTGATTCGACCTCAAGTTATGTTTTGCAAAACTTCTCCACTTTTGTCTCTTTGGAAATGAACACACAATCTTAGTTCACTTTTATTTTGTCATTAGTGAGGTTATGATTTGAATATTTGTTCTGTAAAATCTCTGAGTTCTTCGAATTCATTTAAATTCCACAAATAATATGTTGAGTTTTGAGTTTCGTTCATTGTCACGTGCACCGAGGTACAGTGAAAAGCTTCTGTTGTGTGCTAACCAGTGATAACACATCATATATTGGAGTGCTGGAGGATGGGAAGTGATTTAAATGGGTACATGGATGGGAACGGTTTAGAGGGACGTGGGCGGGTGGGACTAGTGTAGATGGGGTATCTTGGTCGCCAGGGACTTCCACCCTCGCTTGTATCCACCTATCACTCACCAGGCTTTGCCTCAATCCAACTCACTTTTCCAGCTTTCTCCCGCCTACTGCAATCATTCCAAAGAAGAGTCTTGAGCTGGCCCGCTGAGTTCCTCCAGCACTTTGTGTTGCTCTACTCTGTACTCCTCTGGGTCTCCCTCCATCATTAATTTAGCTTATTGAGTTAAAAAATACAATGTGGAAACAGGCCTTTGAGCCCACCGAAGCCACGCCGACCAGCGATCACCCCATACACTATTCCTATCCTTCACCTAAGGGCCAATTTACAAAAGCAAATTAACCTACAAACCTGTACGTCTTTGGAGTGTAGGTGGAAAGCAGAGCACCTGGAGAAAATCTACCACTGCGCTACTGTGCCACCTCACGTTGCCTCTAAGTTTATTTATTATTTCTGGCTGTTTCTATTTTCTTCCTCCAAGGGAACCTTCAGACTGTTGAACACCACACATCACTACATCACTACCCCAGCAACAGCGGACTAAAATGGACCTTGTTTTAGTTGCGCTGTAGAACTTTGGTTTTGCACTATTATGATCTAGTTGCCTAACAGTACTGATCATAGATTGATAGTATTGTTCATTATTGTATATTTATTTGAATCCTTTACGTTAATGGACCTGTTACGCTGCAGCAAGTAAGAAACTCATTGTTCCGTTGCCGCCACATATGACAATTAAACACTCTCGGCTCTTGAATTCCATTATTTTTCTTATCACTGAAATTAAACTATTGGGATTATTGTTCCCTGGAGATATTTCACTTCCCTTTTCAAATTTCCCATTACCCAAGCTATTGCACAGACCCTTGGCATCTATTTAAAGCAAATTGTTATGTGTAATTGTGTTTCTGTTTTCCTGGATTCTCTCCCTTACCAGAGTCAACCATTCAGATCAAGACTTTGATTGTCTTCATTTGATTAGCTTTTTATTTTAAATGCGGCTTTATTATTTTAATCTCGCGTTTTGATGCTGTGTCAGCAGATTCCCTGATAAATGCCAAAACTAAATAATTACTTCATATATCTTATTTTTAATACTGCATTCTGTGATTTAATCCTGTCATAGACCGTAGAACATTGAACAGTACAGCGCAGGAGCAGGCCATTCGGCCCACAATGCCCATGCCAAACACAATGCCAAATGAAAATAACCTCTGCCTGCATGTGATGCATATCCCTCCGTGGGGTCAGCCCACTCCACGACAGAAGGGGGAGGATTTGTAGTTTAGTTTAGAGATACTGCGTGGAAACAGGCCCTTCGGCCCACCGAGTCTGTGCCAACCATTGACCCCCACACACAAATACTATCCTACACACTCTGGGGACAATTTACAATTTTACTAAAGCCAATCCTGTACGTCTTTGGAGTGTGGGTGGAAACTGGAGCACCCAGAGAAAACCCACGCAGTCACAGGGAGAACGTACAAACTCCATACAGACAGCACCCGTGGTCAGGATTGAACCGGGGACACTGGCGCTGTGAGGCAGCAATGCTACTGCTGTGCCGCCTGTATTGCAACTTTCCTTTTACTTGACATTTGTCAAGTCTTTCACGTTTTTCTTTTGTCTTTTGATGAAGTAATTCAGTTGTTTTTATTTGCCTTCCAAATTGATTTTGTTAAAAATCATTTTCTCTAATAATCTTTTGTAATCTTTATTATTGTTCTTCCCTGCTGTTCATGTACCAAGTTTGATACTTTCTTTTCACTCATTTTCATTCCTCCTGCATCTTAATTCATCCGTAGGGCTTAGTTTGTTTTTATTTGAGTAGCCTATATTTTCCTGGCCTCTGTTGGAAGCTCGTTTATATGTTCCCCACTGTTTTTCAATCTTATTTTCTGCCAACAATATTGTGTATTTTATTTACCAGGTTCTAGTCTTATACCCTTGACGCTGTCTGGTCTCCATTCTGTGGCAGGCTCATTATCTTACCCATGTCCTCAATAATTATCTTAACGCATGTTATATTATTTGGGCACTTGAAGAAGGGCCCTGACTAGAAACGGCACCTGTCCATTCATTCCACGGATACTGCCTGACTCGTCGAGTTCCTCCAGCGCTTTACGCTTTGCTCAAGATTCCTGCATCTGCAGTTCCTAGTGTCTTTATATTATTTGGCACATCCATAGAACACCCATGTTCTCTAGAGATGCTGCCTGACCCTCTGACTTACTCCAGCAATCTGTCTTATTTTGTAGACCCAGCATCTGCAGTTCCTTGTTTTAATATTATCTGGTATTGTTTTATTAAAAGACCATAGGACACAGGAATGTTCAGCCCATCTAGTCTACTCCGCCATTCAATCATGGCTGATCTAGTTTTCCCTCTCAACCCTGTTCTTCTGCCTTCTCGCTGTAACCTTTAATGTGCTCACTAATGGAGAACATCAATCTTTGTTTTAAAAATACCCAATGACTTGGCCTCCACTGCTGCCTGTGGCAATGAATTCCACAGATTCATCATCTTTGGCTAAATAAATTCCTCCTCGTCTCCATTCTATTGTCACGTGTCCCGAGGTACAGTGAAAAGTTCTTGTTTGTGTGTTATCCAGTTAAATTACCCCTTGGTCACATTTTCTCTTTTTGTAATGGTACAGCACGCCAACACCCCTTAAGTGATACGTTTGTTTATTAATGTGAAGGAAGAAACTGCAGATGCTGGTTTAAACCGAAGATAGACACAAAAAGCTGGAGTAACTCAGCGGGACAGGCAGCAACTCTGGAGAGAAGGAATGGGTGACGTCTTGGGTCGAGACCCATTTCTCTTTCCAGTGAATTTCAGTCTGAAGAAGATTCTCGACCTGAAACGTCACCCATTCCTTCTCTGCAGAGATGCTGCCTGTCCCGCTGAGTTACTCCAGATTTGTGTGTATCTTCTGTTTGTTTATTAATAATGCTTAGCTGATGGATAATGTAAGTGAATGATTTAGAACATTTATTCGCTTAGAATTAGAGTTCTGTTATTATACGTATTACAAGTTAAAGTGTCTGCGACCGTGGGTATATTGATGGATAGTTGTTGATAAATGTAGGAACGGGAACTGCAGATGCTGCTTTACAAAAGAGACACAAAGTGCTGGAGTAACTCAGTGGGTTGGGCACCATCTCTGGTGGACATGGATCGGTGATGTTTCTGGTCAGGCCCCTTCCTCAAGTGTCCTCCAGAGATGCTGCCCGACCCGCTGAGTTACTCCAGAACTTTGAGTCTTTTCGTGATTACTCTAGGGTTTTTTTTAACTGGTTTTCCTAATTTATTTGCACACTCAATTTACATCAAGTGCTGGTTTAGTTTGTATTACTGATGGAGCCATGCTGCTGCTATTTTATCCGGTGGATGCTAATACTGAAGTACTTTCCACATTGAAGTTGCCTCAGGACACTAGACACGCGAGCCAAGACCAAATCATTGGCTTATGGGCACGCAAATTTAATTACTTATTTTATAATCTCCATTCAAATGAACATAATTATTCAGAGCTCTTTATTGCTCCTAATGATTCATTCAACAGAGGCTACCTACTGCTTGAATCATCTTGCTAATCCCTACTTTATTCAGTAAGACCTTGGAGGTACAGCACGGAAACAGGCCCTTCGGCTCAACGGGTCTGCACCGACCACCGATCATCCCACACACTAGCGCTACCCGACACAATTTACAATTTTACCGAAGCCAATTAACCTGTAATTCTTTGGAGAGTTGGAGGGAACCAGAGCACCCGGAGAAAATCCACATGGTCACAGGGAGCACGTACACACTGCGTACAGACAGCACCCATAGTCAGGTTCGAACCAGGATCTCTGGCGCTGTAAGGCAGCAGCTCTACCGCTGTGCCACTGTACCGCTCCATTTGTAAAGAGATAACCAGATGGGAGTACATGTTGAGGGACTCACTGAAGCTCGGTGGGGGAGGACAACACTCAAGGAGCCTTCCGCTGCTGGACAATGAGGGGGCTGAGCCTGGTGGGAAGGGATATCACCCCAGAGGACCACATGAGCGGCAAGGGTATCTTGTTTAATGATAGGCGCAACACAGTTGACAGTACAGTGGTGCAGCGGGTAGAGCCACTGCCTCACAGCGCCAGAGACCTGGGTTCGATCCTGACCTCGGGTGCCAAATTCTGTGTGGAGTTTGCATGTTCTCCCTGTGACTGCCTGGGTTTGCTCTGGGTGCTCCCACATCGTAAAGACGTGCGGGTTAGTGGGTTAATTGACCCTCTGTAAATTGCCACTGGTGTGTAGGGAGTGGATGAGAAAATGGGATAACTTTGACCTAATGTAAACGGGTCAGCATGGCCTTGGTGGGCCAAAGTGCCTGTTCCCATGCTGTATCTCTGAAACTAAACTGCTGAGTATGACACTATTAGAGTAATGGAGTCGTACAGCATGGAAATGGGCTCTTCAGCCCAAGCTGACCAACGTCACATTTACACTAGTTCCACCTGAATGCATTTGGCCCATATCCCTCTAAACCTATCCTATCCATGTACCTATTCAAACATTTGTTGAAATGTTGTGACAGTACCTGCCTCAACAACCTCCTCTGGCAGCTTGTCCCACCATGCTCTGTGTGAAAAAGATGGCTTCAGGTTCCTATTGAATCTTTACCTCCTCGCCTTAAACCAATGTCCTCTGGTTCTTTATTCTGATTAAATGTGTAGACACTGAGAATGAATGAAGACTTTTTGCAGTTTTTTATTTTTTATTTTTTTTTTTAATTTTGAATGATGTTTGTTTGAATAACAAGACCATGGGTACTCAAAAACAGAATATATTTTAGATGGTAGGATTTGAAGAGAAGCTCTCTTGAGCACTTCCTCCAAATGCAAATGTGTGAATCTTTCTTTAGATGCAGTCCTGGCCGTTGAACTTCTTCATTCTTTGATCCGATGCCTGCATTGTGGTTAAATTGAAGAAGTGAAAATCTCCCTCCTGATATAGTTTTAGTAGTTCTGGTTGCCTATTGGCACTTCACAGTCTTTTAAATAACTATACCCTGGGTATAATCAAACTAAACCTCAATCCCTAGTACAACCCAGGCAGTTGGTAGCTTGGATTGGAGTTTAGTTGGAGTTTGTACTGTTTGATATCCTGATAGTTGGGAAGAAACGTTTGATATGCAGTTCATTGTTTCAAAGAACATTACCACTGCTAACAAGATTTTTGCCTCTTTATTTCCAGCTGTTACACTCCACACCAAAGCCTGTGCCTCTCCATCCCTCTTCTACTTCCTATTTATCTACCCGTTCATCATCGCCATAGTTCTCTTCGTCCTCATTGTCTACTTTTACCTGAACCCGAAAAAGCCGCAGAAATCTTCTCAAGAAAATAATTTTTGGGCACCGATTGAACCCATCGGTGACGATCTGAAAAATGAAGAGGATACAAGTGTGATATGACGCACTGAATGAATGGTCTTTGCGCCTCTCTGTTGTGGATGAAGTGTGTCATTAAATGACAGCCAGATAATATGTTGCTGGGGAGATGTTCACACAATCTGCATCTGAAGCTACCCACTCAACGTAAATGTCGGTTGTCTTCATTTAAAGTTGGCATTCACAACTCTTGCCAAATGAGGATTGTTTAAATTGTTTAAATGAATCATCACTGGTTGAAAGCTCATCTTCGTTCCAATGCTGAAGAAGAGTCAGAAACTGAAGAGAGATCCTGAAGATAGGAAATGTTGCCTATCCATTTTCCTCCACACATGACCTGCTGAGTTCCTCCAGCACTTTGTGTTTTGCTCAAGACTCCAGCATCTGCAGTTCTTTGAGTCTACCCTTCCAATTCATTCCCTTCCAGTATTTTATCTGTATAATTTGTTCCTCATAATTTTAATTGTGCATTTTTAGACACAAACTAAACCAGTCTGAAGAAGGGACGCGACCCAGAACGTCGCCTATCCATGTTCTCCAGAGAGAGCAAAACATAGAAACATAGAAAAAATAGATGCAAGAGTAGGCCATTCGGCCCTTCGAGCCAGCACCGCTATTCAATATGATCATGGCTAATCATCTAAAATCAATACCCTGTTTCAGTTTTTTCCCATATCCCTTGATTCCTTAAGCCCTAAGAGATAAATCTAACTCTCTCTCTTGAAAGATGCTGCCTGACCTGCTGAGTTCCTCCAGCACTTTGTGTTTTAATCAATATTCCTGCATCTGCGGTTCCTTGTATCGCCGTTGTGGTTTGGCATATCCCCACTGTGCTGGGGCCAGGCGCCAACTCTTGGACAGTTGCTACTACCCTACCCCCTTTACCAGAACCCCACGCACGCATACCAGGCCATCATCTCCCAGACTCTTAAGGGGCCGCAGATGGGTCCCGGTCCGAAAAGTCGCCAATTCATTTCCTGCACAGATGCTGCCTGACTCACTGAGTTCCTCCAGCACTTTGTGTTATACTCGATACCAGCACCTGCAGTTCTTTGTGTCTACAACTTCGCTCATGATTGCTTAATCAATTTAATCTTATTATTGCCAGTATTAAACATTCTTCCGTTGGAACAACCACTTCCTAAATTGAAATTGTGTGACTCGGTTTTTGACAATACTTCTGTTTTGCTGTACCTCATTCCTTTCCATGAACTGCCCCAAATTGTATATACTGTCATATACACAATACAGAACAAGTCAGTAGATGATATTCTAGAAGTGCATGCTTTAAATTTCCCCCAGTGTGTACATAGAGAGTGAATAACATAGAACTAGTGTGAACAATTGATCGATGGTCGGCGCGGACGTGGTGGGCTGAAGGGCCTGATTCCAGTCTGTAAAGCTAAACTAAACTGAACTAAACTAGCAAAATAAAGAAGTTCCAATTGATAAGAGACAAATGCAGGACTCGATACAGAGTTCGTGAGGCAACAATCAAACTGAACACTGATTTATGAATGAAAGATGCAGCATGGAAACAGGCCCAATGGCTACTGAGTCCACACCGACCATCGATCACCCGTTCACACTAGTTCTATGTTCTCCCACTATTCTCATCTACTCCCTGTACACTAGGGGCAATTTACAGAGGGCCAATTAACTTACAAACCCACATGTCTTCACACAGGCGGAGTCTAGATGGGGAAAACCCAATTTGTATTCAAATGGATTTTGCACACTGGTTGATAAAGACTTTATGTAGACTGAATGAGGAACCTGGTTTTTTGTGTGTTTTTGTTGGTTATATAGCTTTATTACTTTTTAATACTTTTATATTTTTATAGATATGTTACTTTTACAATGAGGGAATATTTGGCTGATTTCCTTTCAGCCTATTGCTATAAACCTGTAGAGAATGATAAATATGGAAAGGAGCGATGCTTTGTTTAGTTTAACCGTAGGGGTTGTAACATCCAGTCCTACTAAACAATCAGAGTTATAGCGTGGAAACAGGCCCTTCGACCCACCAACTCCATGCCGACCATCCATCACCTGTTCACACGAGTTCTATGTTATCTCACTTTCTCATCCAATTCCCACACACTAAGGGGGCAATTTACAAAAGCCAATTAATCTACAAACCTACACATCTTTGAGATGTGGTAGGAAACCGGAGCACCCGGAGGAAACCCACGCAGTCACAGGGAGAACGTACAAACTCCACACACAGACTTAGGGTGCCCGAGGTCAGGATTGAACCCAGGTCTCTGGCGCTGTGAAGCAGTGGCTCTCCCAGCTGTGCGACGTCTGGATGGTGCTTCATTCTCCAATACCGATCCTTTGATGCACTGACTGCTTCCCGCTATCCACAGCTAATACCAGCCCCATTTCTCCTCCCCACCCCCATTGTCCTCTTACCATTCACTTCCATAATCCACACAATAGATTTCTTCCACTAGGGGGGAGCGGTGCAGTGGTAGAGTTGCTGCCTTACTGCGCCAGAGACCCGGGTTCGCTCCTGACTACGGGTGCTGTCTGTACGGAGTTTATACGTTCTACCTGTGACCTGCGTGGGTTTTCTCTGGGTGTTCAAGTTATCTCCCGCACTTCAAAGACGTACAGGTTTGAAAGACAAAAATTTTAGATGAATGTCTAAATAAACATCCGAACACAGAAAAATTTATATCATGTATTTATAATATCCTATTGAAAAATGATGTCCCATTGACAGAAATATATAGACAAACATGGGAAAACGAATTAGGTCAAATTATTAGACCAGAAGTATGGGATGAAAGTTTACATATACACCACTGTTCGTTAAATGCTAGACACTCTCTTATACAATTTAAAATATTACACAGACTACATTACTCAAAATCCAAACTACATAAAACTTTTTCAAATGTATCTGCCATATGTGATAAATGTCAGCACTTAGAAGTTAACTTGACACACTCGTTTACAAATTGTGTAAAAATTACAAAATTTTGGATAGAAATATTTAGGATAATTTCGAATGTTGTTAATATGAATCTGACTCCTGACTCAAAGTTAATAATACTGGGAATACTGGAAACAGATCAATTAATAACAACAAATCAAATAATTTTTATTGATTATGGTTTAATAATTGGGGGAAAAAACTAATATTAAAATTCTGGAAAGGTCCTACATCCCCCACAATCAAAATGTGGATTACAGGAATGTCGGAGACACTCCATCTGGAAAGATTGAGGCTTGTCCTAATGGACAGGTTGGATCTTTTCAGAGGAATATGGTCTCCATACATTGAATATCTAAAGGGTCAAAATGGCTCTGTGCGAGAGCCTGACTGGAACCTGAATAATGGAATAGATGAAGAAATACGTATAACAAATCATGGATATATCTCCAACGATGGATAACTTTTTAATACTCCATTCACTTCTTTATTTTTGATTTCTTATCTCTATATTATTTTTCTATATCTTTTCTTACTTATAAAAAAAATGTATAGAAATATAAATAAGTCTTAAATGTTAATATTAATAATATTACGAATGTATGGAAGAAGTATTTTCTATTAATATGTATTTACAATTAATAAAAATATTCATCAAAGACGTACAGGTTTGTACACTAATTGGCTTCAGTAAAAATTCTAAATTATCCCTAGTGTGTGGGATCGTGTTAGTGTGCGGGGGTCGCTGGTTGGCGCAGACTCAGTGAACCGAAGGAGCCTGTTTTAATGCGCTGCATGTTTAAACTAAACTAAACTAAAATGAGCTTTGTAAAGCTATTTTTCCCCACATAATGGCCTAATAATCTCAGATGAAGTAGAAGCTTGTGCGAAATGTCCTTGTACTAAATTGGCATGTTCCCACCCCTCTCATCTCCATTCTTCCACAAGCCTTTTTAAGGCAGCTTTTACAACCAGAATCTTCAGATTTGTATCTTCAGAAGAGTTACAAAAGAGTAATTATAGCCTCAGAAGAATACTAAATCAACTCCTGATATCGTGACTTGCACCTGCACCCGAACAAATGATACGTGCGGTTGATTTTTACTGAAGAACATTCCATTTTTTAATTGTTTTTAATTTAAAATTTATGATTGTTTCTTGTGTTGTCGAGGAAGCACTGATGTAAAAATTTGTCTTGCAATAATAAAATAAGAACTAAAATGTGTTTGATTATCCCTTATTTTAGAGAGGACGCCATCACAGTAACTGATGAAAGGCAGGTGACTAATGAAATGTGGGAATGGATGTCGCAATTATTTCAGTCGATGGAGTAATGGAGCTCTCCAGCACGGAAATGGGCCCTTCGGCCCATCTTGTCCATGCCCACCAGGTTGGCCCACTGTGCTGGTCTCATTTGCCCTCTAAACCTTTCCTGTCCATATTGGACAAAGAAAGTAGTTCCTAGCTTGACACCTGATCTTCATCGCTGCAATGTGAAAACTTCCTTGGGGCTATCCCACTTGGGCGACCTAATTGGCGAGTTTAGGAGAGTTTGAAATGTCATGTTGAAGACCTTCTTCAACTACGCAGAAGGCCTCCTTCGACCTCCTTAAACTATGTTGAAGACTAGCGTCGACTAGCTATAACTAACTTCGGGAAAATTGGACACTGAATAGTGGAGAGTGAAGACGATCTCCTTCAACCTCCCTTTGACCTCCCTTCGACTATGATGAAGACTATCTACGACTACCTTCAACTACCCTCGATTATCTGCGACCAACATGCCGACCTACTAGGACCTACTATGACTAAACCTATGAGTAAAAAAAGTATCCATTTTTTTTTCCATGGTGACCTTTTTTTTACTCACGGGCATTTTTCAACATGTTGAAAAATACGACGCGACCTAGCTGAGGCCTCGAGCACGCAGAGACCACTCTCAAGCATGAAGGAGAGTTACAAAGACCTCCTACGACCTTGTGTCGACCATGCTGCGAGTATGAGACGAGGGCAAACTAGCCAGAACTCGTGGATTAGGTCCCTCAAGTGGGACAGCCCCTTTAAGCACAAGAGAATTAAGAAACTGAACACATTGATTCAATGACACTTTGTTGCCACAGTGAAATGCTTTGCTTTGCATACAACCTAGTGAAATCATACAGCAAACCTCACCTAAACCTCACAAAGAGTTGCCACATCTTGGCACTCACAGCAGGAGGAAGATCCTGGAACACCACCTATACATGGTCTCCAGAGATGCTGCCTGACCTGCACTTTGTGTCCTTTTGTGTAAACCGGCATCTGCAGTTCCCTGTTTCTACTCCTCTGGAACAACTTGTTCCATACACCCACCACTGAGTGAAAAGATTGCCCCTCAGGTTCCTGTTAAATCTTTCCCCGCTCACCTTAAACCTGTGACCTCTAGTTCTTGATTCCTCTACCCTGGGTAAAAGGCTCTGTACATTCACACTATCTATTTCCCTCATGATCTCACACACCTCTATAAGACCACCCCTCTTCCTCCTGTGCTCCAAGGAATGAAGTCCTAGCCTGCCCAACCGCTCCCTATAGCTCCGGCCCTTGAGTCCTGGCAACATCCTTGTAAATCTTGCCTGCACCTTTTCCAGCTCAATGACAACTATGAGAGCATTTAAAAAGACATTTGGACAGGTATATGGATGGGAAAGATTTGGAGGAATGTGGGCTAAACGCGGGCACATGAGACTAGCTTAGATGTGACGTCTTGGTCGGCATGGATGTGATGGGCTGCTTCTGTGCTGCATGTCTCCATGACTCTCTGATTCTATCTCGATCTGCCTGCGATGGAGTTTAACTTTTGGTGATTCAGAGGATGCTTCTGTTTTTTTTAATCAGGAGATCAAAATAGTACAAAGAACATTTAGCATGAGTGCTGACCTATATTTTCCCCCACTGGGGGGTGTTATTTCTTTTGGAGGTTGTTAATGCAACTTATTTTAAACTTCTTGTGGTGACCAGTTCAAGATAACTATTCATTTGCAGTGGTGCCTTTAGACTTTACAGATGCAGTTTAGACTTTACACTTTAGAGATGCAGCATGGATCCACTGAGTCCGTGCCGACCAGCGATCGCCCTGTACACGAGCACCATCC